>SJYA01000592.1:0-186303 GCA_006410615.1 Neotragus moschatus
GCCCTGGATCTGAACCCCCTCGCTCTCGCGACTTGTCGATGAGCAGCGTCGTCACTCTGTGACTAATGGCCAGCCCTGTCTGTGCTCTCAGGTGGGGTGACTGCTCTCTGCTGGGACCCTGTCCAGCGGGTGCTGTTCTCGGGGAGCTCCGATCACTCCGTCATCATGTGGGACATCGGCGGGAGAAAAGGGACGGCCATCGAGCTCCGAGGACACAAGTAAGGCCGCTGGCGCTTGTTTACCTTACTCTATGCTTTCGTTTCCGGCTGTGCTTCTCGGCTCGCGGGGTCTGAGTTCCCCAACCAGGGCTGGACCGGGCGCCCTCAGCAGTGATAGCTCCTAGTCCTAACGACTGAACCACCGCCAGGGGATTCCATGCTGCGTGTTTTCACAAAGGACTCTGGGAAAAGACTCCGGGCTGAAAGCTGGAGCAGAGGCATGCAAGCCAGTCTCGGTGCCCAGAGCTGAGCGTGGGAGTAACATGGCAGGGACACAAATGGCCACTTTGATTTATATCTGCACGGAAATATGTTTATTTATTTATACCCTATTTTAGTTCACAGAGGATTTGAGAGTGCTTACCAAAAAGCCATAAAATAAAATAATGCCAGCGAAGAAGTAAAAGGTAAAAAGGAGAACCAGGGAAGATGTGTATAAGAGACAGATTAAGCATAATCTAGATAGTGGATTTTTTCTTTGTTTTTTTCTTTGTTTTCCTTTCAATCTTGGAAAAATATCTCCCGAGACATTACATGAGAGAAACTTTTCTAAAAGCTTTGAGAGTGCAGTGCTTCATTAGAACAGATTGATGATCTAAAGAAGAAAATGTCAGATTCCAATAAATAAGAAGCAATTGCATGTTCTTTTGAGAATATAATGTTTTTCAATAAAAATGAGTAAAAAAAATGAGTCTCATATTTCTGAAGTATTCATAAGCTCTGTGCTCATCTTATCCAGAAGAAGTTGCTATTGTTCTTAGTACGCAAGGAGTTTGATTTATGATGGGAACTGCCGGGGAAAAGATCTGTTGTAATATTTTATAGCCACACCCCTGGAGCGATGCTTATAGCCATCTGTGCTACACACAGCAGTGTGCGGAGCAGCCCTATGTGGCTGGCCCAGTCACCCTCTCTGTACCTGTGTGCAGCAGGTAGTGGTTAAGCGGATATTAGCATCAATATTAGTGGTGGTCGTCGTATTACCATCGTCCCCAGTTTGCAGAGGAGGAAACTGTCACTTGAAGATGTAAGTAATCTTCCCAGAACCTATAATTTTATATTCCCCAGGAGAGAAAATACATTTTAAATTCTGTCTAGCAACGTCTATATTCAAGAATTTTAAAACAAAAATATCATGGTAAGAAACCATATTCCAATAAAAATTAATTTAAAAAGGAAAAGAAAAAAAATTATTGCGCTTTTAAAGAATGAAAAATCTAATTGAATTTTTTAAAACCCCATTTACTTCTCATCTCCTGTTGGCGGGGTGAGGGGTAGACAACAGCAGCTTGAAAATTTTTGGTTAATATTTCCGGACAGTGCAATATTTTCCATGCTTAGAACCATGTCTTTTCTCTCTTTTTTTTTGAAGGTCAATTAATTGCCTTTTTCATTTCCCTTTAGTCTTTACAGTGTTTGATCTTATGGAACATTAAGTTTGGGGGGAAAGATGCACGAAGCGTGGGACTTTTATTCTTGGGGCCAGTTTTTTTTTTATTTTCTCTCACTGGGGACTTAACTTGTTCTTTTCAACAGAAGTGTATTACGTGCCAGGAGCTGCCCTGGATCTGAACCCCCTCGCTCTCGCGACTTGTCGATGAGCAGCGTCGTCACTCTGTGACTAATGGCCAGCCCTGTCTGTGCTCTCAGGTGGGGTGACTGCTCTCTGCTGGGACCCTGTCCAGCGGGTGCTGTTCTCGGGGAGCTCCGATCACTCCGTCATCATGTGGGACATCGGCGGGAGAAAAGGGACGGCCATCGAGCTCCGAGGACACAAGTAAGGCCGCTGGCGCTTGTTTACCTTACTCTATGCTTTCGTTTCCGGCTGTGCTTCTCGGCTCGCGGGGTCTGAGTTCCCCAACCAGGGCTGGACCGGGCGCCCTCAGCAGTGATAGCTCCTAGTCCTAACGACTGAACCACCGCCAGGGGATTCCATGCTGCGTGTTTTCACAAAGGACTCTGGGAAAAGACTCCGGGCTGAAAGCTGGAGCAGAGGCATGCAAGCCAGTCTCGGTGCCCAGAGCTGAGCGTGGGAGTAACATGGCAGGGACACAAATGGCCACTTTGATTTATATCTGCACGGAAATATGTTTATTTATTTATACCCTATTTTAGTTCACAGAGGATTTGAGAGTGCTTACCAAAAAGCCATAAAATAAAATAATGCCAGCGAAGAAGTAAAAGGTAAAAAGGAGAACCAGGGAGAAGCCCATAAGAGTAAATGTTTGAGAGGAAAGGCAAAAAAAAAAAAAGCTTCAAAACGCAAGCCACGAAGTCCTACAGAATTTCTGTAACTGAGTTCAAATGTGGCTGCAAGATTACTGGCAGCTGAAGGAGAAAGGGAGCGATAATATCCTCACCTAGTACATTCTGTCCTTCCCAGACAGTTACTGAGAACTCGCCTTAATTCCTATCAGACTGTTCTTCCTTAAGGGGTAGATTTCAGGAGGCCGAGGGGAACTGCAGAGAAAAGCTTAGTGCTGTTCCTGGGAGCAGTTCTCACACTTTGCCTGCACAAGGAATCACTGAGGAAACTGCGAAGTAGATGCCTTGGTCCCGTCCTCTGAGGTCCTCACTGGTCTGGAGCTAAGGGCGTCGTGTCGTCACAAGCTTCCTGGACAACTCTCTTGGGGACCCTTGGACCTCACTGATTCATCCTGCTTGTGCCGCCCACAGTGCCTGGAGGCCAAGCCTGATCCTGTGGCTGGAAAGAATCTTCTCTCTGCTTGAGAACTCTAAAGCTAATCTGAATTGTTTTTAACTTTTAAAGTTTCCAGACATATTAAAGATGACTCTAATATCAACTTCCCTGAACTGGCTGGTTTTAAGCAACATTAGCTCTGCCTACAGATCTGTCTGGAAACACTAGTTTTAAAAACCTCTCCTGGGATTCCCCTGGCAGTCCAGTGGTTAAGACTTCACCTTCCAATGCCAGGGCTACAGGTTCTTGCCTCATGGCCAAAAAGCCAAAGCATAAAAACAGAAGCAGTATTGTAACAAATTCAGTAAGGACTTTAAAAATGCTCCCCATCAAAAGAAACAAACAAACAACAACTCTTAAAAGCAAACAAACTTCTCCTAAGTAGTTAAATTTATGGTTTGGAGTTATTAAATATGAGCTAATTCAATCTGGGGCTTCCCACATCATTCAGTGATAAAGAATCCACCTACCAATGCCAGGAGCCACAGGTTTGATCCCTAAGCCCGGAAGATCCCCTGGGGTAGTAAATGGCAACCCACTCCAGTATTCCTGCCTGGAGAATCCCGTGGACCTAGGAGCCTGGCAGGCTACAGTCCATGGGATCGCAGAGTCAGACGCGAGCGAGCACACACAGACACAATTCAGTTTTAGAGGGCCTATGCACAGACCATTATTTTTTGTGTTAGGGTTCAGTTTTAGAGACATAGCTATTAAGCCGTTCTCTCCCACATGAGAGGACAGATCAGTTGTCTGGGGCTACACCTGGTTTGTGGAGCCACTGGGACCTCAGTATCAGGTCATTAAAGGAACTGTTCCCTTCTGTTTCTCTCCATGACAAAGGGACACATATAGAGGTTACATAGAAGGAAATGATGTCATCCATGTAAGTGGAGAAAAAAGCCAAATACAGTCCTGCCTCACAATGGGTTCAGTCGTGGTGGACTCTTTGAGACCCCACGGAAGAATACTGGGGTGGGTTGCCATTCCCTTCTCAAGGGCATCTTCCCCACTCAGGGATTCAACCCGAGTCTCCTGGGTCTCCTGCATTGTCAGGCAAGTCCTTTACCTCTGTGCCACCTGGGAAGCCTTGTTTCACAACACACAGTTATTATTTAATCTGCCAAATAATTCCTGCAACTTTGGCTCCTTCAGAGAAATAAAATACAGGCTCAGAATGAAGATCAGCAATGCTTGTTGGACTCATTCAGATTAGCTCATAACTGGCTTTCTTTTTATGCAGTGGTTCATAAAGACTGCTGGCAGGGCGAGGGTCAGTTCTCATCGCCAGCATCTCTGGGCGTGGCGTGTCCTCAGGCAACACGTGCTGGGAAACCTTCCAGTTGGGTAAGAAAGGAAAAGGCTATCAAGTGGAGATAGAGTCTCAGTCCCGGAAGAATGAAACCTAAACGAATAGGTCTTCCAGTTTCTAAGACATACTGGCTTGGACTTTGAGAAGATGAAGCAGACTGTCTTTGGAGTCCATCCTGGAGTCCACCTTGATAGGATACCACACCTTGGTGGGGCAGGCAGGCTGGTGAGATCCAGAGCTGCAGGGCCGAAGTGCCTTGAACAGGAATAGGAAGGCCTTGACCTGGTGTTTATTTAAATTTATTAATAAGGCGAAGGGTGTGACCGGCTCCTTGTCACCGGTCGCCTCAGAGGGGTTACCCTGTTGTCACTGAAGCAGGTGAGATGAGCTTCCTCAGTGTCACTGACTTCACTCTATGAGAGCAGGTTTGACGCCTGAGCCGGGGGGAGGGGAGCACTGGAACCACTGACAGGAGGGTGATGGGGCTCACGGAGAAGGGGCCAGGACTTGCAGCAGGAAGGGTAAGCCCACGTTCACAGCGTCCAGTCCTTTGCCCTGAAAATTGACCACTGGATTCATGTTCAGTGATTGATGTGTTTGAGTAGCACCTAATATTTTGTCAAGGAGTTTTCAAAACACACAGACACCTCAGTTTAATCTTGTAATAAATAACCCTGTGAAAGAGGGAGGTCAGCTACCTTTTTTTTTTTTTTTTATGAGAATATTGAGCTTGTGGCCTTCCCAGGTGGTGCTAGTGGTAAAGAACCCACCTACCAGTGCAGGAGACATGAGACATAGATTTGATCCCTGGGTTGGGAAGATCCCCTGGAGGAGGGCATGGCAACCCACTCCGGTATTCTTTCCTGGAGAATCCCATGGACAGAGGAACGTGGCGGACTCCTGTCCATAGGGTCACAAAGAGTCAGACACAACTGAGGTGACTTAGCACTCATGCACAAATAGAACTTCCATCCTCAAAGACCCCAAAGCTGGTAGCTTAGGATTCCCAGATCAGTCCAGTGGAGAAGCTTCTGGAACCTCCTTTGTAGTCTGTGCTAGGCCCTGGGGGGAAAAAGTGAACATTGAATAACATACAGTCCCCATCATGCCCCACAGTGTTTTCTGTCACCATTCTACTCTAGAAGGCAAAGACTTTCTGCTTAGGTCTGAGGCTGCCCCTTGCTCTCCTTCAATTCCTCATTTCCCTGCTTTCCCTCAGGGTGACCGTTGGCGGCCCAAGTTCCCATTCGTGGACCAAATCCTTGAGTTCGGGCACCAGGGAGAGCAGACGGAACCTGAGGCCCCCGCCCCTTGTGGTGGGGAGACTCCCTTCCCCACTTCTAGAAATGTCCAGCAGTGGTGTGGAGGGACAGGTCCCTGTGACTTCCGTCCCGGGTTCTGAGCGTTCACACCATCCTTCCGTGGGGAAATGTGACATTTATGTAGCCAGTTTGAGTTGATGTGTAAAGAAAGTCCCATCAAAGCAGAGAGAGCTTTAGCACAAGTAAGTGATTGATGACAGTGAAAATGTCTCCAAGTCCAAGGGAAAAAGGCTAAGAAAGTATACTTCTCTAGCACAGTATTGTCTGCATTTGAAGCATTTTGGTACTTGTACTTCCTGGAGCAAGTGAAACATGAATTATGTGCAAGCTCTGTGGAAAGAAGGCAGAGACAAGGTTTTCCACTTTCAGGGACCAGTTACATGTTTTTGAGAATCAGTTACCAGTTAGATGGATATGAGCACAGCATAAACCTGGACATTTATTGTCCCAGGCCCACTTTATCAAGTCTGATCAGGAGACTTTTATATTCTTCCATAGTATCTATCATTTCATGACCAGCTTTATGATCACATTTTTTTCTTTCTAATAGTGTTTTCCTAGGTCCCTGAGACTTGCTAGCAATTTAATTCAGTGGTAACTTGATTTGAAGCACATGTAAGGAACTTGCCTGGCAGTCCAAGTAATTAAGACTCCATGCTTCCAATGCACAGGGCCTGGGTTCAGTCTGTGGTCAGGCAACTAAGACCCCACATGCTTTGAGGCCAAGAAATAAATTTAATAAAGTTCCTTCATAACAGTGAGCCAGCACTAGGGGCTATACCGTGTGTTAAGCAGCTTTTAAAAAATGTGTATGTGTGCTCAGTTGTGTCCGACTCTTTGTGACCCCATGGACTATATCCCACCAGGCTCCTCTGTCCTTGGGATTCTCCAGGCAAGAATCCTGGAGTGGGTTGCCATTCCCTTCTCCAGGGGATCGTTCCGACCCAGGGATCGAACCTGCGTCTCTTTTGTCTCCTGCGTTGGCAGGCAGATCCTTTTACCAGCTGAGTCACCAGGGTTAATAAAATAAAATTTAAAGTGAAGCAGAGGCAAAGGTCTGTGTGGTCCCTTGTGGTGGATTTCCCCACCAAGACTGGGACACACGGGCTGCCTGAGGCTCCTCCATCATAGCCACGACCCGTGGCACACACGGCCTGTGTCTTTGCGTGCTCTTTCCACAATCCCAGCTCAGGGTTTCTCTTTTCCTACTCTTACCACGAGGAAGAGTTTTGTTATCAGCCTTCTCAAATTCTTTTGGTAAAGCAATAGGCAATTCATCAATAAATGTGCACTGGGAGGATTTCTGCTTTTCTCTTGTATTGAAAGGAAGTAACATTCTCGCCTTCAGCTTCTTCTGGGTTTGGGGGAGGAGATCAAGGATGAACACGTATGAAAGCTTTCTCTCCGTGCCCATCTGAGATTTAGAAGCGCTTCTCACTGTCACTGTGGAGAGTTATTAGGGGCAATGGAAAGAGATGTCTTTTCTATTTTTAACTATTTAGCTAAACACATAATAGATCAAAGTATTAACAACTAGTGTTCTCATAGGAAAAAAAAAGTTCTCACAGAGGGTAGAGTTCTCTCCTCCGTATAGGGTGATGATGAGAACGACCTCAGAGTCAAGCCAGGCTTTGTATGAGACAGCTCTTCAGCTGCAGGCTCTGTTGGCTTGGACAAGGCACCTCATCTCTCTGACCCTCAGTTTCCTCATCTCTAACATAAGTGTAATATGAACAAAAACCCCTCAAAGGTTGTCAAAACCCATAAATAATATAATGCATGTAAAATAATCAGTACAAGATTAAGGGGATATTAGTGACCTTACTTGTTAACATCATTCTCATTAAGAAAAATGATAATAATCCATAAATCAAGCTTCCAGATAAGATGACTGTTTCTCTCTGATTGTGGGTGGTGGTGGTTTAGTCGCTAAGTCTTGCCTGACTCTTGTGACCCCATGGACTGTAGCCAGCCAGGCTCGTCTGTCCATGGGATTCTCCAGGCAAGAATGCTGGAGTGGATTGCCATTTCCTTCTCCAGGGGATCTTTCCGACCCAGGAATCAAACCCGGGTCTCCTGCATTGCAGGCAGATTCTTTACCAACTGAGCTATGCAGGAAGCCGCCAATTATTGCATTTCCAATGGAAATATTGCCATGTGCGCCTGGCTGCCTCTTTGCCTGATATGTTCAGCCGATGTTCACTTAGCTCTGTCTACAGACCAGACTTTGTATGGGGCTCTTAGGACCCAAAGGTGACTAAGGAAAACAGTCCCTGCCTCTCTTGAGCCGTGCTGGATGTATGCAAACAAGGGAAAGGTGGACAGTTTGCCATTGCACTAGAAAGTAGGGAGCCTCTTGATCTGGCTCTCAGGAGATGAATAGATTCTCAGAGTTCTTAGGATCAGGAGGTGTTACCCAGACAGAACTACAGGAACTCAGGACAGTGTTTTCAGGTATCCTGGAGGCCTCTCAAGTGTGACTTGCTCCCCGACCTCCCCTGCTCCTTGGTGGCAGTTGTGCTTTAGTCGCTCAGTCCTGTCTGACTCTTTGCGACCCCATGGACCGCACGTAGCCCTCCAGGCTCCTCTGTGCATGGAGTTCTCCAGGCAAGAATCCTGGAGCGGGTAGCCATTCCCTTCTCCATGGGATCTTCCCGACCCAGGGCTCCCGAACCCGAGAGTCCTGCATTGGCAAGCAGGCTCTTTACTGACTGAGCCACCAGGGAAGCCGCCACTCTGGTCCTTGGAGGTTTGGAAAACTCATGAAGCTGGGAGTTTCAAACCTAAGAGCCTGAGATTTCTGGAAGTAGGTGCATAGCTGATCAGATTCCACCAAGTGGGCTGTCCATACTTTGGACAGTTTCACTTCTTTGCTATATACTTAAGCACCACCCCCTATTCTTCCGGGATGGAAGAGGACCTAAGCTGACACGTAGGTAGACGTTAGCCTGCGTCTGCAAATCTGCTCCTGTAGAGAATATGAAGGCTTCGCTGCCTTTTTCTCTTAAGAAGCATTAGACACAGGACCAGCTTCATGGGCATGTGACCTGTGCAGTTGCACAAGGCCTCATACTTAAAACGGCCTCACCCTTGGTTTAATGCTCTGCTGTCATTATCTTGTAATTCTTTTTTTTTTTTTAACAAAGTGGGGTCTTTATACACTCATAAGAACATATGCAGTGCAGTCCACGAAATGTTCATTGATTAAATAATAACCAGTTTTAAGATGCCTTCCATTATAAATGCTACCATGAAGCCAGATGAAACATGAGTGCAAGAGGAAGGTATCTTTCACTATTTTATCACCCCGGATCTGTAAACCTGGGAATGTTTCCGCATCTTGTTTTTAACTGCAAGGTGGCTGTATTTTGAATCCTTAAATCAAGAAGCCCTGGAGCAGCTTTATTACAAGGCTTGGGATCCAGCATTCATCATGGTGTTCTTCTGTGTTGGAATATTAACAGGACTGGAGTCCCATAAATTATGTATCTCTTGCTGAATGTTGCTGCCAGCTATGAGTGGCAAAGCAGTTCCTTCCGTAGCTTATTTGGTTTTGCAAGCTCATTGATATGTATCGAGGTGCCTTAACAAATGAATTGTAGTTCAGATCACTGGGTGGTTATGAGTCTGTTCAACTAGATGGATTTTCCTTCTTGCCCCTGAGTGTCACGATGGCATCAGTCCATACCCTGAAATGTACGAAGCATTAACACAATCGGGAGAGATAGAAAATCGACTTTGTTTTTTAGTGAAAGATTTTATATCAGTCATTAATTAGTAAGGGAACTAGTAAGATGTTACAGCCAGTTGAAAGGGAAATTCAAAGAGTAGAAACACGAAGGGGCAACGGAGAGTGCTGAAGTGCATTTGTATTTTCACAACTGGCTTCTTCCATGGGAGGAGCCGGGCATGGGGATGCATTGCATGTTCACTGGATAAGATCCATTTGCAAGACTGTCAATTTCCTACAGTTTACAGAGTTATGAAATAGCACAATTAAAGATAATAACTCTGACTCCCACAGAGGCAGAAAACACAGAAGGATGTATCAGATCACACCGGATATTCCATTGAAAAAGACACCCAGTAATCTCTTTTTACTCATTTCCAAGTTTTTGATCTGAGAGATCCTCCTCTCNAAAAAAAGTTCTCACAGAGGGTAGAGTTCTCTCCTCCGTATAGGGTGATGATGAGAACGACCTCAGAGTCAAGCCAGGCTTTGTATGAGACAGCTCTTCAGCTGCAGGCTCTGTTGGCTTGGACAAGGCACCTCATCTCTCTGACCCTCAGTTTCCTCATCTCTAACATAAGTGTAATATGAACAAAAACCCCTCAAAGGTTGTCAAAACCCATAAATAATATAATGCATGTAAAATAATCAGTACAAGATTAAGGGGATATTAGTGACCTTACTTGTTAACATCATTCTCATTAAGAAAAATGATAATAATCCATAAATCAAGCTTCCAGATAAGATGACTGTTTCTCTCTGATTGTGGGTGGTGGTGGTTTAGTCGCTAAGTCTTGCCTGACTCTTGTGACCCCATGGACTGTAGCCAGCCAGGCTCGTCTGTCCATGGGATTCTCCAGGCAAGAATGCTGGAGTGGATTGCCATTTCCTTCTCCAGGGGATCTTTCCGACCCAGGAATCAAACCCGGGTCTCCTGCATTGCAGGCAGATTCTTTACCAACTGAGCTATGCAGGAAGCCGCCAATTATTGCATTTCCAATGGAAATATTGCCATGTGCGCCTGGCTGCCTCTTTGCCTGATATGTTCAGCCGATGTTCACTTAGCTCTGTCTACAGACCAGACTTTGTATGGGGCTCTTAGGACCCAAAGGTGACTAAGGAAAACAGTCCCTGCCTCTCTTGAGCCGTGCTGGATGTATGCAAACAAGGGAAAGGTGGACAGTTTGCCATTGCACTAGAAAGTAGGGAGCCTCTTGATCTGGCTCTCAGGAGATGAATAGATTCTCAGAGTTCTTAGGATCAGGAGGTGTTACCCAGACAGAACTACAGGAACTCAGGACAGTGTTTTCAGGTATCCTGGAGGCCTCTCAAGTGTGACTTGCTCCCCGACCTCCCCTGCTCCTTGGTGGCAGTTGTGCTTTAGTCGCTCAGTCCTGTCTGACTCTTTGCGACCCCATGGACCGCACGTAGCCCTCCAGGCTCCTCTGTGCATGGAGTTCTCCAGGCAAGAATCCTGGAGCGGGTAGCCATTCCCTTCTCCATGGGATCTTCCCGACCCAGGGCTCCCGAACCCGAGAGTCCTGCATTGGCAAGCAGGCTCTTTACTGACTGAGCCACCAGGGAAGCCGCCACTCTGGTCCTTGGAGGTTTGGAAAACTCATGAAGCTGGGAGTTTCAAACCTAAGAGCCTGAGATTTCTGGAAGTAGGTGCATAGCTGATCAGATTCCACCAAGTGGGCTGTCCATACTTTGGACAGTTTCACTTCTTTGCTATATACTTAAGCACCACCCCCTATTCTTCCGGGATGGAAGAGGACCTAAGCTGACACGTAGGTAGACGTTAGCCTGCGTCTGCAAATCTGCTCCTGTAGAGAATATGAAGGCTTCGCTGCCTTTTTCTCTTAAGAAGCATTAGACACAGGACCAGCTTCATGGGCATGTGACCTGTGCAGTTGCACAAGGCCTCATACTTAAAACGGCCTCACCCTTGGTTTAATGCTCTGCTGTCATTATCTTGTAATTCTTTTTTTTTTTTTAACAAAGTGGGGTCTTTATACACTCATAAGAACATATGCAGTGCAGTCCACGAAATGTTCATTGATTAAATAATAACCAGTTTTAAGATGCCTTCCATTATAAATGCTACCATGAAGCCAGATGAAACATGAGTGCAAGAGGAAGGTATCTTTCACTATTTTATCACCCCGGATCTGTAAACCTGGGAATGTTTCCGCATCTTGTTTTTAACTGCAAGGTGGCTGTATTTTGAATCCTTAAATCAAGAAGCCCTGGAGCAGCTTTATTACAAGGCTTGGGATCCAGCATTCATCATGGTGTTCTTCTGTGTTGGAATATTAACAGGACTGGAGTCCCATAAATTATGTATCTCTTGCTGAATGTTGCTGCCAGCTATGAGTGGCAAAGCAGTTCCTTCCGTAGCTTATTTGGTTTTGCAAGCTCATTGATATGTATCGAGGTGCCTTAACAAATGAATTGTAGTTCAGATCACTGGGTGGTTATGAGTCTGTTCAACTAGATGGATTTTCCTTCTTGCCCCTGAGTGTCACGATGGCATCAGTCCATACCCTGAAATGTACGAAGCATTAACACAATCGGGAGAGATAGAAAATCGACTTTGTTTTTTAGTGAAAGATTTTATATCAGTCATTAATTAGTAAGGGAACTAGTAAGATGTTACAGCCAGTTGAAAGGGAAATTCAAAGAGTAGAAACACGAAGGGGCAACGGAGAGTGCTGAAGTGCATTTGTATTTTCACAACTGGCTTCTTCCATGGGAGGAGCCGGGCATGGGGATGCATTGCATGTTCACTGGATAAGATCCATTTGCAAGACTGTCAATTTCCTACAGTTTACAGAGTTATGAAATAGCACAATTAAAGATAATAACTCTGACTCCCACAGAGGCAGAAAACACAGAAGGATGTATCAGATCACACCGGATATTCCATTGAAAAAGACACCCAGTAATCTCTTTTTACTCATTTCCAAGTTTTTGATCTGAGAGATCCTCCTCTCTCCTCACCTGTAATCATAAGATTATCCCTGGTCACAAACAGCTGGCCTTACAAAGTTTGACCTCATTTACATGGGTGCAGTAAGTATTAACTAACCTATAGGCCATCTTAGTTGGCTCTGCAAATATGGAGCTGTATGGTACTCAGCAACTGTTAAGCCCATGAAATTCACAAAAGTTTTGATAAGGAATCTTGGATTGGGCTTTTCAGAGCCTCAGTTATCTGCTATTCCACAGCTAGGTGGGCTGCCGTCTATGGGGTCGCACAGAGTAGGACACGACTAAAGCGACTTAGCAGCAGCAGCAGGAAAACAAGCCCAAGAAAATCACCAGTTTTCACCTATAATACTTATAACTTTGGTTGAATTCTTTGAGATTTTCAACATTTGCTAGTTTCCTGGCCTGGTAGCTTTCTTAACACCTGTAATGCCAGGACTCCGCAAACCAGGTACAAGACCAGTTTTCCTTTGGGGAAGCAGGACCACTTCCCAAGGCATTGGTCCTCTTAGTTGCTAAAGAGACTACTCATAACTGATTCAGTGCAGAACATTCTCTCATGTGACACTGTAGGTAAGGGCTTGGTTGCCCAGTGATATCCTGTGGATAGATTCTAATTAAACCTGTGAGATAACTATATTGCCATGAAAATCAAGGTGACTCAGTAAGTTTCTGAATTCTGGGGGTTTCTGAGAATTGGATATTATTCTTAAATGTTTAGATTTAGCTTACCAAAGCAGACTTTACTAAATTGTAGGTTAGAGACAGCCGAAAAAGTAAGAGAAAAGGCATCCTCGTAGGTCAAAAAAGTAGAATGTTAAAGCAACAGCAACAGTATTCTAGACAAGTAACGCCAGTAAAATTTCCGTCTTCAGTTCATTTGGTCCTGTGTTAATTCTTGTTCTGCTGGGTATTGGTTTAGCAGTCTGCATTTGTAAATCCATCTACATCCAGACTAAAAAGAGTCCTGAAATCCAAGAAAATCCTGACTCAGTCACCATCCCAGTTTACAGACTAAGTTATGTCAGTCTAGTATTCTTGTGCCTAAGAATCTTTAAAAAAGTACCTGGTGCATAGAGTCGTTTTCCACGAAACTCTGAGATTGTCCCTTCTGGCCTGTAGCTTGTGACAAAGCCTTCAGGCAAGCATCAGAATAATACAAATTTACCTGTAGGGTATAGAAACTTAATGGATAATTTTTTACTGTGATAAATGATATCAGAATTGAGTGAAATTCTCTATTGATACTCCCCTACATAACTATTTCCTGAGCATTGATCAGTGTTTTCCCTGAAGGTAAAAGCATATTATGGACAGTGGAAGCATTGATAAAGCTCTAGGGTCTTGGCATGTAATATACAATCTCAGAAATATGTTAATAATCTTTTAGCCATACTGACTTAACCTAGGGAAGACTAAGCATCTTCTCTGATCTGACAACTCTTCTCATGCAACTCTTTAAATAGTAAGACAGTAAACGTGATTTTTTTTTTTAATACCATCTCTATTTTTATGAGGCAAAGGAAACAGATCTATAATTTTCCAGAACCCCTCTAGGAAATCTCAAAGATAGTTTTAGGTGTAAAACAATATCCTAAACAGTTTTTTCCCCCAAAATATAGGGCTCAACCTGGGAAGGCAAAACCAAAATTATTGTCAGAGGATACTTATCTTTAGATACTTAAGATAGGAGCACAGGTGCCAAAAAAACAATACTTGTCTATCTATATAATCAGAGTAACAAGAAGACTTGGGAAATAAATACAGGAAGCAATACAGTCTTAAAGACTGTAGCTCTTTTTACAAATGAGGGCCCTTGTTCTTCTTTTCATTCCTTAAATAATCAAGAACTTTTCAAAGCAGCATAAAGCTCTGAAAAGGATTTTGGTGAGACAAAAATCTCTGCTAGCTAGGCAGATTCCATAGAAGGTAAGGAATATCCTTTTGCATTGTAATCCAAGGCATTAATCAGCAAACTAAGGAAGCAAGCCATCAAAACCAAGGGAACTATACCAAGATTTTAATGTATTTTGCAGCTTTTTTTTTTTTTTTTTAAGACTCCTAAGTCTTATAAACCAAAGCAAGCAAAATTCACTTTCCATGTTTTGTCCTTTATTTTTCTCTTTGATATTCTGGAACAAATTTATATTTTACTTTAAAATTGCCTTTTTCATGCAAGCTCTCTCAAAAGTATGAAACAGAGTTTTCCAGAGGCTACATGAGTGACATCATAATGCCCACAGAAAGAGATGAGTGTCTGGCTCTCTCCTACTAAGCCAGACGTTAGAAAGACTTGCATAGAGATTAAACAGTGCCATTTTGCCTTCAAAATACTTTGTTTTGGAAAATACATTTTCCCCAAAACATATGTTATTTGGTTAAAAGGGAATGGATTCATCATTGCTGTTTTCAGATGGATCAATAGTTTAAAAACTTCTCAGATTGATTTCAAGTATATTGATAGTTGTTGGTCAGTTCAAGTCGTGTCCACCTCTTTGAGACTCCACAGACTGCAGCATGCCAGGCTTCCCTGTCCCTCACCATCTCCCAGAGTTTGCCCAAGCTCATGTCCACTGAATCAGTGATGACATCTCATCCTCTGTCACCCTCTTCTCCTTCTGCCTTCAGTCTTTCCCAGCATCAGGGTCTATTCTAATGAGTCAGTTCTTCACATCAGGTAGCCAGTTATATTGATAGTTACCAACAGGCCACTTATATTGATAGTTACCACTCACTTAAGCTAAAGCTCTTTGGTGTCCTCAAATAAGACTTGAGAATGTAAAGGGTTCGAGAAACCACTTCAAAAAAGTTTGAGAACCACTGCTTTAAAACTCCTCTCTCGTTTTTTTCCCTCCCCCAAACAAAAACACAGACACAGTTGTATTTTCTTCTCATCGCTGCACCGGGCACCGTCTCAGTCACCCATTTTAATTCTAGTAATTAACCAAAGTAACTTACTTTGTAGAGAAGACTGGGAGGACAGAGGATATGGATAATTGAGAACTTTCCATCACAGGGAGCATCTTAGCACAGCTCATGAAACGTGACGTCAGCTTCCACTGCACCGTACGTCACTTTTACATCCCTCTAAAGCGGTAAAAGCAAGGAGCATGTTCATTTGACATGACTCATCTAAGTTATGTTGAGCTTCCCAGGTAACGCAGTGGTAAAGCATCCCCCTGCCAGTGCAAAAGATGCAGGAGACGAGGGTTCGATCCCCGGGTTGGGAAGTAGGAAATGGCAACCCGCTCCAGTATTCTTGCCTGGAAAATTCCATGGATAGAAAAGCATGGCAGGGCAACAGTCCATGGGCTCAAAAAGAGTTGCACATGACTGAGCAGGCACGTGCCTAAGTTACAGTCTCTCTATAGCACATAAAAATAAGCAAACATATATAATCTTAAATATTATGCTGTGCAGTCAAAATTTCAGTAATTTATTTTAGAAATGATCAAGACTTCCCTGGTGGTTCAGTGGTTAAGAATCCACCTTCTAAAGTAGTGGACAGGCGTTCAATCCCTGGTCGGGGAACTAAGATCCCACATGCCAAGGGTCTGCTGAGCCCTCAAGCCACAACTGGAGAGAAGCCTGAACGCTGCAAGGAAGGATTCTGAATGCCCTAAGGCCCAATGCAGCCAAAAATAAATAGATTAATTTTTTTAAAAAAGAAATTATCCACTGTAGGTGTCTAGTGACATCGATTAGCTCAACTTACTATGATTCCATTGTAAATTACCCAAAGATCTTGGGAATTATCTTTAAGTTGGTATGCTACAAAACATAACTGTTATCTAAAGTTTATGAGAAAAGTTATTTAATTGAACACACTTGTTTTTCATAATCATAAATATTATATAGGCATAATATTAGCTTATTTGACCATTTATCATATATAAATTTAGAAGAAATCAACCCAAGTAAAGCAAAATGTACATTTGCACTGTATTTAACATTAATAAAGCCAGAAAAAGACATGGCTGTGTTTTGAAACTCATCACACTAGGCATTTGCCAAAGAGTTAACGTTAGTTTTGTGAATTTGGGAGTCTTAAAATATCACTGAGTTAGAATTTTCTATAAAATAATTTTTATTTTTAAGCCTAGTAAATTTAAAGCTTTAGAGATGTAATTTCCTTATTTTCTGTGAAGTTCAGGAATATTCAATTTATATAAACATTTGCTTATCTTTAGGTACCATAATCTAATTTATTGACACCTTCAGAAATCGGAAAGCGTTCCCTACACAAGAGGTAAACACCCCTTGAATTTCAGACACAGACACACAGAGCTTAACAGCTTCAGTCATACAACTGGAGGCACCAGTCAAAAGTAAACACAAACACACAGACACACACACAAAATCACCAGTCCAGATTTCACAGTTATTCTCCTTCCCAGTGAGCACAGAATTCTCAATTAACTTGAGCTGAAAACAGAAGAATATTCAAACAAAAACCTCCAAGAAACCAGACTGCCCATTCTTTCTCTCCCAAGATGGAGTAGATCTCTATCATCTTTTGGTGGTGGTCCCTAAATTGTTATACCCTTAAACTGGATTCCCTACCAAGAGGAAATAACTTGTCAGGCATGTACCAACCAGAAAGAAAAATGAGACACAAACTGAGGAAAGAGGGTGTGAGAACTAGAGAGAGACACTCAGTGAACTCAAGTCTGTTGCTGCTGTGGACTCACCCTGGGAGCCGTGCTGGCCCCTCGCATCTCAGGCAGCACAGGTTACCTGGCTCCATCAGGTGCCCGATGACCTTACAAATATAACATGAACAGATGGCACAGACTTTAATTAATTGATCAATTAAGGAACCAGTAAGGTTATAAGCAGTTCAACAGCTTTTTTCCTTAAGTGTTGGTAATTGACAGAGACCACCTCTTCTTGGGGCTTTAGCATCTCACATGAGCATTTTAAAAATTTGAACTATGGTTGATTTACCATGCTGTGTTAGTTTTAGATATACAGCAAAGTGATCCAGTTATACATACCTATATTTGTTGTTGTTTAGTCGATAAGTTGTGTTCCACTCTTTTGCAACCCCATGGACTGTAGCCCACCCGGCTTCTTTGCCCACAAGATTTCTCTCGCAAGAATACTGGACTGGGTTGCTGTTTCCTTCTCCAGGAGATCTTAACAACCCAGGGATCAAAGCGGCATTTCCTGCATTGACCAGCAGGTTCTTTACCACTGAACCATTGCTGCTGCTGCTGCTAAGTCACTTCAGTCGTGTCCGACTCTGTGCGACCCCATAGACGGCAGCCCACCAGGCTCCCCCGTCCCTGGGATTCTCCAGGCAAGAACCCTGGAGTGGGCTGCCATTTCCTTCTCCAATGCATGGAAGTGAAAAGTGAAAGTGAAGTCGCTCAGTCGTGTCCNCTGCTGCTGCTGCTGCTAAGTCGCTTCAGTCGTGTCCGACTCTGTGCGACCCCATAGACGGCAGCCCACCAGGCTCCCCCGTCCCTGGGATTCTCCAGGCAAGAACCCTGGAGTGGGCTGCCATTTCCTTCTCCAATGCATGAAAGTGAAAAGTGAAAGTGAAGTCGCTCAGTTGTGTCCGACTCTTCGAGACCCCATGGACTGCAGCCCACCAGGCTCCTCTGTCCATGGGATTTTCCAGGCAAGAGTACTGGAGTGGGGTGCCATCGCCTTCTCCGAACAGTAACAGTTACTAGTACATTAAAAGTGTAATTCAAAAGGTGGAGAATATTTTTACCACCACTGCAACTGTAGACGTGTTTAAATGTTTTAGATAATTACTCTTCTGATCTCTGAAAGGTTAAGATAGTTGGTTCATCATAGAATTGTACACAAATGCATAACAGACTGTTGAAAGTGTAGGTTTTTCTTCTAGAAGCAGAGAACATAATTCAGAAGGTTTATATTAAATAATATAGACGTTATTTTTCAAAAACTGCTCTCTATAATATGGTATCAGAGCTAACAAGAAACTGCCTACTACTATGAACAAGCAATCTACTTATGAAACAATTATCTTTGCCTTGATTGTGCTTTATGAATAAGGTCAAATGTTTACTCTTTTACTAAATCTTCCTTGATCACTTCCAACCTGAAGAGATCTCTCACTCTTTCAAAGCTTAAGAGCTTTCATATGGCATTGATTATATTTGTCTTGTTATAATAAATACAGACAAAAATAGACTTTGTATACACATGCTATATCTCTACTGCTAAACTTCAAATTTCTTAAAGACAATAACTGTGTATTACGCATATCTTTATTCTCTACATTCTCTACCACGTTGTTTTATAAAAAGTATTCGCTCAACGTTTACTGAGTGATAGATGTTAAAAATATATAAAGAATAGACCACAGTCTGTTGAATCTTAGTGAGTAGAGTCAGAAAAAATAGTTATTGACCTTGTTTGGTCTAAGTCTTACCAGATCATCAGATTTCTTTGATTCAGATGTTCCACTACATTCTAGTGATGTTCCAATTTTTACCTTCACAGGTGAAGATGAAGATTTGGGAACACCCTGTGGGAGTTCTGTAACATAAATAAATAAATATGATTCAATTCTTCGGAGTATTGTAATTTTAAAGGGCAAATGTTACTCAATAGTGGCACCCAGAATACTGAAAGGACCTGAGAAATAATCTAGTTAATCCACCCTTTACTTTACACTTACTGAACTGTACTCACCGGCTTCCTCTACTACAATAAAAGATTCAGGTGTCCGTTCAGGAAGTGGAGGAGGGATTTCATCATCTATCCTTGGAGAAGTTGCTATCAAAAATATAATCACAATTTTTAATTAGAAAAATTCAAAGATTTTTAAAAGATATTTAAGCTGGTATCTGTTCACTCAAAAATCCAAAGAAAATTCTTATATTCTAATATTGATACAAATTATGTCAAACTGTTCAATCATGGAAAAAGCAACATAAATTCTCTCATCCTAAGTTGTAAAACCAGGTTTTTTTTTATTCTTCAAAATTTACTTCTTTTAAAAGCCCAAGGATATTTTAAGTTGCTGAGTATCAGTTAACATAATTAAATTTTTATATTAACTTAGGAAGATTTGAATTGTTTTCTGCATAACTTTTGCCCTTTGTTTTACATAGAATATACAATACAGCATCATGAAGCACCTTAACATGCCAGATTCAATTACAGAGGAGGTAAAATCATAAAAATCTTAGTATTTCTCCTTCATTTTTATAGAATTAAGAATATTGACATTTTTCTTTTTACAAAACAATGGTACAACAAGGTTTTCTGTTAATATATTTCTATCGATGTATTCAGAATTTTTATAAAATTTGCTGTTATGAGAAATTGCCACCAGATGGCACACATGTCAATGTTGCCACAATCCTTGAAAAAGATTTGGTTTCCAAAGTTGGCACTCAGACAAGTTTAAAGTATTGTGGATATCTAGAAAAATAAAATTTCTTTAAATCATAAAACAAGATCAAAGTATATAACCTTTCCTTCTAATTAAAGAAGGAACTAGATACAGATGAAATATTTTTATAACAAAGCTATGCATCTGTGTATCTTTTGAGGAACTCTGTACAGTAAATGTCATGGGTGGGTGCACTGTCGCTCAGTCATGTCCTAGTCTTTGTGACCCCAGGGACTGTAGCCTGCCAGGCTCCTCTATCCATGGGATTTTTCAAGCAAGAATACTGGAGTGAGTTGCTGTTTCCTCCTCCAGGTGATCTTCCTGACCCAGGATTGAACCCGCATCTCCTGCATTAGCCGGAGGATTCTTTACAAATGATGTCATAGAGAAAAAGCTTTCTCTATTTCCTACTTAGGTGGAATGTTCTGTATAAATTTCTGATGATATGCCTAAAAGAGTTAAATTTGTATTTTTGCTTTCCTTAATCTTCTTCCACTTCAAACTATTAAAATTATCTAGTAGAATATTTACTTCAACTTTCAAACCAAATGGCAACCCACTCCAGTGTTCTTGCCTGGAGAATCCCAGGGACGGGGAGCCAGGTGGGCTGCTGTCTATGGGGTCACACAAAGTCAGACACGACTGAAATGACTTAGCAGCAGTAGCAGCAGCAGTAATATGAAACATTGATTTCGCCTAAGAGCTTTCCAGGTGGCGATAGTGATAAAGAACCCACCTGCCAATACAGGAGACAAGAGTAACACGTTCAATCCCTGGGTTGGAAAGATCCCCTGGAGGAGGGCATGGCAACCCACTCTAATATGCTTACCTGGAAAATCCCATGGACAGAGAAGTCTGGAGGGCTACAGTCCATAGAGTTGCAAAGAGTCAGATATGACTAAGCAACTTAGCATAGCAATTTTTGCATACTATGCAAAAATACAGAATTGTAAAAGAGATAAAAGTGTGAAATTAAAGATTTATATAAGGTTAAAATCTCAGACTACTGAACACATATCCTCATCTATAAAGTTATTATAAAAGGACGGAAAGTGAAAGTGTTAGTCACTCAGTCATGTCTGACTCTTTGCAGCCCCATGGACTGTAGCCTGCCAGACTCCTCTGTTCTTGGAATTCTCCAGGCAAGAATACTGGAGTAAGTAGCCATTCTCTTCTCCAGGGAATCTTCCTGACCCAGGGACTGAACCGAGTTCTCCTGCATTGCAGGCAAATTCTTTACTGTCTGAACCACCAAGGAAGCCCCTATAAAAGAACAAGAGGAAATCAAATCCTCCTCTTCCAGCTCCTGCAGGAAGAGAATTCAATTCTTAGCAATCTGTTCAATTTAGTATAGCCACATGGTTCTCCAACAAAAATTCTGAGTAACCATGTGGTACTGTTGATCGAATCTTTTCTGATGTTCTTTTGGAAGTTGTTTCTGCGTGCTAAGGATAAACTGTGGACTTTTGATATACACGTTGAGGAATGAGGATTACTGCCTTTAGAAGCATGCCTGCTGGCATAGGTCCTGTACTAGATCTGACTGCCTCTACTGTTGCTTGTTTCATGGCATTTTTCTTTCTTTCTTTTCTTTTTTTTTTTTGAGGAGGAGGAGGAAAAAAGAGGCAAGCAGAGAAGGATAAGGGGGAAGGTGAGATGAAACCAAATCTTACAGAAGTGTCTAAGTATCTAAAATGCCATACTAACATTTAAAAATAACTTACCTACTGCTGCAGTCTCTTGGTTCAGTGGTGGGGGAAAATTGGTCAGAGTAGTCAGTGTTAAAGAATCATGTGAATTATAAGGAGGAAAGAGGGTTGTGGAGGATTTTGACAGTGAAGAACAAGGTAAAACACTTCCATCTTGCTTCTGAGGTAAATCAAAAGACATCTTAGAATGAGCACTACTTGGAGACAATGATGAAAAATAAGGATCTTCTACTAAAGACATATAAGAATGCTCATTAAAAGCACCAGAGTCATGCTGCTTTGCATTAGCAGCATTACACGTTTGATGCTTAGAGTCATGTGAAGGTGAAAAATTCAGTTCTGCTGAAGAAACGTGCATCACTTTTTGAGCCTGATCAACACAAGAATTATGTGGTTGAGATTCCAAATAAAAATTTCCCTTTATGTCCAACTCTTTGCTGTCTCTCTGTTGCATCAATTCAAAGGGAGTTGATTTGGTCCGCAGTATTGGCGCCTTTAAATTAGAATATCTTCCTGCTGCATTTACAGGTTTAGATTTAGGATATGCTCCAAACAAAATGGAACTCAAGTCCAAACTTTGATGCTTCTGAAGAGGCTCCCCAGCTATTGGGAATACCTTTGTCTCCCATTTCATGGTTGTGTCAGCATTTTTGTTACAACCATAGTTCAGTTCCAAAAACTCTAGAGAACTGCTCTGTTTAGCAGGGTGCATGACTAACCCTTCCTTTTCATTTATTTCAGAAGTCCTGAGGTCAAAAGAAGACGCTTCTGCACTTTTCACCCTTATCCTTCCTTTGCTCTGTTGGTTCATCACTTTTGCTTCTTTTATGTTGCTGAAACAGAAAGAAAGTGATGATGATACCATATTCCAAAGAGGCCTCTTCCCATATCCTCTTCTCAGCATCACGATGAGATATAAGCATGAGATATTCCTCCCAGACACAATTAGACAACATTGTATGTGTAAAAATATACTCACCTTTTTGGTAAATTAGGAGAATAAGATTTTGCTTTTATGTTGGGATTTTGCTCAAAAACTGAGTCCTTTGCTTGAATCTTCAAGAGAAGTGAGAGATTGATTTTTAGTGAAGCGATGGTCATGATAGATTTTAACATTCATAAAATGGAAAAGTTATTTCTCAGAAAATATAAAGGTTTAAAATAATTCATGAAAGAATCATATGAGTTTCCAAAATATTGAATGCAGCAAGAACTTGTTCACATACTGAGATAAAAAGGATCAAAATAAAAGATCAAATAGTGTTATGGAGATTAAGAAGGATTTGCTTAGCATCATCTTTCATGTGTGAAAGTTTTAAAATGTTGTTTACTTAAAATACAACTTTATTCTCAAAAACATTGTACTTTCAGAAATTTCATCATCTCAGCTTTTTATGTTATGTCCTCATGCTTGCTCCATCTTTTTCTTCCTTTCTGTGCTCCAGCTATACCGGTTTTCTTGCCATTCCTTAAGTATACCAAATTCATTTCCAATTCAAAACTTCTACTATTCTTTCTGATTGAAATACCTTTGCTCAATACATTTTGCATGGTTGGTTCTTTCTAAAGTGATTATTCTCTACTTAAATGTCACCTACATAAGGAAACCTTCCCTGACCACTCAACCTAAAATCACACTCCCACCCACCTGCACAAACACTCTCAATCTTTATTTTCTTCATAGCAATTATCGCATTATGAAATTTGTTACTGTGACTCATGGAATCCAAGCTACCAGCAATTGTAAAAAATATCCTGCCTTTGGAGCTGTTTAAATTTGTTTTCGATAAGATTCCACTTGTAATGGGTTTAAGTGTGACTCTCAAAAAGATATGTAGAAATCTAATCCCTGAAATCTGTGAATGTGACTTTATTTGGAAATAGGATTTTTGCAGATGTAATTTAAGATGAGATCATATTGGATTATAGTGGGCCTTAATACAATGACGTGTCCTTATAAGAAGAAAATGCACAGGAAGAATATGGTATGATGATGGAGACAGAGACTGGAGCAATGTATCTGCAAGCCAAAGAACACCAAGGATTTTTGGAAACACCAAAAAATAGGAATAGACAAGGAAAATTTTTCCCCTAGAGCTCTGAGAGACCATGGCCTTGATGACACCTTGGTTTTAGCCTTTGTGACTCCAGAACTGTGAATTTTAAGCCCCCCTTGGTTTACGGTACTTGTTACAGTAAGCCTAGTAAACTGATACAGAGAATTTAATACTCCACTTTTAATAATGAATAGAACAATCAGAAGATCAACAAAGAAATAGAGGACAGACATGGATAATCACGTAAACCAATAAGAACTAACAAATGCTTATAGAACACTCTACCCAGCAACACAGACATTTTTCTCAAATATTTATGGAATGTTCTCTAGGACAGACCATATATTAGGCCACAAAACAAGCTTTAATAGATTTTAAAAAATAAAAGTCATACAAAGTATCTTTTTCAATTAGAATGGATTGAGACTAGAAATGAATAACAGAGGAAAAACTGGAAAACTCACACATATGTATAAATTAAACTATGTTAAACAACTAGCAGGTCAAAGGAGAAATCACAATAGAAATGAGAGAATACTTAGAAATAAATGAAAATACATCATACCAAAATATACGGGATACAGTGAAAGCTGTTCTTAGAGGTAAAAAAAAGATTACAGCAGAGATAAATGAAATAGAGACTAAGAAAACAATGGAGAAAAACAACAAAACCAAAATTTGATCCTTTGAAAAGATCAGTAAAAATTCACAAACCTTTAACTAGATGGACAAAAGAAAAAAGAGAAGACTAAAGTTGCTAAAATCTCAAATTACAGAAATAAAAGTGGGGACATTATGCCCAATTTCATAGAAATAAAAAATATACATAATAATAGGAACAATTGTATGCCAACAAATTGTATAACCTGCATTAAATGGACAAATTCCTGAAATACTTGATCAACCAAAACTGACTCAGAAAGAAATGCAAAATCTGAATAGACCTACAACTGGTGAGTAGACTGAATCAGTAATTAAATATTTTCCCAACAAAGACAAGTCCAGGATCAAATAGCTTCACTGGTGAATTCTACCAAACATTTAAGGAAGAATAAACACCTGCACAAACTCTTCCTAAAAATTGACTGACAGTGCCAAGTCCATCACCTCATGAAAACAGTAAATCCCTGCTACCAAAACTAGACAAAGATGCTACAAGCAAAAGAAAGCCTCAAACCAATATTCTTCATGAATATTGATGCAAAGTCCTCAATAAAATACTAGCAAGCTGAATTCAGTGTAGGAAAAGAATTACACCCCTTGACCAACTGGGATTTATTTCCAGAGGGCAAAGAATCTTGTGCAACAATCTTCAACATAAGAAATCAATGTAACATATCATATTAAGAGAATTAAAGGGAAGAAATCCACATGATCATATCAATTAATGCAGAAAATTTTGACAAATTCTTGATAAAAATACTCTAATAAACTGGGAATTAAAGGGAACTTCCTCAATATGATAATGGCCATATATGAAAAACCTACAGCTAATATCAACTCAATGGTGAAAGATTAAAAGCTTTCTCCCAAGATCAGGCATATGACAAGGACGCCAATTTTTACCACTTTTAGTCAACATAATACTGGAGGGTCTAGCCAGAGCAATTAGGCACACAAAAAAACAAAGGTATCAAAATGGAAAAGAAGTAAGTAAAGTTATCTTCATTCACAGATGACATGATTTTATATGTGGAAAGATTCCACACACACACAATTGCAAGACCTAATAAACCAATTCAGAAAAGTTGCAGAATATATAGTCAACACATAAAAACCAGTTGCATTACTATAAAGTAACAATAAACAATCTGAAAAGAAAATTAGAAAAGCAATTAGCATCAAAAATATACATACTAAAGAATAAATTTAACCAAAGAAATCAAAGACATATGCTGGAAAGTACAAAGCATTGCTGACAAAAAAAAAGGGGGGAGACGTTCTATGTTCATGAAGCGGATGATATTATTATTGTTACAATATCATTACCCAAAGTAATCTACAGAGTCAGTGCAATCCCTATCAAAACGATGCCTTTGCAGAAATAGAAAACCTCATCTTAAAATTCGTGCAGAATCTCAAGGGACACTGACTAGCTAAAACAATCTTGAGAAAAGAAGAGCAAAGATGAAGGACTTAAACTTCCTGTTATCAAGAGGTACTACAAACAGTAATAAAACAATAAAGTTTTAATAAAACTTATGTAATAAGTTTTACAATATGTAAAACTTACCAATAAAACAATATGGTTTGTTTGTTAAGTCACTTCAGTCATGTCTGACTCTGTGTGACCCCATAGACAGCAGCCTGTCAGGCTCCCCCGTCCCTGGGATTCTCCAGGCAAGAACACTGGAGTGGGTTGCCATTTCCTTCTCCAATGCATGAAAGCGAAAAGTGAAAGTGAAGTCACACAGTCATGTCCGACCCTCAGCGACCCCATGCAGCAGCCTACCAGTCTCCTTCATCCATGGGATTTTCCAGGCAAGAGTACTGGAGTGGGGTGCCATTGCCTTCTCAAACAATATGGTACTGACATTGAACAGCCATACAGATTAATGGAATAAAATAGAGAGCCTAACAGTAAATTCCGGAGAAGGCAGGCTGAATGACCATCATTAAGTCTACAAATAAATACTGGATAGGGTAGGGAGAAAAGGGAGCCTCTTACACTGTTGGTGGGAATGTAAATTGGTGTAGTCACAATAGAAAACAGTATGGAGGATCCTCAAAAAACCAGTCATAAAATCCAGCAATCCCACTCCTGGCATATATCCAAACAAAACTATAATTCAAAAAAAATTTTAAAAAAAGAAAGTTGTTTTCAACAAAGAAGAAAAGATGAATGCACCCTTATGTTCATAGCAGCACAGTTTATAATAGCTAAGATATGGAAGCTACTTAAATGTCCATCAACAGATGAATAAAGAAGATGTGATATATATATACGTATATATTTATATTTTAATACATATGTGTGTGTGTATATTAGTTGTTTAGTCGTTGTGTTCAGCTCTTTGCAACCCCACAGACTAGAGCCTGCCAGGCTCCTCTGTCACGATCCCTGGGTCAGGAAGACTCCCTGGAGAAGGAAATGGCAACCCACTCCAGTATTCTTGCCTGGGAAATCCCATGGGCATAGGAGCCTGGCAGGCTATAGGCCATGGGGTCACAAAAGAATTGAACACATCTTAGTGACTAAACAACAACAATAACAGTTTTGTATTGTATTCATTTAAGGTGCTATAAACTTTGCTCTCAGCACTCCTAGAGCTCTGTGTGACAAATCTCAGTATTTGGTATTTTTGTATTTTTATTCAGTTCAATGTGTTTTTCAGAAATTTCTCTTTAAACTTCCCTTTTTGAGTCAATGGATTTTGTCAAAGTCTTATGTGGTTTCCGAGTACTTGCTTCTTTTCTTGTTATTTTTCTGTTATCAACTTTGATTTTCATTCCATAGAACTTAGAGAATACATTCTATATGATATCAATTCTTTATATTTTTGAGATTGTTTAATGGCCCAGGATGTGATCCACCTTGGTATATGTTCAATCAGGACTTGAAAAAATGTATATTCTTGTGTTGTTAGGTGGAGACTCCTATAAATATCAATTTGATCCTGTTAGTTGGTGGTGGTGGTGTTAAGTTCTCATATATTCTTGCACAGTTCCTGCTGAGTTCTATATATTTTGAGAGAGGGGTATTGAGGTCTCCAAATATAACTGTGGGTTTTTCTATTGCTCCTTTTAATCCTATCAGTTTTTGCTTCACATATCTTGCAGGTCTGGTCCATACACACTTAGGATTGTTAAATATATCTTATTGGTGGATTGACCCTTTTATCATTATACAATATCCCTTCCTTTCTGTGGGAGAATAACTCTTTATTCTGAGGTCTCTCTGTTATTAATATAGTTACTCCTGCTTTCCCTTTATTCATGTTTACATGATATACATTTTTCTAACCCTTTATTTTAAACCAACCTATATATTTGAAATGTATTTCTTACAAACAGCATATAGTTGGGTCATGTTATCAATACACTCTGCCAATCTGTCTGTTAATTGGTATATTTGTACTACTTATTTTCAGTGTAATTCTTACTGTGGTAGAGCTTAAGTCTCCAACTTTATCTGTTGTTTTCTGTTTGTTCTCCATTTCTCATTTCTTTTTTCTGCCTTTTTATCTTTCCTGCATATTTAGAATTTCATTTTGATTTACCTATAATGTTTTTAAAAAATATCTTTGTACAGCTTTTGTAGGAGTGGCTCTAGTAATTACACCATATATTCATGACTTATCAATGTCTGTAAGTGTTACTGTTTTACTAATTCAATACAGAAGCCTTACCTCCCTTTACGTGTCTAACCCTTCCTTTTTCATAATGCAATTGTCTTAACTATTTCTTCTAATACATTTAGAACCATATCAGTGTTATAATTTTCACTTCAATCATTAATTAATTTAGAAAAATCAAGAGAAAAAGGAAAACCTATTATATTTAACCATGTTGCTTACTATATTATTTTTTCCTTTCCTTTCTACTTAGAAAAATTCCTTTGCCATTTTTTTAGGGTAGGTCTGTCTACTGGCAACAAATCCCCTTAGTTTTTCTTCACCTGAGAGTGTCTTGATTTCCCCTTTATTCTTGAAGGATATTTTTTACTGGATGTAGAAATCTGTTGACAAGCTTTTTTCCTTCAGCTCTTGTAAAATACTGTGCCACTTCCTCTGGCCCCCATGTTTTCTGATGACGTATTAATTTTCATTTTAATTGTTTCTCCCCTTCAGTTAATATCATTTTTCTTTGGCTGCTTCCTAGAATTTTTGTATTTAGTTTTCTAAAGTTTACTTATGATGAGAATTTCAGTACTTTTTTAGACTTTCCTTTTTTCTCCTTTCCTCCTTGGACATCAATGACATTAATGCTAGGGGTTTTGTTATTGTCACTTAGTTTCCTAAAACTCTATATTTTGTTTTTATTTTTTTAGTCTATTTTATTTCCATTGCTCAAATTGGACAGTTTCTATTGTTTTGTCTTTCAATTCATTAATTCTTTCCTTGTGTACTGTACTCTGCTGTTAAATCCATCTATCTACTGAGCCGTTATCTCTCCATTACCATTATTTTTCAACTGTAAAATTCCTTTTCGGTTCTTCTTTATATCTTCTCTTTCTTTGCGAGGTCTTTATATTTCTTTGCTGAGACTTTTTATTTTTTCATTTGTTTTAAGCATGCCTGTAATTGCTCACTGCAGCATTTTCATCATGGCTGCTTTAGAATATTTGTCAGATAATCCTTACATCTCTGTTATCTTAGTGTTGTCATCTTTTAGTGTTGATTGTCTTTTACTCATTTGGTTTGAGATCCTCCTGGTTCTTGGTATGACAAATGATTTTTCACATGAAATCTAGATGTTTTTGTATTGTTGTATTATTCTCTTTTAACTGGGTAGCTTTTAAAAACCCATTCTGACAGGGGAAAGAAGAAGGGTGGGGGTGCTACCTCATTATTGCCTTGCCATTGCCAAGTGGATTCAACCCCCACCAGTTTCCTCACAGCCTCTGTTAACACCTGAAGGGAGACACTACAGGAGAGGCTCTCCAGGTGGTCTTCACTGACACCATGGTCTGGGTGGTCTCATCACTGCTGGATGATGTTGAAAGTCCTGAGTCTCCACTAGGCCTCTTCTGACACCCCATCAATGGAGAGACATTGGGGTACCAGGTTACTGCCAAGTAGAAACTCAGGCTCCCCACCTGGTTCCCACTGACACTGCAGGGAGACCTCATTTCAGGCCAGTGGAAATAAAACTCCTAGCTCTTTACTTGACTTTTTCTTGTTTTAAATGATTGTATATTTTTCTTTATTAGAATAATCACAAGAATGACACATAACACTGGCCTTCTGATAGAGTATTTATAGCTGACCTGTTGTCCTTCTCTGTATTACCATTTTTGTGAGGATAGAAATCTAGGCTCTCCACTTCTTTGTTGGCATAGGTGGGGTTGGCGGCCATTTTTTTCTTTGGTGTTTACTGAAGTAAAATGCTTAGTATCTTAAAGATTTCTGGTTTGCTCGACTGCCCCTTTCCTGGTTCTTTGACTGGAGAGAGCAGGATTCTGTTGGGCTTCTGTTGTCTGCACTGTTGGCACTTCCAATTTGTTGGTTTCTTCAGTTCCAAATCTGTGATATATGAAGAAAAAGAAAACTCAAGCAACTCATCTTCATGTCATTCCTTGGGTCACAGTGTTCCTAGATGGTCTGTCTTCTCCCCATCTTTCAGAGTCTTCTTATATTTATTTTATATGTATGTTGTCCAGGGTTTCTAGTTATATTTAGTGGAAAGAATAGGGGAAAGTATATCTACTTGATATTCCCAGGAACAGAAGTCCTCCTTGGCTGATGTTAATCAATTCCTTCTGTGGGAGGCTGAACCATGTTCCTATGCTCCTATTTATTGCCTAAGGGCACACTCCAAACAACTGAACTGTCTGGAGCCATGGGCTATATCTGAATACTGATATTTGCTAGAACCTAAAATATTGAACCACATACTCCAACAGCATGTTAGGAGAATATTCTTTGTTCAAGAAGGTTTTATTCGAAGAGCAAGGATATGACTGTATCATCATGTCAAAGGAGAAAATCCATGTGATCATTCTATAAATGCAAAGATATACAGTTGATAGATTTCAACGTTCTTTCTGAAAAAAATCCTTAATAAAATAGAAGACAGTTAATACTTCCTTTAAACAATTAAAAGATATATCTCAGACTTCCCCGGTGGTCCCGAAGAATTTGCCTGCCAATGCAAGAAACACAGGTTCAATCCCTGGTCTGGAAAAATCTCACATGCCATAGGGCAACTGAGCCCTTGTGCCACACTACTGAGCCCATACTCTAAAGCCCGCAAGCTGCAACTATGAAGCCCATGCGCCTAGAGCCCATGCTCTGCAGCAAGAGAAGCCACCACAGTGAGAAGCTTGCACACCGCCACGGAGAGGAACCCCCACCTGCCACAACTAGAGAAAGCCCTCACACAGCAATGAAGACCCAGCACAGTGAAAAAAGATAATAAACAAATAAAATAACTCCAATCAAACCAACATCACAGTTAGTAGTAAAACATGAGAATCTCTTCCACTAAAATTACATCATGCAATCACTTCTGTCATTTAAACTTGTTTTGGGAGTACTAGCCAATGAAGTAGGCATGAACAGGATATAAGTAACAATGTCTGGCAACTATATTCTCATTTTCGTCTTCTTCTCCTACACTTTTTCTTCAGAGCTGATATTCATTATAGGATCGCATAGTTCATTCTCTAGCCTCAACAGTTTTTTGATTTTTTTTTTTCATTCCAAATGCTTCATCATTCAAGTGATAGGAGTTGTGAGAGTCACATCTTATATACTTTGTATTCTTAATACTGTGAAAACAATAGGTACTCAGTGAATATTTTCAGATGCATAATACAAAATGTGGTATTAAATTTTTAATTAATTTGTATATATTACATACACCCTGGAAGGTCAATCAATAATTTTGTCTTATTAAGGTTTGTTCAGAATCTAATACTTCGTGATTCCATAGTAAATATTTGGCATTAATTTTTGTGATGAGCTCAAATAACATATCTAGAATGCTCAATATTTTTCTATTGAATTTGGTCAAATCATAATTGTTTTTTATACTAAGAATTCTTGGGATATTCTAAAATATTTTCAAAATTTGACGGTACATATGCCATCAAAATGAAGCTTGAATAACCTGAAAAATCATGTAAAGTACTCAACTACAATTTCACTTTATAATTGTCACTCTAACTTCTAACTTGCCGCACGACTGTCTAAAACATGAAAACAGAATATATGCTTGCCCTTTCACCCACTCCTATGGTTTCTAAATTGAGCTTAAAATGGTATGCAGAAGGTTAACCAAGACATTAATTTTCTAAGTTAAGTACTTCAATTAAATTGTCCTTCACAGGAGATTTATAGTGCAGCCGCATGCACATCTGACACTCCAGTTTAGTTGTGATGATAAATTATAAGTCTCCCTGCAACTGATCCTTTGACCAAAATCAACATGAAAACATTTTTTTTACAAAACATCAAATTTAAAATGTACCTCTGTTCCAGAGTGTTTATCTCTGATAACATCCATCTGTCTCGTAAATAGTTCTAATACAGCGTTGTAGACCAGTTCATACTGTTGCTGAAGAGCATCGCAAACCAGAACAAATGAAAATAAACAAAAACTTGGTGAACGAACAGAATCTCAGGAGTATGAACACCAATCAAATCTTAGTATAGCAAACCTGAAACATCAGTTTAATGATTATGCCTTATGTCTGTGCAGCCCATGTCAGGTTTCAAAGCATTTTTAGGATGCTGCTGCTGCTAAGTCACTTCAGTCGTGTCTGACTCTATGAGACTCTATAGACAGCAGCCCACCAGGCTCCCCTGTCCCTGGGATTCTCTGCTAGAAACAGCTAAATGTTTGATCTACCTCTAGCTAATATACAAGGACTTTGCAGCATGCTTTTTATATTCTAATCCCACTTTCTTATTTATCTTTCCTTCCACTATCCTCCCTCTAATTTTGTTTGCTCACACTTTAAAATTTTCATTCCAGGGACTTCCCTGGAGGTCCAGTGTTTAAGACTCTGCTCTTCCATTGCAAGGGGCACAGGTTTGATCCCTGGTGGGGGAACTAAAATTCTGCATGCCACATGGCCAAAAAAAAAATTGTTTTTTATTTCATTCCAGATGCATTGTTGGCGGGGGTTACTCATCTCTTCTGGGAAAAGGTAGATTAATATTGTTGATGGCTAATAGATAACTTCAATATGACTCTCACAGTTGATCTATAAAGTAGCTAGGTTGTTAACCCTGTTTATGATTGTCTGAGATCATTCAGAAGTAATTTCAATGTCTTGGGTTAGTACCTGAACCTTTGACTCTTAGTTTAGTGCATTTGGATCAAGCTGCTGAAATTCTGTCTTAGCAAAGATACCAACTCTAAATAGAGTTTGGAAATTTGTGGTTATAAAGGAATTCTACTGCAGAGAAATGAGACCACTATAATTACAGGTTTATGGGTTTTTACTACCTTGTTTTTGCCTCTGTACCTGCTCAAGAACTTGATTTTTGGATCTATTTTTCATCTAAATAGGCCTATTCAGGTTTTTCAATGACACTTGACACAATCATATACAAACAAAATATAACTTTTGCCAAAAATAATTGTAGCTTGAGAACAGTGCAGAGTCTGTATCATCCAACATAGCCATTGGTCCACTCTTCAATTTTTTCTAAAGAAGACAGGAAAATGAGACAGGAAGCAGTCATCTGGTTACAGTGCTATTTCCTGATTAGAATGGTATCAAAAAAAGCAGCTACAGCAGGTAAGTTATTTGTCCAAATAGTTGTTGATAATGCCAAAATGTGAAAGCTAACTTAAAATTATGTCAGCTGTCTTCCAATTCTTACATATAGGCTTGAAATGGACTTTTTCTGAAATGATGTATGGCTTTATTTATTGATTCAGTAATACAGTTATATAATAATACAGTAAAAATACAGTAATATTATACAATTAGGTTGCATATTTCCTGAAATCTTTATACATCTACATGGATTGGCCTTAAGTCTGACAGCCTTAAACCAGCCAATACTTTCATTTCACATAAACTTCCCCCCCCTAAAGGTTGAATATAGAAAACACCTACAGTCATACACATGAAAAAGAATTCTTTTTCCATTAACTATTAGTGGAAAACCTGTGTGGGCCAAACAGAAGGTTTATATTATAATAGCTCTTAATTTTTTCCCTTTGATTTAGAACTTTTACATAAAAACATCTAAAGTGCCATTGTCAACTGTTTTACTTCTAAACCTGTGTTCAGGTTCATTTGTAAGTGCTTTAAACACTGCTGCTGCTGCTGCTAAGTCGCTTCAGTCATGTCCGACTCTGTGCAACCCTGTAGACTCCCCCATCCCTGGGATTCTCCAGGCAAGAACACTAGAGTGGGTTGCCATTTCCTTCTCCAATGCACAAAAGTGAAAAGAGAAAGTGAAGTCACTCAGTCGTGTCTGACTCTTAGCGACCCCATGGACTGCAGCCTACCAGTCTCCTCCATCCATGGGATTTGCAAGAGTACTGGAGTGGGGTGCCACTGCCTTCTCTAGCTTTAAACACTAGGGTCTTACTATTTTAACAATAAGAAATAGTTCTAACAAACTATGCAAAATGTGCTGTGTGCTTAGTTGCTTCAGTTGTATCCAACTCTTTGTGACCCTATGGACTGTAGACCACCAGGCAGCTCTGTCCATGGGATTTTCCTGCCAAGAATACTGGAGTGGTTTGCCACTTCCTCCTCCAGGGGATCTACCCAGCCCAGGGATGGAATCTATGTCTCCTGTGTCTCTTGCTTTGTGCACAGATTGTTTATCCCTGAGTCATCAGAGACGCCCATGAAAAAAGTCTCTTACCTAAAAAAAAACCAATGACTGTTTGATGAAAGAATGAATGGGTGAATACTTAACTCTATCTTAAAGATGGAGACCATTTAGAAATATAGGTAAAATTATTGGTGTTGAAATATGGACAAAATATGGGTGTTGGGCTTCCCTAGGGGCTCAGATGGTGAAGAAGCTGCCTGCAACACAGAAGACCCAGGTTCAATCCCTGGGTTGGGAAGATCCTCTGGAGAAAGGAATGGCGATCCAGTCCAGTATTCTTGCCTGGAGAATTCCATGGATAGAGAAGCCTGTCAGGAGAATTCCATTGTTAGAGAAGTCCATGGGGTCGCAAAGAGTCAGACACGACTGAGTGAGTTAACACATATGGGTGCTGAAATATTATAGAATGTGAGGGATTTGGGCTGGGAATGTTTCACCTAAGAGGTACAATGTGAGCTGGAGAAAAGATAACAGGTGGAAAGCATTTCTTATGGAATGAATAGGTATGAGCACTCTGGGATGGGTTAATCATATACTATGATACACATATAATCATATATATATAACCTTATTGTAATTATGGAGTTAAAAAAAATTTTTTAATATGCATACAATAAGGACCAGGAAAAACTATAGAAAAATAGTGACAGTGACTCTCTCTAGGTGACAGGATTATGGATGATTTTTAAATTTTTTATTATTTTCTAAAATGAAGAAAATAATATAATTCTCCAGATTCTGTTACCACCTCCTGAAGAAGAAATTACAAATCTCTAATTTTGTATGGTTTCAGAAATGAATTACCACCACAAAATTTCAGATTAACCTGACCCAGCTATTTCTTTCCAATAGGTCAAATAGTTTGTAGATTTTTTTAAATATCTTTTGTAAGAAATATTATATTGCTTTCTTAATATTTTCTGAACAGACAATAAAATATGAGGAATGGAAGGAATTTGGTCCAGGGCAAGGGATACAGGAAAAATATTGGGATATTCAGAGTTAGGGGAAGTGGAAATGGACCAAAACCCTTGATGGTAAAGCAGTCAGCTATTTTTGGATGCCTTGCTGTTACTAAATAAAGAGATGGAACCAGACTCAGACATGTTATATTATTCACCATAGTCCATACCTGAGTTTGAACTAATGAAGGCCTCTGTGTTCGCATTTCCTGGATCAAACTAAAAACACTGAAGTTCTCAGGAATTATCTATCAAATAAAAGGAAAAAAATCTTACTCTTTTGTTCCTATCTAGAAAAAAATAATGCACTTTTAAAACTAATGAGGTTTTTCATCACTTGTGCCATTACTTAGAGCCTATGAAATACTGAAGAAACTCTTCAGAATGCTTTCACATTGGGTAATCAAATGTCTGAAGTTAAGAATATAGTGAGGGAACACCCCACTCACACCAATGGACAGATCATCAAAACAGAAAATTAATAAGGAAACACAAGTTTTAAATGATANTGTCCGACTCTGTGCAACCCTGTAGACTCCCCCATCCCTGGGATTCTCCAGGCAAGAACACTAGAGTGGGTTGCCATTTCCTTCTCCAATGCACAAAAGTGAAAAGTGAAAGTGAAGTCACTCAGTCGTGTCTGACTCTTAGCGACCCCATGGACTGCAGCCTACCAGTCTCCTCCATCCATGGGATTTGCAAGAGTACTGGAGTGGGGTGCCACTGCCTTCTCTAGCTTTAAACACTAGGGTCTTACTATTTTAACAATAAGAAATAGTTCTAACAAACTATGCAAAATGTGCTGTGTGCTTAGTTGCTTCAGTTGTATCCAACTCTTTGTGACCCTATGGACTGTAGACCACCAGGCAGCTCTGTCCATGGGATTTTCCTGCCAAGAATACTGGAGTGGTTTGCCACTTCCTCCTCCAGGGGATCTACCCAGCCCAGGGATGGAATCTATGTCTCCTGTGTCTCTTGCTTTGTGCACAGATTGTTTATCCCTGAGTCATCAGAGACGCCCATGAAAAAAGTCTCTTACCTAAAAAAAAACCAATGACTGTTTGATGAAAGAATGAATGGGTGAATACTTAACTCTATCTTAAAGATGGAGACCATTTAGAAATATAGGTAAAATTATTGGTGTTGAAATATGGACAAAATATGGGTGTTGGGCTTCCCTAGGGGCTCAGATGGTGAAGAAGCTGCCTGCAACACAGAAGACCCAGGTTCAATCCCTGGGTTGGGAAGATCCTCTGGAGAAAGGAATGGCGATCCAGTCCAGTATTCTTGCCTGGAGAATTCCATGGATAGAGAAGCCTGTCAGGAGAATTCCATTGTTAGAGAAGTCCATGGGGTCGCAAAGAGTCAGACACGACTGAGTGAGTTAACACATATGGGTGCTGAAATATTATAGAATGTGAGGGATTTGGGCTGGGAATGTTTCACCTAAGAGGTACAATGTGAGCTGGAGAAAAGATAACAGGTGGAAAGCATTTCTTATGGAATGAATAGGTATGAGCACTCTGGGATGGGTTAATCATATACTATGATACACATATAATCATATATATATAACCTTATTGTAATTATGGAGTTAAAAAAAATTTTTTAATATGCATACAATAAGGACCAGGAAAAACTATAGAAAAATAGTGACAGTGACTCTCTCTAGGTGACAGGATTATGGATGATTTTTAAATTTTTTATTATTTTCTAAAATGAAGAAAATAATATAATTCTCCAGATTCTGTTACCACCTCCTGAAGAAGAAATTACAAATCTCTAATTTTGTATGGTTTCAGAAATGAATTACCACCACAAAATTTCAGATTAACCTGACCCAGCTATTTCTTTCCAATAGGTCAAATAGTTTGTAGATTTTTTTAAATATCTTTTGTAAGAAATATTATATTGCTTTCTTAATATTTTCTGAACAGACAATAAAATATGAGGAATGGAAGGAATTTGGTCCAGGGCAAGGGATACAGGAAAAATATTGGGATATTCAGAGTTAGGGGAAGTGGAAATGGACCAAAACCCTTGATGGTAAAGCAGTCAGCTATTTTTGGATGCCTTGCTGTTACTAAATAAAGAGATGGAACCAGACTCAGACATGTTATATTATTCACCATAGTCCATACCTGAGTTTGAACTAATGAAGGCCTCTGTGTTCGCATTTCCTGGATCAAACTAAAAACACTGAAGTTCTCAGGAATTATCTATCAAATAAAAGGAAAAAAATCTTACTCTTTTGTTCCTATCTAGAAAAAAATAATGCACTTTTAAAACTAATGAGGTTTTTCATCACTTGTGCCATTACTTAGAGCCTATGAAATACTGAAGAAACTCTTCAGAATGCTTTCACATTGGGTAATCAAATGTCTGAAGTTAAGAATATAGTGAGGGAACACCCCACTCACACCAATGGACAGATCATCAAAACAGAAAATTAATAAGGAAACACAAGTTTTAAATGATACATTAGATGAGATGGATCTCATTGATATCTTCAGGACATTCCATCCAAATGTGGAAGAATACACCTTCTCAAGGGCACATGGAACATTCTCCAGGATAGACCACATCTTGGGTCACAAATCAAACTTCAGTAAATTAAAGAAAATTGAAATCATATCAAGCATCTTCTCTGACCACAACACTACAAGTGAAGATATCAATTACAAGAAAAAAAAACTGTAAGAAACACAAACACATGGAGATTAAACAACACATTTCTAAATACCCAAGAGGTTACTGAAGAAATCAAAAAGAAAATAAAAAAGTTTCTAGAAACAAATGACAATGAAAACATGACAACTCAAAACCTACGGGATACAGTGAAAGCAGTTCTAAGAGGGAAGTTTATAGCAATACAATCCTACCTCAAGAAACAAGAAAAACATTGAATAGACAACCTAACTTTACACCTAAAACAACTGGAAAAAGAAGAACAAAAAAAAAAAAAAGAAAATTAGTAGAAGGAAAGAAATCATAAAGATCTGAGCAGAAATAAATGAAAAAGAAATGAAAGAAACAATAGTAACGGTTAATAAAACTAAAAGCTGGTTCTTTGAGAAGATAAACAAAATTGACAATCCTTTAGCCAGACTCATCAACCAAATTAGAAATGAAAAAGGAGAGGTTACAACAGACAATGCAGAAATATAAAGATTATAAGAGACTATTACGAACAGCTATATGGAAATAAAATGGATAACTTGGAAGNGCTGGTTCTTTGAGAAGATAAACAAAATTGACAATCCTTTAGCCAGACTCATCAACCAAATTAGAAATGAAAAAGGAGAGGTTACAACAGACAATGCAGAAATATAAAGATTATAAGAGACTATTATGAACAGCTATATGGAAATAAAATGGATAACTTGGAAGAAATGGACAGATTCTCAGAAAAGTTCAATCTTCCAAGACTGAACCAGGAAGAAATATAAATTATTTACAACCCAATTACAAGCACTGAAATCGAAGCTGTGATCAGAAATCTCCCAAAAAACAAAAGCCCAGGACCAGATGACTTCACGAGAGAATTCTATCAAACATTTGGAGAAAAGCTAATGCCTCTCCTTCTAAAAGTCTTTCAAAAACTTGCCAAGGAAGGAACACTTCCAAACTCATTCTGAGGCCACTATCACCCTGATGCCAAAACCAGACAAAGACAGCACAAAAAAATAAAATTATAGGCCAATATCACTGATGAACATAGATTCAAAATCCTCAACAAAATTTTAGCAAATAGAATTCAGCAACACATCAAAAAGTTAATACACCATGATCAAGTTGGGTTTATTCCAGGAATGCAAGGATTCTTCAATATATACAAATCAATCAATGTGATAAACTATATTAAAAAATTGAAAGATAAAAACCATATTATAATCTCAATAGATGCAGAAAAAGCCTTTGACAAAATTCAGCACCCATTTATGATTAAAACTCTTCAAAAAATGGGTATAGAAGGAAACTACCTCAACATAGTAAAGGCCATATATGATAAGCCTACAGCAAACATCGTTTTCAATGGTGAAAAACTGAAAGCATTCCCCCCAAGATCAGGAACAAGACAAGGGTGTCCACTTTCTCCACTATTATTCAACAAATTTCTGGAAGTCCTAGCTAGAGCAATCAGAGAAGAAAAAGAAATAAAACAAATACAGATCAGAAAAGAAGTAAAGCTCTCCCTGTTTTCAGATGACATGATACTGTACATAGAAAATCCTAAAGATAGTATCAGAAAATTCCTAGAGCTAATCAGTGAATTTAGCAAAGTTGCAGGATACAAAATCAATACACAGAAATCACTTGCATTTCTATATACTAAAAGTGAAAAATCAGAAAGATAAATTAAGGAATCAATCCCATTCATCACTGCAACAAAAAAAAATTAAATATCTAGGAATAAACTTACCTAAGGAGACAAAAGAACTGTATACAGAAAATTGTAAGACACTAATGAGGGAAATCAAAGATGACATAAACAGATGAAGAGATATTCCATGTTCCTGGGTAGGAAGAATCAATATTGTGAAAATGACTATACTACCAAATGCAGTCTACAGATTCAGTGTGACCCCTATCAAATTATCAATGGCTTTTTTCACAGAATTAGAACAAAGAATTTCACAATNGGAGAGAGGTTCAAAAGGGAGGCGATATATGTATACCTATGGCTGATTCATGCTGAGGTTTGACAGAAAGCAGCAAAATTCTTAATGCAAGTTACCTGGCTAAAGGAAGGGTAACTGTGATTTAGGACAGTGGTTATCAAAATTACTTCTCTCCAGAAGCACCTGGAGAACTTGCCAGCCCCACCACCTCCAGAGTTTCTGCTTCAGTTCATCTGAGGTGGGGCCCAAAAGTTTGCATTTCTAACGAGTTCCCCGGGTGATACTGATGCTTCTTGTCTGGGGACCACATTTTGAGAACCACCAATTTAGGAACTAAGTTAACTGTCTGACAAAGCCAATCTATAAGTGAATATTCTAGAATCCTAAAGATAGATGTTTTGAAGAACCAGACAATTTCTAAGTCTGAAAGTAACAAGGTTAAGAAAATAGCAAGTGCCTATTGAGAACTCACCCCATCTTTTAGCAACATCCATGTGTAATCAATAGCACAGAGAACACCAGTCCTTCCACAACCAGCACTGAAATGAAAGATCACAGTAGCATGTATAGTGGCAGAGTGGATCGTGGCTGAAAATTTTCACCAGCGGATTTGAGGAAGAAGAAATCTAGAGACCATGAAACAGTCTAAACCCTACCATTTCCCAGAACACATTTTTCAGTTGCCACAGACTACACCAAGCCTCAAGCCAGGTCTTANGTGTAATCAATAGCACAGAGAACACCAGTCCTTCCACAACCAGCACTGAAATGAAAGATCACAGTAGCATGTATAGTGGCAGAGTGGATCGTGGCTGAAAATTTTCACCAGCGGATTTGAGGAAGAAGAAATCTAGAGACCATGAAACAGTCTAAACCCTACCATTTCCCAGAACACATTTTTCAGTTGCCACAGACTACACCAAGCCTCAAGCCAGGTCTTAGGCAAGTTCTCACAGCAAAACATCTCTAGAGCTATGCTGTTCACAAGTAATTTACCAGAAAAAAAAAATTCATTAATTCTCAGGTTGAATTTATCAGAGTTTCTTCTATTGACCTTTCTCTTTCAATCATCCCCATTTTTAAACTTGATTCCTTTCTGACTGACTGGAAAACATGAGCTTCAAATTAGGAACCTACATCTACATAGGGTTTAAATTCCAACAAGGTCAGTCTTCCTTTGGTTAAAACCAGGAGTCCTGGCCTGAGTGTGACATTTGGTTTATTCTGGGGAGAAGGTTCATACAACAGCATCATACCTGCAGTGAATGCATATGGGAACACTGTTATCGTCTTGGTAACAACGCACATCCCAAATGAGCTCAAGAATAGGGTCTATAGATGAAGGCACATCATGGTCTGGCCAGTTCTTATAATGGAACTGATAGATGGTTCTAGTTTCCTATAAAGATAACCAGGATAAAAGGAGAGTTCAAGATTAGCATGTCACCTCATTCTATCACAAGATTACTCTGTCTTACTAAGTAGCATCTTTACCTTTTTTGCAATTTATGTAATCTTCTTCCCTATAGACTACATGCCCTATAAGAACAATTATAAGTAATTTCAGGTCAGTCACTGTTGGCCTGTTCCTATCTACTCACAAGAGAAGGTAGATGTGAAAATGGTCCAAACCAGAGCTTCCCAACTGGTATCCTTTAAATGAGTCACAGGCAGGCTGAGGTACTAAATCCCTTTGCCTTAGAGAAACAGAAGAGTCTGAGCTTTCAAGTTGGTTCCCAGCCTCTATTCACCCTAGAAATAATATCATTTTATATGTGGGCCATTGGGGTGAAATAGGTTGGGGAATACAGATTACACCAAAGGTCTCTTTTGGATATTATGGTCTATCCAGAACATCAAAGGCCCTTCCATCCCCTATTATGATATGTTCAGACTGCACCATATACATGTACATTTATTTGCTTGGTCTCTAGGGGCTTTGAGTTTACCTTTAGTGTTCTATACTTACAGTATTGAACTTGGCTTTTAGAGTCCTGATTGTATAATCAGATTTTCTATTTTCAGCTTCCTACGAAGTAAATCAAAATGTTAGTTATTTCAAAGACTAATATTCAAAAACTACTCTCTATAAAGTAGGTTCTGGAGCATCTGCTTAACCATAATAGAAATAGACATCATACTTACACAGGATATGGAGAAAGGACCAAGTTGCAGCTGTGTGTCTCCTGGTTCAGCCCAGTAGCGCTCACATTTTTTCTGTTGCACAAAGCAAAAGGTGGTGATTTCCTTCCATATATTCTAGTCTTTCCTGGACAATGAAACCCTATCCCCCATTCAGAAGCAAATTCAGCTGTGTCCTTTACCCTAGGTTAGGAATTTCTAATGTTCTTGGACTTCAACACAAGTCTGAATTTTCCAAAGATAGGAAAACAAACCTCAAAGGATATACAAATTTAAGACTTCCTGGAAGCTTCAAAAAGTAGAAATAGGGATCTGAAATTTTCAGTATTTCAAAAGGATTAAAACAAAGCTACACAAGCTAACAGAAATCCCAAGTTAACCTCGGTTTTAATTGGAATTGTATCAATTCAGAATGGCAACAGTAATTTCAAAGAGTGTTGTTCAATAGAAATATAATATGAGCTACATATATAATTAAGATTTTTCTAATAGCCACATTCAAAAATGAAAAAAAATAGTAGGATTAATTGTTATATCTTAGCCCAATAAATAAAAAATTTTTCAAGTTGTAATCAAACTAAAATGATTATGAGATATTTGACATTTTTAAGCTATCTTCAAAATCTAGTATATATTTTATATTTAAAGCATGTTTCAATTGCTATGCTAAATTTTCATTGGAAATATTTTATATCCATTTGGATTTCATAAAATCTATGGTTGAAAAAGATTCACATACCCAAGTTCCAAATCAGGTTTTCCAATAACTGAATTGAATATCATTCTTTAAATTTAAATGCACTAAGATAAGCTGAGTTCCTCAGCCACACCAGCCATATTTCAAGTGCTACATGGTTAGTAAGGGCCATGCCAAGCGGCACAAAAGGAGCTCTGACTGGCAGTCTAAAGTGTCTGATTAATAATAACAGGAAAATGAATTGTTATTTTTAAAAGTGTACTTTATTTTTATTTTAAAACACAGGGGAAATGGGCAAAAGAGGTTCTCACAGGTTTAAAAAAAAAGCCTTGAGAATCATTTGGCATTCCCGAACTGAAGACTAGGAAGATGAGCATAAATGTCTACCAAGTCACAGTTAAGGAAAATTCTGCTACCAAGTTTCCCCCTTCGTTTTCTTTTTTTCCTTTAGGTTTACTAAACAGCAACTCACCTTTCCCATTTCAAACTCCATGCATGCCATAACAATGATCTAGGGTGATAAAATAGAGACTTAAATACTGATACAGTTAGAAAAGCAGTTAATACATGAGTCCCAGAGTCCAAAAGTGTTATTCTTTTTTAGTTTGTTTGTTTTATAACCAAAAAGGAAATCCTAATAAATTATAAAATGTTGCTCCTACTCTTCTTTCTCTGTCCTCACTTCCCTTTTCTCTATTCAAATCAATAAATTCTTGTTAACAAATGAGACTGTCAGAAAGAGAACTTTTGTTTCCCTGAACAATAGTGACTGTGATTTTGACTAAAAGTTGCCTGAAATTTTATTCTATTCTATTTTATTCTATTCTAGCAACTGACCCCAAAAAGCAATGATTCTGATACACAGGAAACCTCAGTCATTTATCCTGCCACCCTATCCCCCACATCTCTAAGAACTAGAGAATATAGTAACAAAAGCAACTCTGCACTTACCAGGATGCTGTATTCCCAAATCATCCTCCAGAAGTCCAGGACAGTTGTAGGCAAAGGTCCCTGGGTGGCAATATAAGTCTTGGGTCCATAAACTCCCTAAAGGGGAAGAGAAATTACATGGGGTAACTATAAAAAACATACTCTTCTTCTTGTCTAGTATTCCTCCACCCCCACCCCACCCCCCATTTTTTTAAGTACCTAGAGAAATACAGAGTATTCAATGTACCTTAATGAAGTTGGCATTGATGTAGCTGGAATCCTCATCAGAGGTTATCATGAACAGTTCTACTAGGCTATGGTCATCTATAATACAAAAGAAAGATTAATTAAGAGGATTTGGTCAGAGGGCTTCTGTAAGTCTGAAACTAGCACTGTGAATAGTGGATGCTCATAAGGGATTGAAGAGTAAATGAATGAATGAATGTTCTTTTGTAGCCACGTACAGTACAAACTAATTTGTCAAAGCCATGATCCAGGATTAGGAATAGCAACCAGTGGGTAAAAAGAGATAAGATGACTGAATTAGGAAAAAGGTACAAGTTTAAAGGGAGAAATGAAACTTACAGGGCAAAATATCCTTATATCTGTTTTTCTTGATATTCTTGGGTCTCTCAGCCACAGTTGTGGGATAGGTTTTATCTGCCTTATACTTGGCGGATAGTCTTTTCAGCGTCTGTAATAAAATCACAATAATTCAGTCATCCTAGGGAAAAGAGGCAAGAAGCTATCTCTAGAGAGATTTCCTTCCCCTCTGCCCAAATATTCCACTTCAGTTGTTTTAGCTTCCCTGGTGGCTCAGACCGTAAAGAATCTGCCTGCAGTGCAGGAGACCCAGGTTTGATCTCTGGGTCAGGAAGATCCCCTGGAGAAGGGAATGGCTACCTACTGCAGTATTCTTGCCTGGAGAATCCCATGGACAGAGGAGTCTGGCAGGTTATAGTCCATGGGGTTGTAAAGAGACAGACACAACTGAACAACTAACACACACTCACACATAGTATCCTCTAGGGCTGTTTCCATTCACCAGGGAGCCCAGAGCATAAAGACAACAGGGTTCAGTGACATTTGGAGAAGTGAAAAGATCACACTTAAGGCAACTGAGCTACAGATAGAAAAAACTTAGAGGTGAAACTAGTGAATATTTTTTAAATAATAATATCTTCTGAGCACATATTCTGTGTTCCATCCAAAGAGTCAGATAGTAAACATTTGACTGACTTTCTTTACAGCTATTACAGGACTATTTTAAGTAGAAATGGAGTTTAAGATGAATATCATCTCTCTAGTTAGCAAAATTTCAGTCCCCAAAGCAGTCATTCTTTTATATAACCTAAACTTCAAGCCCACTCCTCAACCAAACATGAATCTTTAAATAGTATCATATTTCATTTGTAGACTGTGATCTAGGTCAGTCAGAGGGTAGCATAATATGGTTGAAAAAGGCAGTGAAGTATCTCCTTAAAAGTATCTCCTTATTCTCTGTTTTAAAGATGAGGAAACAGAGGTACAGAGAAATAAGTGCCCCAAGATCACAAAACTACCAAACACAGTGTTCAGAATTCTAAACTGAGGTAGCCTAGAACTGGAGTCAGCGCTTAACCTGTGTTGTGACCTGTATCCCATGACTAATGGCAGTTACTGGAGATGTGTGGGCATCTGTATTGTTAACCAGGTCTGTGGTTGATTCCAGTGTATATTTTTGAGATGGGCGCAGTACTCATGAATGAAATTGGGCAAGTTATTTAATCTTTCAGTGTCTCAGTTGCTTTTTAAGTAAAATGGGAGGATATTTGTCTTAGAGTTGTGAGTGAATTAAATGAGTTATCATATGTGCGGTATTGGTACAGAGTACTTGTTTAATAAAGAAAAGGTATTGTTACTAAAACAATAATAAATAAAACTATTCTCATTTGCCAATATTATAGTATAGAGCGAAATTTGGGGTCAGAAGAAACAATAGTTCCTCTTTAGCTCCATCTGATGAATCAACTTCATCCCAGATCTTAACTCATTATGACTCAAAGAAACTTAATTTAGTAGATCTGAGAACTTTATTGACTGTTACTCAGTTTGAGAAAGACAAGGGAAAAACATATGTGGTAGCTAATAAATATTTATTGACTTGAACTGCAGAAAATAATTTTCATTATTTACCCACTATTTAATGATGACTTGGTCATGTGAAGATTATTATTTACTTCCTATGGGTCAGATTCCTAAGCATCTTCTCAGTCTTCATTCTCTTTAACTTAACTTCCTTCTTAAAATTTCCTCCTCCCTTTTGCCCTTATTAGTCTATATCATTTTGGTTCTCCTCTTTCTTTTCTGACTTCTTCCCTCTTCGCATTCTTCCTTAATGCCTGTATGTCTGCTTCTGTCTTCTAATTGTTAATTATCCAACATTCCAAACTTAAGTCCTCAACTCTCTGCTCTTCTCACTAAGTACATTTGCTCAGAAACATCATCATAGAAGACGTACCAATGTTTTTAAAAATGTATCTAAGCGATTCACTGCTGCTGCTGCTAAGTCGCTTCAGTCGTGTCTGACTCTGTGTGACCCCATAGATGGCAGCCCACCAGTCTCCCCCATCCCTGGGATTCTCCAGGCAAGAACACTGGTGTGGGTTGCCATTTCCTTCTCCAGTGCATGAAAGTGAAAAGTTAAAGGGAAGTTGCTCAGTCGTTTTCGACTCTTTGCAACCCCATGGTCTGCAGCCTACCAGGCTCCTCTGTCCATGGGATTTTCCAGGCAAGAGCACTGGAGTGGGTGCCATTGCCTTCTCCATTGAATTATAATTCCAACCCCTATTGGATAACTTTCCAATTTTTTCAATGAGATTTGATTACTAATTTCCAGTCCTGAATTTCCAACCATGTTCTAGACATCTCCACTTAGATGCCTCAAACTGAGCACATCCCAAACTAAAATCATCACTGTCCTTACTGTGGAGAAGGCAATGGCAACCCACTCGAGTACTCTTGCCTGGAAAATCCCATGGATGAAGGAGCCTGGTAGGCTGCAGTCCATGGGGTCTCTGAGTCAGACATGACTGAGCGACTTCACTTTCACTTTTCACTTTCATGCATTGGAGAAGGAAATGGCAACCCACTCAAGTAGTCTTGCCTGGAGAATCCCAGGGATGGGGGAGCCTGGTGGGCTGCCATCTATGGGGTCGCACAGAGTCAGANCCCTGACCACTCTCTAGCCTGCTGATTTCATTTCTTGCCCCTCCGTTCCCCCACGTAACCCCCGCTTCAGCCCTTCATGGTCCTTGGAGGTGGCTGCCTTTCCCACATGGCACTTTGCCTTTGCCTGCACACACTGCTCCCTTTCCATCTTAGATCCTACGAGCCATCAAGACTTGGTTTCAGGGTCCCTTCTGTTGAGTGCTCTGTAGGTTTCCCTAGCCTCATATACAGCACGCGTTAATATAGCTGTTTGCTGTGGCCTCGGCTGAACTGTAAGCTGCCTGCTGGGAGAGGCAGACTCTCCCTAATTTCAGCCTTTGTCCTCCACACCTAGCATCGTGCCCGGTCAAGGTAGACTCTCAAGAAATGGAATGTTTAAGATACATCTTATCAATAAATGGTGATGGTGATCACTGTTACCATGTTGTTAATAGTTGATAATTCTACTAACAATTGAAGCATAAACTATTAGTGCCTTTCAGGTCACAAAGTCAAGTTCTGCCACTTACCAGCTGTATGAGCTTGGACAAATTACCTAATCCTTGCAAGCTGCTGTTTTCCCATCTGTCAAATGGGATAATAGAGTTGTTTTGAGACCTAAATGATACAGTATAGACTAAATATATGGGTTCTATATAACACTGAATGAATGTCAGTTACTACAATTAAACTCACCATTAAATATTTAGATATTATGAGTCTATGTAGATAATGTTTTAAACTTACTGTCTTTGTGTTTTTCTATTTAAACTTGTTTGCACACAAGATTTTGTCGTAATAGTAGCTGAAATACCTTGGAGTGACAAATTTAGTGGCTTCCTAGAGCAGAGGGAAACCAGAAAGCCTATAGCTGAGGGACTCTTGAAAATTTCACAGCAGACAAACAAAGTGATTTTCTGTCACGGCAGTGTATTGGGTGGGATGACCTTTATCAGTTGATGACAGTGATGTAACAGAAGGGACAGTTTTCCACTTGACCTTTATACAATGTGCCAGCTTGTCTCCTAACACAAACTGGGTTACAATTGACAGGCTTGAGAGAATGCTAACCTGATGGAAGCATATTGTTTGGGAGGAGGCGGGCACTGAGACAGCCCGTTAGCTCTGGGATGTGGTGACTTGCATGTCCCTGGGGTGGCTGTGAATGAATGCCTGCTGCCTGAGTCACCACAAGAGCATCTCATGTAATTAGCTCCTCTGGGAGTTTGTTTTTCACTGAGGTTTGTTCATAATGAATTTTTGCTGCCATGGACTTGATCACTCTGTGTTCCTGTGACTTTCTGTCTTTGTTAGCTCTCTTCCTCTCCTTGCCAGAACGTCACAGGATGGTTTTCTGCTCACGGTTTCTTGCAGCTTCGTTTTTGCATTTCCCTCCACTTTACTACTTCCCTTTAGTTTTCGACCATGGAGTGATTCTTCACGAGGGCTGTCTGTGAGCTTTGCAAGTTTGCTCCTTCTCCAGATGGTTCTGGGAAGCAGAGGGAATGTGCGGAGGTTCAGCCTGGTGGTGGTAGTGGAGGGATGTGCTGCTGAGAACAGGTCCACTTGGGTTGTCTCTCTAGTTCTGGTACCAACTGCATGGATGATCGCAGGTAATCAACTTCATTGCTTCAGGAAGCCCACGGAAGGATTACGTTTTTGTTTGGAGCGAGGGCCCCAGGCAGTCCTGATCAGGAACATTAAAAATGGAAAATGCATGTGTCCTTCTGCAACTTCTTCCAGAGCCAGATCTGTTTGGTGTGAGAAAGCACTTCACCTACTAAATGAGTGCAATTGTATTTGCCCTCTTCACTCCCCTGAACCCATGTGAGAAACAAAGAGAATAATGGGTGCTTTCAAACTGTGGTGCTGGAGAAGACTCTCGAGAGTCCCTTGGATAGCAAGGCTCATCGGTGTAGCAAGGAGATCGAACCAGTGAATCTAAAAGGAAGTCAGGCCTGAATATTTACTGGAACTGCTGTTGCTGAAGCTGAAACCCCAATACTTTGACCTCCCTGATGCAAAGAACTGACTCATTGGAAAAGACCCTGATGCTGGGCAAGCTTGAAGGCAGGAGGAGAAGGGGAATGAAAGCAGATGAGATGGTTGGATGGCCTCACCGACTCAATAGACATGNCTGAAGCTGAAACCCCAATACTTTGACCTCCCTGATGCAAAGAACTGACTCATTGGAAAAGACCCTGATGCTGGGCAAGCTTGAAGGCAGGAGGAGAAGGGGAATGAAAGCAGATGAGATGGTTGGATGGCCTCACCGACTCAATAGACATGAGTTCGAGCAAACTCAGGGAGATAGTGAAGGACAGGGAAGCCTAGCATTCTGCAGTCCACGAATTTGCAAAGAGTTGAACATAGTGATGCAGAAAGTGGGCTGATTCAAAGAACTTTGCCAAAATGTTAACAGGGCCTGTCTCTGGTTGGGATGCTGTGGATAATGGTCTCTGGTAATCCTTTCTACATTCAAAAAAAAAAAAAGAGGAGAGAAAAGTTTTTAGGAGGGAAAATAACATGCTTTGGAAAGTTAGAAATCTGATAAAACCCTCAGTACCACAGCTTGGGACTTAGCCTCTTGTTTCAAATGAGTGAATTTTGCTGAGATTAATATTTTAGACATATCTATGGAATCAGAAATTCACTCACATTGTTTAAATAAGAATTTCTGTCTATCAAAACAGTGCGTGAAGATGTAAACCTTTGTTTTTCTTGACTCATAGCATGAAATGCTCACTCACATCGTGTGAATTTGAGGCAGATTCACAAAAACTTGGCAACTTGTGTTAATCAAGTCATGTCCGACTCTTTTGCCATCCCATGGACTGTAACCCGCCAGGCTCCTCTGCCATGGGAGTCTTCAGACAAGATTACTGCAGTGGGTTGCCGTTTCTTACCCAGGGATCGAACCTGGGTCTCCTGAGTCGCAGGTAGATTCTTTACCATCNAACTTGTGTTAATCAAGTCATGTCCGACTCTTTTGCCATCCCATGGACTGTAACCCGCCAGGCTCCTCTGCCATGGGAGTCTTCAGACAAGATTACTGCAGTGGGTTGCCGTTTCTTACCCAGGGATCGAACCTGGGTCTCCTGAGTCGCAGGTAGATTCTTTACCATCTGCTGCTGCTAAGTCACTTCAGTCGTGTCCAACTCTGTGAGACCCCACAGACGGCAGCCCACCAGGCTCTGCCTTCCCTGGGATTCTCCAGGCAAGAACACTGGAATGGGTTGCCATTTCCTTCTCCTCTGAGCCACCAGGAAAGGCAGTATTTACAGCTCTTCAACACTGTTGTGTGTATGTATTTTCTTCAGAATGCCAGAAGGCTGTGATTTTCAGGCTGTGTTCCCAGGGCTCCCAGGCTGGAGGAGGGGACCATCCAGAGCACCAGAGCACCTGGACTTTGTCTGTTCTTAGGACTCCTGTTTCATCACAAAATGGGTTCCATTGCTAAAAAGGCAAAGCAAAACAAGCCAAAAAGAACAAGAAGTAAACAAAAATATTGAGAAGTATCATGATAAGAACTTCAAGATGATGGCTTGGAAACCCTGAAACTTTGTAGAGAGGAAAGAAGAGCTATCCCATCTGTCTCTAGGCTTCTTTTTCATATCTAATGAAAGTTTCACCTTTGAGTGTCTAAAAACAGTATAGCTCAGAGGGGCTCAGCCTAGAAGGATGATGGCGCTTGAGTCTAATGAGGTTCTGAATAGTGAGTACAGGATTGGCAAGTGTGGTTTGCCAATCATACTGAAACAAATCCTTCTAGTTACCCACAGGGCATGAGTACTTCCTGTGAGCTCATATAAGGGTGGTTTTTCAGCATAAACAGCAGTGTGCTTCCGGTGCCATTTGTCCCAGTCAAGGGTGTTATTCCCTGTCCATTCCACTTAGAGGGATTCATTTTCTACTTGGCAGGTGGAACCAATTGCTTTGGATACACCATGCAAACCTCCACATCCTGAACCAAACTCCTATTAATGAAACTTCCCAAATTTTAAACAAAACAAACAGATACACAGAGCCCACCATTACCTCTTTAGACAAAAGAAAAAGAGGATTTGGGTGGAAGGATATGCTCATTCAAGATCAAGGAAGCATCCTGCTCCTCTCTGTCTCTCTGTCTGTGTCTCTCTGTCTTTCAGGATAGCAGCTGTTTGGATGCTGGCCATGGGACTGAGAATATCAGCTGGTCATTTCTTCCCACCCTAAGACTTTTCCCACTAATATCCTGGTCCCCTATTATGGTGTGAAAAACCGCTATTGTTCAACATCGGTGTTTGGACAATTAGATTTCTATAGGGAAGAGTTCCCATCCAAAAGTGAATAGAAAAATATGCCATGATTAATGTCATTTATGGGAACTGAACTTTTGGGGCCAGTACATCATGAGAAACGCTGGGCTGGAAGAAGCACAAGCTGGAATCAAGATTGCCAGGAGAAATATCAATAACCTCAGATATGCAGATGACACCACCCTTATGGCAGAAAGTGAAGAGGAACTAAAAAGCCTCTTGATGAAAGTGAAAGAGGAGAGTGAAAAAGTTGGCTTAAAGCTCAACATTCAGAAAATGAAGATGATGGCATCTGGTCCCATCACTTCATGGGAAATAGACGGGGAANATAACCTCAGATATGCAGATGACACCACCCTTATGGCAGAAAGTGAAGAGGAACTAAAAAGCCTCTTGATGAAAGTGAAAGAGGAGAGTGAAAAAGTTGGCTTAAAGCTCAACATTCAGAAAATGAAGATGATGGCATCTGGTCCCATCACTTCATGGGAAATAGACGGGGAAACAGTGTCAGACTTTATTTTGGGGGGCTCCAAAATCACTACAGATGGTGATTGCAGCCATGAAATTAAAAGACACTTACTCCTTGGAAGGAAAGTTATGACCAATCTGGATAGCATATTAAAAAGCAGAGACATTACTTTGCCAACAGGGATCCGTCTAGTCAAGGCTATGGTTTTTCCAGTGGTCATTGTATGGATGTGAGAGTTGGACTGTGAGGAAAGCTGGGCACCAAAGAATTGATAGTTTTGAACTGTGGTGTTGGAGAAAACTCTTGAGAGTCCCTTGGACTGCAAGGAGATCCAACCAGTCCATCCTAAAGGAGATCAGTCCTGGGTGTTCATTGGAAGGAATGATGCTAAAGCTGAAAGTCCAGTACTTTGNACCAGTCCATTCTGAAAGAGATCAGCCCTGGGATTTCTTTGAAAGGAATGATGCTAAAGCTGAAACTCCAGTACTTTGGCCACCTCATGCGAAGAGTTGACTCATTGGAAAAGACTCTGATGCTGGGAGGGATTGGGGGCAGGAGGAGAAGGGGACGACAGAGGATGAGATGGTTGGATGGTATCACTCACTCGATGGACATGAGTCTGAGTGAACTCTGGAAGTTGGTGATGGACAGGGAGGCCTGGCGTGCTGCGATTCATGGGGTCGCAAAGAGTCGGACACGACTGAGCGACTGAACTGAACTGAACTGAAAGCTTGAACTGTTACTGTTGCTTCTAAACTCATCTTCACACCTTTCTCTTTCCCCATTCAAATCTATTAGGCATAATTATCCTAACTTATTCTTATTAAAGTATTGCTTTCCTTATCTTCCTCATGCTAAAAACTACTTCAGCTAATCTCCTTTGCTACTAGAAAAAAAGAAAAATTCCTTAGCCGTGTTTTTCTGATTCTCCTCAGTTGGATCCCAAGTTAATTTCCCCATATTCCCTACTGTCCTACAGTTATGAGTCTCCTAAAGATTGATTTCTAAGTTCTTTCAAGATTGTACAAACTGATGTCACTGACAATTATATGTAACATCACTTCTTTAAAACTATGGGTTTCCTTTCCTTTCTCATAAAAATATCTATACCTAGTACAGCTTCTGCTTTTCTCACCCATGATTATGGACTATTTTTTTCCACAGGGTAAACTAATAGATAGCAATAAGGAAATAGAAAAAGAAAATTTCTCATGTGACTGGCAATAAGGAAAAAAACTTAAAAAGAAGGAAATCACTATTTTACTTAATTGTTAATATTNTATGGGTTTCCTTTCCTTTCTCATAAAAATATCTATACCTAGTACAGCTTCTGCTTTTCTCACCCATGATTATGGACTATTTTTTTCCACAGGGTAAACTAATAGATAGCAATAAGGAAATAGAAAAAGAAAATTTCTCATGTGACTGGCAATAAGGAAAAAAACTTAAAAAGAAGGAAATCACTATTTTACTTAATTGTTAATATTTCATATAGAGTTTTCACATAATTAGGATGTGTATCTGTCTGTAGGAGTTTACTTAGGGACACTAATAACTGAATCATTTTTTTTTAATGGGTGAGAAAGAGAGAATCTAAAATAAAGGAATGATGACACAGAGAGACAGAGATAAGAAAGGTAGGTGAAAATAAAAATTTGTTCCAACAAATCATCCAAATTCACCATTAGATTTCAAAATTAGCTCAGGGTAACTTGATAGCTGAGTCTTCAAGGAGAGGGAAAAAGTTAGGGTCATGAGACATTTGTTAACTGGGACTTCATTATACAACAAATTATCAAATATTTTGAATCTAATTAAACTGATTCCAAATAATAAATAGATCATTAATCATTATAACAACTCAAAGTATAGAAGAGTATGCTTTTTTCCAAATAACAATGAGAAATGAACAGACAGCCCCCGTTGGCATCTGCTGGACCAGAAATGCCAGCATGTATTGTTCTAATGACTATTTTTTTTTTGTTTCTAGAGTTAAATCAGACACAGGCAACCTATATAAAAGCAGATATATAGTCACTTGTTAAATCCTAGTTTCTTACCATGGTTTGAATTCTTGTGGGTTTTCAGAATTGAATTTAGGAAGAGACATGCTGAAATGATCTTTATGCAGCATATTTTTGCACCAAGATGGATGAAGTGGGCTAGTTTCAGAATTTAAGGATGTAACCCAAATACATGAAAGACTATAAAATATTTCAAACTTATGCCAATATCCAAGTTATACCAATTTTCAGCTCTCTCTGATCTTGTGCACCTTTATAATGATAATTTTCAACTAGCCATTGATTCTAGGGTTGCTGAAAAGATGTCAAATCCCAGAGAAGCTCATACTAAAACTCTCCAGAACAGTTGATACTGTTATACTGTTTTTGTTTATCTTGCTTTGCTTACTTGTGGAATGCTTTCCAGGGAGAATGCCATAGCCAAAGTTCTTTTTCAAAGGTATGCCTGAATTAATTTGGTGAAATTTCACAGATAAAAGTTTTATGTGTGTGTAATGTATTATTGTTTAGCTGTCTTGACTGCCACCTTCAACAATGGAAAAGAATGGATTTTTTAAATTAATTTTTTATTGAAGGATAGTTGCTTTACAGAATTTTGTTGTTTTCTGTCAAACCTCAGCATGAATCAGCCATAGGTATACATATATCGCCTCCCTTTTGAACCTCTCTCCCATCTCCCACCCCACCCCACCCCTCTAGATTGATACAGAGCCCCTGTTTGAGTTTGCTGAGCCATACAGCAAATTCCCGTTGGCTATCTATTTTACATATGGTAATGTAAGTTTCCATGTCACTCTTTCCATACATCTCACCTTCTCCTTTCCTCTCCCCATGTCCATAAGTCTATTCTCTCTGTTTCTCCATTGCTGCCCTGTAAATAAATTATTCAGTACCATTTTTCTAGATTTCATATATATGCATTAGAATATGATATTTATCTTTCTCTTTCTGACTCACTTCACTCTGTATAATAGGTTCTAGGTTCATCCACCTCCTCAGAACTGACTCAAATGCGTTTTTATTAATGGCTGAGTAATATTCCATTGTGTGTATGTACCACAACTTCTTTATCCATTCATCTGTCGATGGACATCTAGGTTGCTTCCATGTTCTAGCTATTGTAAATAGTGCTGCAATGAACAACAGGGTACACGTGTCTCTTTCAATTTTGTTTTCCTCAGGGTATATGCGTAGGAGTGGGATTGCTGTGTCATATGGTGGTTTTATTCCTAGTTTCTTAAGGAATCTCCATACCGTCTTCCATATTGGCTGTATCAATTTACATTCCCACCAACAGTGCAAGAGCATTCCCTTTTCTCCACATCCTCTCCAGCATTTATTGTTTGTAGACTTTTTGATGATGGCCATTCTGACTGGTGTGAGGTGGTATCTCATAGTAGTTTTGATTTGCATTTCTCTAATAATGAGCGATGTTGAGCACCTTTTCATGTGTTTATTAGCCACCTATATGTCTCCTTTGGAGAACTGTCTGTTTAGGTCTTTTTCCCACTTTTTGATTGGGTTGTTTGTTTGTCTGGCATTGAGTTGTACGAGCTGCTTGTATATTTTGGAAATTAATTCTTTGTCAGTTGTTTTATTTGCTATTATTTTCTTCCATTTTGAGGGCTGTCTTTTCACTTTGGTTATAGTTTCCTTTGCTGTGCAAAAGCTTTTAAGTTTAATCAGGTCCCACTTGTTTACTTTTGTTTTTATTTCCATTACTTTAGGAGGTGGGTCATAGGGGATCTTGCTTTGATTTATGTCATTGAGTGTTCTGCCTATGTTTTCCTCTAAGAGAATGGATTTTTATTTCCTACTCTGTTCCTTCTCCCAGAGTTATCTGGCTGGATGACAAATGCAGACATTCTTTTAGCAAAACATCACATAGGAAATGCCTGTAGAACTGTTAATTTGGAAAGTGTGAAAGATTTTTTTTTTCAGATATATTACCTAAAGGTCAGACTACTGTGAAGGTCTTTTTCTCACTCCCCTTCTCTCTCTGCTAGACCCCAAAGGCTCCAACACCCCACCAGGAAATAAAGCAGAGCAGATTCAGGACAGAGAACTAGTAAACCTCACAAGAATAAAAGAAAATCTGAAGGTTGGAAGGAAAAGGGTATAAAAGAGAAAGCAGAGCCATGAGGGTGGGTTGGGTTGGGGGAGAAAAGAGAAGTTGAAAGGAGAAAGTATTTCTCTACCAACCGCAAAGTGGATATGAGTTCCTAAAGGCAGCACCAATGAGAGAAATCAGGAAATGAAAAAAGGCTGCTGAGAGAATAGAGAAAAGGGGCCTCCTGAGTCCTGATCATTTGGAATGTATGAGAAACTGGATTCTGTGCATACGCTTGATAAGCTAAAAGTATGCTGATTTGGTTTGTGGACTATACCCCTTTCCTTTCTTTCTTTTCTTTCTTTTTCTGAATAATTTTTCAATATTTATTTTTATTTATTTATTTGGCTGTGCTGGGTCTTAGTGGCCGCATGCGGGATTTTCTATCTCCGTTGCCCTATGCTGGATCTTTAGTTGGGGCATTTGAACTCTCGCTTGTGGCATGTGGGATCTAGTTCCCTGACCAGGGACCGAACCTAGGCCCTCTGCATTGGGAGCATGGAGTCTTAACCACTGAACCACCAGGAAAGTCCTCCTATTTCAAGACAGAAAAATAGAACTGAGGTCCTGGCTATAAAATTGTGAAAATCAGGACTGGATCTATTGCATGCTCTTTTTCACTGACTAGAAAAGCGATCGCTAGTAAATGAATCAACATCACTCTCAGAAGGGAACAGGAAGAAAGAAGGCAGCACAAGCCCACACTTGGTGTTGGCACTCTCTGCCTCGGAGGACTACACTACTGTATAGAGAGCAGAGCATGAATTACATCTGGGTGTCGCCCTCCTGAGCTAGGCAGAAGAGGGGACTCAAAGTCGACGTGTCTCCAGAGCCTCTTCAGGTAGTTCTTCAGCGCCTTGCAATGGCAGGTCAGTATTATCTATTCCAAGCCTCCAACAGGATAGAGACAGAAGCATGAATGCAAAGGAATGGAATGAGGAGCTCAGGCCTCTGTCCAGAAAACAAGGCTACCACTAGTAGGAAAGGGGAACAAGACTGAACTGGCCCTGAGTGTGCACGCAATCATCTTCAACTAGACAGGCAAGCTTACGGGGATTGTGTTGCCAGTGGGAAAGCAGTAGCTAAACTGAGGTGAGTAAACAAAGAGTTTCAAATTTAGATCAATAAAATGTAAGGATATGGCAAAAAGAAATGGATTTAAATATATTTTAAATGTCCAGTAAATAACTTTAAACGTGGGACTGGATGGTCCTACGTAGGACTGGAGGCTTAAGATGGAACTGGGAGAAACTAGCTTTACGGATAATATGATACATTTATTCTAGTGGAAGCACTAAAAAAAAACTGCACCTTAATGGGTACACTGGAGTAAGAAATGGCAACTCACTCCACGATTCTGCCTGGAAAATCTATGGAGAGAGGAGCCCTGCGGGCCAAAGTCCATAGTGTTGCAGACAATCAGATACAACTGAGGGACTGAGCACAGTGGGTACAAAAGTCAGGAAATGCTGATAAGTTTGCTTAAGTGATAGGCCAATTCACATAAATGAGTCATTTCAACTCAACAGATGTTTGTGCACTTGCTATGCAGGAGGTACTGTGTTTATGACTGCTTGGCTAGTATTGTTATAAATAAATAGAGAACAAGCATGTATCTATATCTTCTCTGTAGAACTTAAGATGTATCCAGGTCTTCTCTGGTCTGTCTATGATAAAGTCTTCACAAGTTGCTACAACACCAACCTGACTTCTAGTGCATTATAAACCGACATTAGCACTTGACCTTCAGGACTGGATATCTTCTTTCTATTAGGGTTCATTGAATGCTTCATATTTAATAAATGTCTTTGTATTAATACATTCCATATTTACCCCTTCTACAAAAGCACCTTATATCCAGGAAGCATAAAATTCTTTTTTTTTTTTTTTGCTTTTTATTGTTTAAATGGAACCCAACAACACTAAAGGAAAAATTTTAATATAGATTTTTAAAGTAAAAAGTAATGCATATGAATTGCAGAAATTTTAGAATATACAGAACCCATAAAAAGATGATTAAAAACCACCTTATCTTTAACTCTCAGAGTTAATTATTCTTAATATTTTGAAATATTACATTCTAGCCTTTATTCACATGTGTAATTAAGATGGGCTCATACTGCACATAGGGTTTTGAAACTTGCTCTCTTTACTTAACAGTTTGCATTCTTCTACATTATTTGTGGGCCTCCCTGGTGGCTTAAACATTAAAGAATCCACCTGCAGACTCTTCTATTGTATGAGATGCAACATAAGTTACTTAACCCATTCCTTTATACTCTTGGACATTTAAGTTGCTTTCAGTCTTCCTAAACAAGCCAACAATATTATAATCAGTGGCCAGAATCAATATAAATACATTTCATTATTTCCTTCACATGAATTCTTAGGAATGTTCAACGAATTTGCCTATTTTGAAGGCTTTTTATCCATATTACAAAATATACATCAGAACCAGTATACAAATTTTGCCTCCAGAACATTATAACAGCAATGTTTGAGACCAGTATACCAGCCATGTAGAAGACTGCATAATTCTAAATGCTGGCCAACAAAAAGATTATCATGTTTTAAGTATAGATGCATTTGGTAGGTAAAGTGTTATTAGTTGTATTTTATGTTATTTGAATTTCTCTTTGCAGTTTCTTCTCTCCAAAACAGTTTTTAGAAGGAAGAAAATATACTGTAATCGCATCACCCTACCTATATGAAACTGTGTTCCTATTTCTGTATTCACATCCAGTCTTTGAACAAATATGTATAGACATCCAAATATATGCATATTTAGCACACTTGCCATTCTCTAAACTCACTTTTTCCACATGATCATATTTTTTTTTAACACATGCTTTTTAAATCAAGGTGCCTCAACTACCTCCAATGTAGAAAAGAAAAAAAGCATCTAAGGAGTTTTAACCATAAAGGAATGCATCAAATTGACCAGCATGAAACATATAACCAAGCCTTAACCCATGTTTAACACAATGGCTGAAAAGCACATGTAATAAAACCACATTTGGTTGTAGTAGTTGACCAAAGTGAATACCTATTCCCTTGTAAATTATCATTGATTGGATTTTTTAAAAATACATTAAAGGAAGAGGATGATCCTCATTAAGTTTAGAAGGAAAATAAAGTCACTAGTGTCCAGAAAAAAGTGGTGAACACCATCCTGAAGGTTCAAACAAAGAGATGAAGACATTGTATACCATCACAGTTGAGGTCACTAAACTCACCATGCTCATCAGGCAGCTTTCTTACTATCATTGGCTTCTCATGTAAGTTTCTCTCCAAATTCAGTCAATGCAAACTTCTATTCTGACAATAATTTTTCTCCACCCAAAATCAGTAAATTGGCATTCTTATTTTTGGTGAATTTCCTATGTATTTGCCTGATTCTGATCAACTCTCAGTGTACTGAAAAAATTGATTTTTTAGACAAACAAAGCTAAAGTCAAGACATTGAACTATGGTGACTCAAAATAGTTAATACTACCCTAAGTGACTACTTGGTCTCTCTCAGTGCACTCTGTGATCACAACAGTAATTGCACGTATTAAACCTTGGCAGAATTCATAAAAATGGGACTTCAGTGGTCTAGTGGTTAAGACTGTGCTTCTACTGCAGGGGGCATGGGTTTGATCCCTGGTCAGGGAAGCTCTGCCTGCCACACAGTATGGTGTAAAAAAATGCCATTAAAAAAAAAATTCCATTAAAAAGAATTCATAAAAATGATTAGAAAAAATGAAGACCCAGCTAATGCAACTAAATGAATTTTAGAAATACAAAGTAGAATGAAAAAGGAAAATATTAAAAATGCATATATGACATTTTATTTACATAGAATTCAAAAACAAGTAAAATTGATCTCTATTGCTTAGTGATATATAGGCCTTGAAGCTATGTAAAACAAAGGAAAAAGTAATATTGTGATAGTGTTTACCTCTAGTCAGGTGGAAGTTGAGGGGAGTTATGATCTGGAAGGACACCTAAAGGATTTCTGGGGTGTGGGTAATGTTCTATTTCTTGATCTGAGTGGTACTTATACAGATACCCACTTTATTACTAATTGTTAAATTGTATGTGTGTGTTTAAAGCACTTTCCTGTGTATATGTTATATTCTACAGTTCTCTTAAGAAGTTGAGTGTTGTGCCATGCTAAGTCGCTTCAGTCATGTCTGACCCACCAGGCTCCTCTGTCCATGGGATTCTCTAGGCAAGAATACTGGAGTGGGTTGCCATGCCTTCCTCCAGGGGATCTTCCCGATCCAGGGATTGAACCTGCATCTCTTGCGTCTCCTGCTTTGGCAGGCAGGTTCTTTACCACTAGCTCCACCTGGGAAGATGGGTGGATAAACAGGAGTGGGGAGATGTGGTGGAGACCAAGAGCACAAACTCAAAAGTTAAATAGCTTTATTTCAAATCTGAGTTCTACAATTTATGATCTCCATGACATTAGGTAAGTTGTTTGTTTTCTCTGACCCTCAGTGTCTACCACGTAGCAAATACTATTCTAGTTGTTGAGGATATCAAGATAAGCAGAAGTAAATCTGAGCTTTGCCTTTGTGGAGCTTCAGTCTGATGGGAAAGCAGACATTAATCAAATAACAACACAAACTAATGTATAATTGGAACTGTGATAAATGCTATGAACACTTTACTAAAGCTGGAGACTGGGGAGAAATGTTTCAAAAATGACAGGTGGTGCTAGGGCTTATTTGATTTATTTAGAGAGGTCAAGGAAGGCTTCTCTGAGAAAGTGACCACCAAATTGATATCTGAAGAATTATGAAGTGTTAAGTAGGTAAAGAGGAGAATGAAGGAATATTCAAAGCAGAGGTAACAGCATGTGTACAAAGTCCTGTGGCAGAGCAAACATAACAAGGACAAGAAACTGAGCATGCTGTAAAAAGCTGGAGAACTCGGCAATAGGTCCATGTGGGACTTTATTAGCGTTCATTACAAATGGCTCTTTGGGAATTAAATAAGGCTCTGTTCATGAAGCACTCAAGCAAAGAGCCTGGAACATGATTCAGTGGGTTAGCTATTATGGAAAATACGCGAACAGTAAGCTTATATGAGGAAATGCAGATTGAAAATAGTGATGAAAAGTTTTCAGGCTTGGAAATCAAATAAACAAAAGTAACATAACAAAGTACTGTTTTACATTAATTAAATTTAAAAAGTAAAAAATGATTTTACTTGATGTAGTTTAAGTATAGAGGCTAAGAGGCCTTGGAATCAAACATATCAGAGTTCCAAATCCTGGTTTTACTATTTCAAGAATAAGATGAAGATAATTATTTCCTCTTGGGGTTGTTGTAGTGATTAACATCATATATGGTAAACCACTTTGATAGCCTAGCATATGATAAGCAGTCAAAAAATGTATCTATTACTATCTTTTTTAGATATTAACTGAGACTAGCTCGTGAGTCGCTAAGTCATGTCTAACTCTTCCCAGCCTCATGGACTGTAGCCCACCAGGCTTCTGTGTCCATGGGAATTCCCAGGCAAGAATCCTGGGCTGGGTTGCCATTTCCTTCTCTAGGGAATCTTCCTGACCCAGGGACCGAACCCCGGGCTCCTGCATTGCAAGCAGTTTCCTGCATTACAGGCTGATTCTTTACCTACTGAGCTACCCGGGAAGTGCTGATGGTAGAGAATATGATAAATTCAGATACTGTAAGTTAAAAAGAACTCTCTTGGAAATACATCTGGCAAAACTTAACCAGTTAAATGCTAATACTCTTTGGTCCAGTAATAACACTTTTGGGCATCTAGCTCCAGGATATAATCCAAACAAAGGGGAAAACCACATGGACATCTATTGCAGTGTTATCAATAATCATGAAAAATGAGAAATGACCTCAATTTCCAACAACAGAAAAATAAATTATTTGGGTGCCTACCTCATGTCAGACATTTTATATATTTATTCTATTCACAGAAATTTTACAAAGTGAATATTATTTTTGTTACCACTTCTTTTTTTTTTTTTTTTTTTGGTGGGGAGGCCAGGTCTGTTCTTAGTTGCAGCATGTACGATCTTTCCGTTGAGGCATGTGGGCTTTGGAGGAGGAAATGGCAGCCCATTCCAATATTCTTCCCTGGAAAAATCCCATGGACAGAGAAGCCTGGTGGGCTACAGTCCATGGAGTCACAAAGAGTCAGATACGACTTAGTGTCTGATCACACATACAGGCTTAGTTGCCACGAAGTATGTGGGATCTTAGTTCCTCAACCAGGGATGGAACCTCTGTCTGTTGCACTGGAAGGCCGATTCTTAATCACTGGACCACCAGGGAGGTCTAGTTACCACTTAGGTTCTTTGTTCAAGGTCACATAACTAATAATAGGCAAAATGCAAATTTAAACCCAGACTTACATGACTCCAAAGTTGTTACAAGAACAGCAAGACTGTCTTAACTCGAAAGTAAATTCCACCACTTACTATCTATGTGACCCTGAGCAAGTCAGTTAACCTCTCTGGGTTTCGATTTCCTCATCCATAAAATGAAAATAATAACAGTACCTTCCTCAATAGATTTAAATGAGTTGACATATAAAAGTGTTTAGAACAGTTTTCATAAGAGGTATAAAAGTATTAGCTATTACTTTATTATATTTTCATCATATTATCAAAAGTCATTAATATAGATTTTAATCAATATGATAATTTTGTTGCAGTAAGTGAAAATATGAGAATATAAAATAATAGCTATGCATAAAATTACAATGATATGAAAAGCATCCTATGAATGGACAAAAACTAGAATTTTTATACCCCTTAAAATTTTATTTGTTGGGATGTGGGTACTATGGTGAATTTATTTTCTTTTAACTTGTAATAGCATTGTTTTATAAAAATGACAATAAAAGTTTTATTTTTTTTAAGAAATTTTCAATAGTATGATTACATACTGCTATTTCTGCCTTATAGAAACTATGCCAACTAGGGACTTACCTTTAGGCTAGGTTCTATGAGGGACTCAGGGTTATTGGCTGAAGCAAGATATTATTGCATAAGGATTAATTTCACAGACTCTGATATGACAGATCCAGGTTAAATTTCATGTCTATGGCTGAGCAACTGAGTGAACTTAAGCCAATTATTTAACTTCTTAGAGCCTCATTCTCCTTATCAGTAAGTCAGAGATCAGAACTACCTCATAGGGTTTTTTTTAATGAGTAATAAATAAGATAATGGATGTGATGTTTCCTTGACATCTCACCAAGACTATCACAATTATAATTAAATATTTAATAGAGTAATTCGTTGTTTAATGTCTGCCTCTCTAAGACACCTCTAATGTCTTAAAAAGATAAGCTCCACTAATGCATGGAGTATCACAGAACCAGTATCCAGCACAATGCTTTGCACATAGTAAGCACTCAATAAATATTTGAATGAAGGCATGAGAACCTTATAGGAGTGGTCTCTTCCCTGGTGGCTCAGATGGTAAAGCATCTGCCTACAATGTGGGAGACCTGGGTTCGATCTCTGGGTTGGGAAGATTTCCTGGAGAAGGAAATGGCAACCCACTCCAGTACTCTTGCCTGGAAAATCTTATGGACAGAGGAGCCTGGTAGGCTACCATCCATGGGGTCACAAAGAGTTGGACACAACTGAGTGACTTTGCTCACAGTGATAGTTTCAAATACAGAAGTATTATTGAGAGACTTCCCTGGTGGTCCAGAGGTTAAGAATGCCAACACAGGAGACACAGGTTTAATCCTTGGTCTGGGAAGATTCCACATACCATGGGGCAACTAAGCCCATGTGCTACAACTACTGAAGCTCACATGCTCTAGAGCCCGCGAGCCACAACTACTGAGCCCACGTGCTGCAACTGCTGAAGCCCATGTGCCCTAGAGCCCATGCTCCACAACAAGAGAAGCCGCTGCGATGAGAAGCCAGAGCGCTGCAGCTAGAGTAGCCCCCACTTGCTGCAACTAGAGAAAGCCTGAGTGCATCCAAGACCCACTGCAGCCAAAAACAATAAAAATAAATAAATAAAAGATAAATAAAAATTTTAGACAACAACAAAATAGGCGGATTATTGAGTTTAGCCTTAGCTTGGGAAAAAGACCTTGGCATGAGAAAAAGACCAAAGCAGCCCAGTACCGGCTCTAGCTGTCATAGCAGGGCTTTGTGGGCTGCACAAAAATACTTGACCAAGGGGGAAGTGGGGACTGACATCTAAGCCATGAACCCAGTGGGGGCAGGGTGTACAGAGTATCTACCTGGAAGTAGAGAGATCTTTCGATAATTCCTGCAGAAGTGAAGTGAAGTTGCTAAGTCGTGTCCAGCTCTTCGCGACCCAATCAACTGTAGCCTACCAGATTCCTCCATCCATGGGATTTTCCAGGCAAGAGTACTGGAGTGGGTTGCTATTTCCTTCTCCAGGGGATCTTCCCAACCCAGGGATTGAACTCCAGTCTCCAGTATTGTAGGCAGATGCTTTACCGTCTGAGCCACCAGGGAAGTCAATTCCCACAGAGATACTCCTGTTTAGGCCAACAGTGGTCATGTGTCACAGAATCAGCCCTCAAATTTCAGAAACATCAAATCCTGGGAGAATATATTCAGAGCTGAGGATGGAATNTCCAGTCTCCAGTATTGTAGGCAGATGCTTTACCGTCTGAGCCACCAGGGAAGTCAATTCCCACAGAGATACTCCTGTTTAGGCCAACAGTGGTCATGTGTCACAGAATCAGCCCTCAAATTTCAGAAACATCAAATCCTGGGAGAATATATTCAGAGCTGAGGATGGAATGGGGACATGACCAGGTGGAAAGCCTTCCTATTGAAGATCAGTATTTACCTTGTCCCAGCCAGCATCCTGGCCCCATTCACCACCCCCCACCTCCCCCTAAGCTTCTCTTTCTGGTATCTCAGCTGAACATTTAGGTGGGGCTGAGGGAAAGACTCTGTTTTTCCACTGGAGGACATGAGTCAGTGAACAGTGAGGTTCCACTTAATCACCACCCAAAAACAAGGTTCTTAAAATTAGGAGCTAGAAAAGCAAGGAAGTGATTAATATAAAAGTCAGGAGAGTGATTATTCCTTGGGCAGGGCAGGGTAGGGTGGGTGTGGGGGCAAGGGTGGGGGCGAGGGACCTGATGAGGAAGAGACACATAGAGGTCTTTTGGGGCTGACAGTGTTCTGTTCTTTGACCTGAGTGGTGGTTACTTTACAATTATACTTGGGTTTTATGTAGTTTTCTAAATGTGTATTATCACAATTTTAAAACAGCTGGAAAAAACACAAACTATAAGAGGTTTTTAAGCAGGGAAAAAAAAATAACCAGATCACTTGGTGGTATTAAAAGATCACTTGAGTGTCAAACGGAAAATTGATTGAAGGTAGGGCAAGGCTAGAGCAGAGCAAACAGGAGGTGAGGTAGCTGCTATAATTTGGTGAAAGGTTATAAAGACTGAGCTAAGAAGAGGTAAAATATCAGAGAGGTAGTCTATATTACTTTCTAAAACACAACCAAAATAAAACAGAGGCTGCCCCTGCCCCCTCAGCTTGCTTCTTACCTCTCTGTATTGGAGATATTTGGCTCAGGAGTTCTGTCTAGCCCAGGGCCAGGTACATGTTTAAGAAACATAGGCCAGGCCTTCCACCTCCCCTCCCTCCCTGCTAATTCTACTAGAGGAATTCAAAATTCAAACTGTCTGACCAGTAGGAAGTAGAGTGTCATTTTTCATGATACCACGGTATTATCGAAGCTCAGCTAACACAGGGGTTTCTATCATAATATGAGATTACATCATAATATCTAATCACTCAAGAATCTGCAGAGTGTTTTCACATCTTACTATCTGGTCGAGAAGATCCCTTGGAGGAGAGCATGGCAACCCACTCCAGTATTCTTGCCTGTAGAATCCCATGGTGAGAGAAACCTGGTGGGCTATAGTACATAGGGTCACACGGAATCGGACACGACTGAAACAACTTAGCACGAACACATCAGAATGTTAGCTCCATGCGGGCAAAGGTTTTTTGTTCACTGCTATCGCCTTGGTGCCTGGAACTAAACTTGATACATAGCACATGCTCAATAAATTTACTGAATGAATGGTCACATTTAAGTATTAGTATTGATCTTTAGTCATCACAATAATCTTGCGCAGAGAGGTAGGACATAAATTATTATCCCCGTTTCAGAACTCGGAAAATAGAGACTCGGTGAGATTAGGGAACATGCCAAGTAGTTGATAATTTGGTTGATGACAGTCATGATTTAATTTTAGACTTCACACTTAAATTTTCTTATTTTTTCAATATCCTCACAACTGAAAAGGTAAGGTTTGAAGTTCTTACAGAGCCGAAACACCAGCTGGAGGTGTTCCAAAATACATGACAAGTACCCTCAGACATCCTATGGCATCTGATGTGCTGGGTTATAAGATGAATGAGGCTGACCCAGTCGCTACTGCATCAATAAGCACCGTTCTGCTAGAGGAAATACAGTGTCCCTCTAGGACACTAGGCTACCTTAGGGTTACCTCGGCTCAACCTTAGGCTACCTTGTGCCTATGTTTCTCTCCATCTCCCTCACCTTTCTCTACTCTCCATCCTAGCCATTCCACCCCTCCAAGCAAAAGATTAAGGAAACCCCATTACTATAAAAGCACATGTCCTCATATTTTTTCTTCATTGAAAAAAAGCAAAAATGAATATGGTAGAAAGTAGTTAGGGTGCTCTTCAAGAGTTTTTGTCATCCAAATGGATCCCACAGGAGGGTTCCATAAAAGCATAATGCTCCATGAAAAGTTAGTCTTTGTTTCTTTCCTCTTGACATTAATTAAAATTAGCTGTTTGAAGCATAAACCCAACTCAGATACCTGGGAACTCCAGATGGTCAGTTAATATCATATTTATGCAACTAGAATTATGTATGTCATCTATAGGAGTCCTAGTCAAAGTCTAAGAACTAGCAAGGAAAATATTTAAAACTGTAATTTGGAGAGAATAACTAGAATACATACAAACCACTTAGAGAAATCAAACTTTTAGGTTGCCTTCTCCCCCTGAAAGTTCTGAAATTCACTTTATCCAAAGAACAACTTGATCTATGAGAGTTGAACCACTGTTATCAAACAGTCTATATAACTAGTCTGAGAGGGTCACACACACAACTTACCAGAAATTCATTAGCAAACTCTTCTTTGTTACTTTTCCTGTGTTGTGCTTCATCCAGGAACTTCTGCAGAATTTCTCTTTGGTCCATATTGCAGGGGAAGAGAGACAGTCTACGAGTGGGTTAAGAGAGGGCATGTCAGATGTGTGTCATGGCCGAGACAGCACTGAGAAGCCACTGAAGCCGCTTGAGCAGAGCATGTTGAAGGCTGTGGTTTACTGACTTCATCACAAGCCCTAGAGGAAATTAGTATGTAACCAGCCTCTGTGGTCACACAACAAAGCCAGCACCCTCACTCCTGGGCCCTAGCGCCTACCTTCTCAAGAAAGCAACCTGATAGCAGTTCAAGTTTTTAACAAACGAGAGGGTAGCTAGAACACAACGTATGTGTATGGTTTGCTTATCTCTGAGACTACTCCATTCCATTGCCTGTAAGCAAACGTCATTTTTATTGCTTCCTAGAGAAAAGGCAGAATTACAGATTTCCTGGATGGTTTCTGCCACCTCTTATTTCCCCAGTGAGCACAAAAACCCTGTTGACACCTTCTATTTCCTCATGTCCCAAAAGAACTCCGTAAAAGTTCTTGTGGGCCCAGAAGAGGAGACAGTTTGGAGACAGTGTTTGGAGTTAAGACACCTTCTAAAGCTTTCTTGTCAGTGTGATCAGTGGCAAAACGTCTGTCCATCAGAGAAGGCATTTTTGTTGAATTTTTGCTTCTGCCATATAGCCTTAACTCTCTTTCAGATGAAGCAAAGTCAGCTGCTTCTGAGAGTCTGCGTCTCTCCCAGGGCTGGGGAAGTGCTCACCTCCAGTAAGGGAAGTACAGCTGATTTCAGGACCCCCACCCCCACCTTCCGGCACTTTCTGAGCCTCATTTGGTTTCTGGATATAACGACTAAAAGCCCTGTTCTACCTGGGATCCATGAGCACAGTGGCCCCCATGAAGAGGACCTGACCAGGAAGCTGGCACAAAATCCTCTGCATTAATGCTAGTAAAGTATGAGGGAGCAGAAAGAGAGTAACCAGGCAAGAATACCAGAGAGGGTTGCCACATCCTCCTCCAGCTGATCTTCCTGACCCAGGGATCAAACCCAGGTCTCCTGCGTCTCCTTCAGTGGCAGGTGGCTTCTTTACCACTAGTGCCACTTGGGAAGTCCCAGTAAAATATGAAGGAACAGAAAAAGAGTCAAATCAACCACTTTGCTGACAACAATACACCTTTTAGGGCAGAAAGCCTGAAAAACTATTTCTAGAGAAGATATTTATACTCTGCAACCAAAGCCTGGAGAAGAGCCATTGTTTCTGGAAGTCATACTGTTCATGTAGGGTTTCGGCCCTGATAGGGAGGCTGTTCTAGAAAAGCTCCTATGTATCAGCTTACATGAGTTCTTTCCTCAATGGGTACAAGCCTACCCAAGCACGTCTCATTTGGTGTGATAACAAACCAAAAATCAGTATAACATCTCTATTTGAGGACAGAAGATCAGTAAATAAGATGTTAACAAAATGAGTCTGAAATAATCGTGAAGAAAATTTGGAAATGTGCTGTTTGGAACACACAGAGGAAATTTGGAACTTTCTCTATTTGCTATTAGCAATCCTTTCTGTTTTGCAACATTATTCAAACTTTCTTTAGGAAATGATTCTGAACACTTTTCGGCTGCATCTACTTTATTGAGCCTCATAATAGGGAAGGAAAGGTCACTGAGGTATCTTGCTTACAGGCAATGTGAAGTCAATGAAGAATTTCAATTTAGGTCCACCTAATAAAATGAACTGTATTTTCAACACTTGTTGAGAGCGGAATGTCGGGAGAGTGTGTAATTTCCTCAGTTCTGTCTCACCACCACAAAGATTTCAAACAGCAAACCAGTGTTACAGCTCTACAACTGGGTTATAGCTCAGAGTTTTATTTATTCCATAAACAAAGGATAGTACAGCCTCAAGGCCTCAATCCCGCTTGGCTTCCTCTTTTTATTTGTTTTGTCTCCTCCCTGCTGAGCCTGCCCTATGCAAATTAGGGTTAGCCAGGAAGGGGGAGTGTTTGTTTCACCTGAGGTTCTCAGTCCAGTCCATGGATTTTCTTTTTTCCATTTTCGCGGGCTTTTTCCTTTCTTTGTCTTTTAGCAATCACCATTTTGGACTCTTTTTTCTATTCTAACTACGTAGCAAGAGTTCAGTTCAGCTGAGTCACTCAGTCATGTCTGACTCTTTGCGACTCCATGAATCGCAGCACACCAGGCCTCCCTGTCCATCACCAACTCCCGGAGTTCACTCAGACTCACGTCCATCGAGTCAGTGATGCCATCCAGCCATCTCATCCTCTGTCGTCCCCTTCTCCTCCTGCCCCCAATCCCTCCCAGCATCAGAGTCTTTCCAATGAGTCAGCTCTTCACATCTGAGAGTAATAGTTCTCAAATTATTCCCCACTCAATGGCACCCCACTCCAGTACTCTTGCCTGGAAAATCCCATGGATGGAGGAGCCTGGTAGGGTGCAGTCCATGGGATCGCAAAGAGTCGGACACGACTGAGCGACTTTACTTTCACTTTTCACTTTCATGCATTGGAGAAGGAAATGGCAGCCCACTCCAATGTTCTTGCCTGGAGAATCCCAGGGATGGGGGAGCCTGGTGGGCTGCTGTCTATGGGGTCGCACAGAGTCAGACGCGATTGAAGCAACTTAGCAGCAGCAGTAGCAGCATTAAATTTAGAATTTCTTGCTGCTCTAGATAATACAATTCAATTTGGCTTTTTAAAAACAGAAATGAGGGGAAATCTATCTTTGTATTGGTTGCACCAGGTCTTCGCTGCTCCTCGCAGGCTCTGTCTCACAGCAGCGAGTGGGGTCTAGTCTTCCTTGTGATGCGCAGGGTTTGCGTGGCAGTGGCCTCTCTTCTTGCAGAGCCCAGGCTCTAGGTGCACAGTCTCCAGTAGTTGCACACTTGGACTCAGTAGTTGTAGCACACAGGCTTAACTGCTCCAGGGCATGCAGAACCTTCCCAGACCAGGGATAGAATCCATGTCCCCTGCACTGACTGGCAGATTCTTATCCACTATACCACTAGGGAAGTCTGGGGAAATCTTAAAGACAAAATTTCAAGTTCACCATGACTGAAACCATGCAAAAGTACACACATGGCTAAATGAAGACTAAAAGATGAAAAAAGGAATCAATTGATTAAGTGTTGGGATTAAGGATGGTTTTTAAAGTTCTTCTTGTAGAATTATCATACCATTTTTTAAATTAGAAAAAAAAAAAACCCTGCAAAAATCCATTAATCTGTTCAAAAAATTTATTGAGTTTCCACTGAATGCTAAGTATTGAACTATATTAAGGGTTGCATATACAATAGTGAACGAGCCAAAACATGATGAAGAACACTCTTAACCAGTTCATAAAGCATCTCAGAACTAAAGATATAGATTTAATTACTGATAAAAATTAAAATATTCCAAATGAATTTGCTTATTTGCAAAGTAGCAAAGAATAACCCTGAAAGAAAGTGATTTTCTATATTTGGACAGCTGAGAGACCTACAGTTACATAAACTCAGTGACCTTACAATGTCTTCACTTCCATCAAAACCAGAACTTGACTGTAAAGTAACAAACAGACAGCTCATAAAATAAAATTTACATCTACTTTCCTTGAGCCCATATTTCAGAATAATCCCTTTCTAACTTTATTCTCTTATTAGGGAGGGATAAGATGGAGATAAGAAAGAAAATAAGATAGTCAATAAGAAAGAAAAACTTGCTGAGATCCAACGTATGAGGATCTGAAAATAGCGTCTTAGCAGAACTGCAGCTCTTCTTTAAAAGCAAGCAGCAACGCTCAGGATTCTGTTCCACTCTCAAACCAAAGATATAGAAATATCATGAAATAACTAAACCTCAAAAACCCACTTAGCCAAAAGGCCATTTCCTGAGTAGACCACTCAAGCAAGCAAAAAACAAACTGAAGGTGAAAACAAAGCACCTGTTTTATGTTTAATAAATCTAGGTTACTACTTAATTGTTCACACTTCTTTTTACAGATACTGGAGGACAATAGGAGCATAATTCTTTTTGATGACAATTCTGTTGACTCATTTGTATCTTGTGGGTAGATCAAGAGCTGGTGAAGGAAAACAGGTCATTCAGCAAAGATTAGCAAATACCTTAAAGAATCGAAGAGTTTTTACAACAAACCACTTAAACTAGTCCAGCATAAACCCTAAGTGAACACAACAGTTCCACGCAGTAGAAGAGTCATAAACACTTTATCAGAACCATCAAAGGCAGGCTCAAGTGGAAAGTAAAACTATAGCGCCTGAAAAGGAGTCAGGAAGGAACATCTCACTGCTGCCTCACCTGCCGCTGGCATTTGTTCAGAAGAAAAATGACAACAGGGAGGGGCATCAATCACTCTGTCACCTGTTCCGACCAGAGGGGAATGTGCCAGTTTAAGGGGAAACATCAGTGTCATGGGAATTGGGAGTTAGAGGACAAAAAATCTTTAACCAAAGAGACTATCAGTGGATCATTAGGACAAGATAAACTAGACAAGAAAGACATTTCATTTTCTCAGAACATCCTTCTCTCTGAGGAGGCACGTTTTACCTTGAAAAGCCACTTATTAGTCTCGGCTTTAATTTCACTACTCCTGCCTTCCCTTATATCCCAGGACCATTGATCTTCTATAGCCTTTGCGTATTATCTGTGAATCACTCAGTGCTTCATAAGCATCCTCTTGGCTACCATGTCTTTCAACTTCAATTTGTCTTCTTTGTTCTCATGTATACCAGCATCCCCATTTCACATTTGGATTCCTGCAGTGATAAGCTCTTAGTCATCTTCCTATCTATATCTTCCCAATCTAGTATCTCTTGGTAACTAAACCTGGATAAAAGTTAAGACTCAGGATTTCCCTGGTGGTCCAGTGGCTGGGACTCCATGCTCCCAATGTGGGAGGCCCAGGTTCGATTCCTAACAGGGAACTAGATCCCACATGCTGTAACTAAGATCCCGCACACCACAATGAAGATCAAAGAGCTTCCGTGCCCTAACTGGGACCTGGCACAGACAAACAAGTAAATTTTTTAAAGAGTGAAGACTTCTCCTTAATGCGAAACAACAGAAGTCCTTACTGATAGTCGATGGGAACCAATACAGCTTCCTCAGCTTGTCACCAAGCCCTTCCTCATCAAATATCCCCAACCAATCTATCCAACCGCATCACGCTAAGACTTTGTTCATTCTACGGCCATACCTTTGGTTGCTGCTGCTGCTAAGTCACTTCAGTCGTGTCCATCTCTGTGCGACCCCACAGACGGCAGCCCACCAGGCTCCCCTGTCCCTGGGATTCTCCAGGCAAGAACACTGGAGTGGGCTGCCATTGCCTTCTCTGATATCTTTAGTTACTTCTCATCATTTCCCCTGGTTTTTGCCAAGATGAAAATAAAGCCTAGTTAGTTACTCCTTGCCTCAAAGATCCTGCCCCAACTCTATCTCACTATGAACTTCTCTAAATCTGAATCTCTTCTGTATGTCTTTATGTTCAGCTATGGAAGCTTAATTTCTCCACATGTTCTTTGTCTCCCATAAGTTTATTTAAAAGAGGAAATTATTCAAAGGAAAACATATAAAATGCGTCTCATAGTTTTAAGCTTATCAAAGGCAATGATAACGTCTTCTGTACATTTGTGTGGCCCACAGGACTTCACATGGTTTTGAGCATACCTAAAATAGCCCTACTGTGATAATTAACTATTGTGGTTAGGCCTTGGTGAGACATCCACTCTGACTTGGTTACTCACTCCATCGGTTAACTCTAGGTCTCTTGCCTGGCACAGTCTCTGCTTGTCTTTGCCTGGACACCTTCACTATGCCAGGAGCAGATGGGCTTTCCCTACAGGGAGGATCAGGAACCTGGCAAACAGTACTTCCCTGAATGCTGCTGACCAAGCAGCAGGGCTAGTGTTATAAAAGAAATGGTGCTATTACTGAGGCAGAGGGCTCAGTGGCCCAGAAAGAAATGACCTTCTTTATCTCCAGAATCAACTACTTCTCTTTTTAGAAATGAACACTGAGGAGGCTTATAAAACACCTCTTTTCTCCACACCATCTATAGCAATTATTATTTGTAGATTTATTTTTGGTGATGGCCATTCTAACCAGTGTGTCATGATACCTCATTATAGTTTTGATTTGCACTTTTCTAGTAATTAGTAATATTGTATAAAAGAGACAGCTAGTGGGAAGCTGCTATGGAGTACAGAGAGCTCAGCTTGGTGCTCTGTGATGACCTGGGAGGTGGGAGGGAGGTTCAAGAGGGAGGGGACAAATGTATGCTTATAGCTGAGTCACGTTGTTATACAGCAGAAGCTCACACATCACTGTAAAGCAATTTACTCCAATAATAATAATCAAAACAGCTCTAATGCAGCTAATTTGCTTTGCTCGTTTTCACATCATCCACAGCTGGAAAGTCCCCTACCCATCTTCCAATCGGCTTCTAGTCACTGCAGCATTCTGGGATCTCATCGTGTTTTTCAGTCCACCAGTCATGAGCTTCACAGTCAACTTCCCATGTGCTACACAAGGAATCACACGCTGCCTTTGGTTTAAGAAACAATCAAGAGGCAAAGGTCAACGGATAACTTTCAATTGAGGAAATTTACCTTTTTTGCTTTTTTAATAGAGAGTTAGAGCCCTTAGTGAGGCTTGGTGTCTTGTTCAAAATATAATCAAACCTGAAGTCTCAGCTTTCATTTGATTGGTCATTCATTTTTCCTTCATTTGTCCATTTAATGAATATCTATGAAATCCCTATACATGCAAGAGAATAGGGAAGAGGGAAGCTTCAGAAGTGAACAACAAATTGTCCTCATTCAAGGACCCTTTCTTCTAGTAGGGAAGGAGCATGTGCATGCATGTTCAGTTGCTCAGTTGTGTCCGACTCTGTGACCCCACGGACTGTAGCCTCCCAGGCTCCTCTGTCCATGGGATTTCCCAGCCAAGAACACTGGAGTGGGTTGCCATTTCCTCCTCCAGGGGATCTTCCCAACCTAGGGATTAAACCCACGTCTCCAGCATCTCTTGCATTGTCGGGTGGATTCTTTACTACTGAGCCACCTGGGCAAAGTGATAGGCAAGAAGTAGATTTATTAATATCTTTTATAAAGAGATTGCGAGAAAATGAGGCATGAGAGGATGATCATGTTCTAGGTCTTGGGTGAGCCTCTGGGATAGATTCCCAAGTGAAGGTCCTTTTCTGAGGCAGAAAAGAATTCAAGAGTGAGCCATACTGAAGTGAAAGCATAGATACACATTTTATAGACAGAATGTGGTCTGTCTCAGGAGGCAAGAGTGCCCTGAGGTGTGGGAGTGGTTAGTTTTTATGGGCAGGGTAATTTCATAGGCCAATGAGTGGCAAAATTATGCCAGCTACTTTGAGGAAGGGGTGGGGATTTCAAGGAATTGGGCTACCACCCAATTTTGGCCTTTTATGGTCAGTCATAAATGTCCTGGTGCCTGTGGTGTGTGTGACCTAACTGATGTATTACAATGAGTGAATAATAATGATCAAGGTCCACGGGAAGTCAAATCTTCTGCTATCGTGGGCCTAGTAAGTTCTAACCAGTTTTCGTTGTGTCCTCAACGGCTGTCACTCTTTCAGTGGTTGAGCCCTGCCCTCTTTCCTCCTGTCTTAGGCACATGCCGGCAGAGGAAGCACGCAACCATTTGCAGAATGAAGGAACTGATGCTGCCAAAAGTCTTGGGTTTCAGTGCCCACTGAAGCTGAATTAAAAAGTATAGAGACAGTTTGGAAGAAATAGAAAGGTGGCATTAATCCTTAGACAACAGAGGGCAGACAAAACAGGCTCATGCCCAAGAACTGTGCCCCCAACTTCCATGAGGAGTCTAAAGGCTTATACATGATGAGGGCTCCCAGCTGGGGTAGGTGATGAGAAACAAAAGTATAAGGCTCTTGTATTCTTCCTCTTGCATTGTTTCAAAAATAGTCACAGGCCGGTGTCGGGTAGCCCAATAATTGTCCACTGTCTTTTGTGTAGTGCCCTCCTGGGCCTTCTTTCTATAATACAAGGAGAAAAACTACTACGCGGGGTCTGCAGAGAGAGTGCTGTAAAGGTGAGTACCAGATATAGGATGTAATTAGCATAGCATCAAAGGATAATAGGTACGAAAAGGTAGCTAATGCAGAGTTCGAGGGCAGGAAAGCAAACTTAGTTACAGACTATGTTAGGAACAAACTAGATTAGGAACAGTTACTTAAAGTAAACCTAAGAGTGATCAAGGGGCTTCCTAGGTGGCGCTAGTGGTAAATAACTCACCTGCCAATGCAGGAGACATAACAGACACAGGTTCGACCCCTGGGTTAGGAAGGTCCCCTAGAGGAGGGAATGGCAACCCACTCCAGTGTACTTGCCTGGAGAATCCCATGGACAGAGGAGCCTGGTGGACCCCAGTGCATGGGGTTGCAAAGAGTTGGACATGACTAAAGTGACTTAGCACAGGAGTGATAAGATTTGCTCACTGATATCTTCTGTGTTCTCAGGAAAGACAGGAAAAACTCATTCTTCTTTTTTCCTTTTCATTGCAACAGAATGATGGGTGAATTGCTCAGGAGAAGTTTTTTGAGCCTCTGCCTGACACTGTGCCAACTGCCTTACAACAGACTCTGACACACTCCTCACTACAATCCTGGGAGGTAGGGATTTTCATTCGGGCCATCGTACAAATAAAAACATGGAGCCTCTCAGAAGCTGAGCAACCTTCCCACTCGGAGCTGTGGGCGGGGAGGATACAATCCAAGTTTCCAGTCAGTCAGTCAGTTCAGTCACTCAGTTGTGTCCAACTCTTTGTGACCCCATGAATCGCAGCACGCCAGGCCTCCCTGTCCATCACCATCTCCTGGAGTCTACTCAAACTCAAGTCCATTGAGTCGGTGATGCCATCCAGCCATCTCATCCTTGGTTGTCCCCTTCTCCTCCTGCCCCCAATCCCTCCCAGCATTAGGGTCTTTTCCAACGGGTCAACTCTTCACATGAGGTGGCCAAAGTATTGGAGTTTCAGCTTTAGCATCAGTCCTTCCAAAGAAGACCCAGGACTGATCTCCTTTAGAATGGACTGGGTGGACCTCCTTGCAGTCCAAGGGACTCTCAAGAGTCTTCTCCAACACCACAATTCAAAAGCATCCATTCTTTGGCGCTTAGCTTTCTCCACAGTCCAACTCTCACATCCATACACTTGACCTCAAAGTCTCAGGAGCCGAGGAGAACTTATTTAATGTGTCAAGGCTGCACTTCTTTAGAACAGAAAAGAAGGATGAAGGTCCAGCTGAAGGAGGGAATTGGCAGGAACAGATCAGCAGAGTCAGCCCAGGAATGCTCAGTACATCCAAAGTGAAAGTCAAGTCACTCAGTCATGTCCAACTCTTAGCAACCCCTTGGACTATAGCCCTTCAGGCTCCTCTGTCCACAGAATTCTCCAGATAATAATGGAGTGGATAGCCATTCCCTCCTCCAGGGGATCTTCCCGGGGATCCCAGCCTAGGGATCACACCCAGGTCTCCTGCATTGCAGGCAGATTCTTTACCATCTGAGCCACCAGGGAAGCCCCATCCAAGAACCAACCAAAGCCCAAGCTCTGGATAAAGCAGTATGTCTGTGTTATCTTGAACTGAGTCACTGGAAATGAGGGGGTGAGGGATATGAGGCGAAAGGGGCATCCAGTCCAAGAAAATGGTGTTAATAAATATTAATCTTGAAAATGAAAGCAACTTAAGGGAATTGGTGGGACTGAAACACGGAGGGTAATGAGGCTAGGAAAGCAAGAAATAAGGTTAGAAAGGCAGATAAGGGGCCTGATCATGAATGACCTTGTGTTGCTTCTAAAGGGGTTTGCATTTTCTCCTGATACAAGCAACAGAGACCCACTCTACAGTTTTAAACCTCTGAGCAACATGATCAGTTTTGCATGTTTGTAGTATTACTCTGAAATGAGTTTGGAGTAATTCAAACCTAAAGGCAGGTCTGGGAGACTATTTCAATAATCCCTGTGATGGGGGCCTTAACTGTTGACTTCTTGGCAGGGAGAGGAAAGGGATGGGCTTTACCTAGAAATGGGTTTAAAGAGGAAAAAAAAGTAGTCCTGTTTTAAACACAATGAGTTTGATGTGATCATGGAATATCTAAATTGCTACCCACACACACATTTAAGAGGTCCACATCTATGATCTTATCACAGATGGTCTTAAATTATAGTTATTTTTGTAATCTAGGTTATAGTTTAACTGTTTTCCTCACTTCAGGACTTTTCAGTGCCTCCACTATGCTATATCACAAATGCAGAGGGAGGATATAAGATGCAGTATTTACCACACTCAATCAAACAAAAGTATTTCCCCCAGTTTATTAACATGTCTCAGGACAACGGGGTTACCTGCTGTTCTAAAGTTTTCACCTATATTAAGATGAAAAAACAATGAAGAGTTTTTTGAACTGTTTCAAAAGCAATTAGAAAGCAGACCAAAAAAAAGAGCTTGAATAATCAGCAGGGTGTAAAGAATGAGCCTTGCCTGGCTCATGTTCTTAACAAGTGGTAAGAATGGGGAGATCGGCCTAGTGTTAAGGACCCTGTGAAATATACTATCAAAGTGAAACAGTTGTATAGGTTGCTTAAAAAGCCAACTATGTCCAAAAAAGCTAAACACACAAATAACTATAATTTAAGACCATTTGTCGGAGAAGGCAACGGCACCCCACTCCAGCACTCTTGCCTGGAAAATCCCATGGACGGAGGAGCCTGGTGGGCTGCAGTCCACGCGGTCGCTAAGAGTCGGACACAACTGAGCGACTTCACTTTCACTTTTCACTTTCCTGCATTGGAGAAGGAAATGGCAACCCACTCCAGTGTTCTTGCCTGGAGAATCCCAGGGACGGGGGAGCCTCGTGGGCTGCTGTCTATGGGGTCGCACAGAGTCTGACACGACTGAAGCGACTTAGCAGCAAGACCATTTGTGTTAAGACCATAGATGTGGTGCAAACAAAATTATGAGAAGACAGTCAGGGTCAGAGCCAGAAAAAAAACTATTATGAGAAGGTAAAGATCACTTCTTACTTGGATTATCTAGATAGGCTTTAAACTATTTATTTATTTGGCTGCCCCAGGTTTTCGTTGCTGCACTTGGGATCTTTGATCTTTGTCAAAACGTGTGGGATCTTCAGGTGCAGCATGCAAGCATGTGGGATCTAGTTCCCTGACCAGAGATCGAACCCAGGCTCCCTGTTTTGGGAGTGTAGAGTCTTAGCTACTGGACCACCAGGGAAATCCTTTATCTGTATAGTTTTCACAGAGGAAGTAACATTTGAACTGGGTCTTGAAGATGTCTGGAGAGCCTGAGAGAAAGCAATAGAAAACAGAGAGCAGTAGGCAGAGGGCGGCTTAATGATGGCTCAGTATCACTGGAGCATGGCTTATGGAGAAAAGAGTCTTGATCTGTAACACTAGAAAAGGCAGCTGGTGTCAGACCCAGAGGGAACTTGAATACCAGGCTGAAAAATCAGGCTTTATTTGATGGGAAATAGGAAAACACTGACTTAAAAATAAACAAACAAAAAACTTTATTGAGGTAGTGCTGACATACAATAAACTACACATTTCAAACTTTCATAAAAAGTTTTGGTCTGTGTACACCCTCATGAAACCATCACCAAGGTAATGAATACATCCAATTACCTTCTAGTGAAAGATTTCAAGAGAATGGTAATCAAAGCAATGCTTTGGGAAAATGATTCTTAAACAGTAAGTGCTCCCATCTGATACATTTTGAAAGGAATTTTTATTTTAGTTTTTAACTATTTGTTTTTGGTGTGCTGGGTCTTTGCTGCTACACAGGCTTTCTCTAGTTGCAGTAAGTCAGGGCTATTCCCTAGTTGTGGTTCACAAGCTTCTCACTGCAGTGGCTTCTCTTGTTGTGGAGCACACACTCTAGAATGTGGGCTCAGTAGTTGTGGCACTTTAGCTTAGTTGCCCTGCAGAGTGTGGAGTCTTCCTGGACCAGAGACGGAATCCATGCCTTCTACACTGGCAGGCAGATTCTTAACCACTGGACCACCAGGGAAGTCCTGATACATTTTATTAAAGTTTCAAAATCTTGTTTAAGTTCAGTTCAGTCTCTCAATCGTGTCCGACTCTTTGCGACCCCATGAATCACAGCACGCCAGGCTTCCCTGTCCATCACCAACTCCCGGAGTTCACTCAGACTCACGTCCATCGAGTCGGTGATGCCATCCAGCCATCTCATCCTCTGGCGTCCCCTTCTCCTCCTGCCCCCAATCCCTCCCAGCATCAGAGTCTTTTCCAATGAGTCAACTCTTTGCATGAGATGGCCAAAGTACTGGAGTTTCAGCTTTAGCATCATTCCCTCCAAAGAAATCCCAGGGCTGATCTTCAGAATGGACTAGTTGGATCTTGCAGTCCAAGGGACTCTCAAATTTCAAAATGAATTATACCATATCCAAAAAGGGACCAAAAAGAAGTCACAGCTTTGGCCAACTTGGTGGTAATATATGGGACAGACTGGAATGGATCAAGCTTGCAACAGGATGATCAACTGAAAGCATAACTAGGAGGTTTTATCAGTAGTCCCAGCAGGTGGTAAAAAATTCTTATAGGAAGAATCAGAACAAAAAGGAAGGAATAGTGAGAAAGACTAACTGGGGGCACAGAACCGGAGAGAGGAGAAGGGGAAAATGACTGAGGTTTTGAGTTAGTTGGATGGCAATCTGGGAAAGTATGCGGATAAGAAAGGTCGATATAAATAAAGTTAGAGTTTGTGGGTATGGATTTAGGAAGAAGGAAAATAAGTCAGATTTAGGAATCACATTGAGGTGAAATGTAAAATAAGACTGGTTTGCCTTTGTGGGAGGCAGAATTAATAAAGAGAAAAAAGTCAAGCTAGAACTTTATGGATTTCAAACCACAGGGTCTCTGAATTGTTTAAGCAGTGCTTAACATATTCCAGGCATTAGGCTAAACCCTTCACAAAGTATATTGTATCATTTATCCCTCACAATAATCCTATTGTGGGAACATAAGCACAAAGGAGTTGGATTACTTGCCCAATGTCACATGATTTGTCTGTGGTGAAATCAAGTTGTTAAAATCAGACAGTCTAAATGCATTCATGATCTCTGGGCTACAGTGCTTCTTTCATGCAGCCCAAATCACTTCAGCTCTCCTAGGACAGAGGGTGGCCTAGCAACAAACACAACACCCAGGCCAGAGCTGCCTTATCTATTTGCCTAGCACCATATCCTCTGTCTCAAGGTATTACACAACAGGGAAACTCCTTGGTGGTCCAGTGGTTAGGACTTTGTGCTTTCACTGGTGTGGCCTGGTTGGGGAATTAAGGTGCTACAAACTGTGTGGCATGGCCCCCCAAAAAGATACTACAGTATACTTGGAGCTAGATTCACATTCTGATGTTTTGTGGGCCACATAGGAGAAAAAAAGGGAGCTGGCATGGCTAAGGGGGGAAGAATAAAAAGAGGGCACTGCTGACCTCTAATACTTATTCAATTTATTTTTCCACTTTTATTGAGATATAACATTATATAAATTTAAGGCATACAATGCAATTATTTGATATATATATGTTTGTAAAATGATCACCATAATAAAGTTAGTTAACAAACCTATCACCTCACATAGCTACAATTTGTGCGTGCATTGAGAATTTTAAAAATCTACTCCATTAGATTCAAATATATATTATAGTATTGTTAAACATGCGCTTCCCTGGTGACTCAGCAGTAAAGAATCTGTCTGCAATGCAGGAAACATGAGTTCCATCTCTGGATCAGGAAGATCCCCTGGAGGAAAAAATGGCAACCTATTCTGGTATTCTTTTCTGGGAAATCCTACGGACAGAGAAGCCTACAGTCCATGTGGTTGCAAAAGAGTTGGACATAACTGGTGACTAAACAAGATTGTTAACTATAGTCAACATGCTATACATTGCATCCCCAGAACTTTTCATCTCATAGGAAGTTTGTACCCTTTGACCACCATCACCTATTTTCTCTGCCCCAATCCCCAATCTCTGCTCTGGGCAACCAGTAATCTGCTTCCTGTTGCTATATCATTCAATTTAGATTCCACTTGCTGAGAATTAGATCAAACGCACAGAGAGAATTTTATTTCATGAACAGAACAGCGTTAGTCAAAGTGAAAATAATGATTTCACCTAAGAGGTCAAATACCACAAAACTCACCATGCTGGTTTTACAGTAATGTAAGGGACAAAGGAATACATCAAGTGTCTAAAGTTGGTAGCAAGAAAAGCTAACTTCTACTCAAGAGAAACATGAAATCTCATTTCTGGATTACCAACTTAATTTATTGAAGAAAAGAGGAAATAGCATAACTTGAAAAAGTCAAAATATATTCGCAGCACTATATCTTTATGTCTGTACATCTAGAGGAGCCAGATAGCTGGCTGGTTGAAGGGAGGGGATGTGGTTAGCTTTGCTAAACTTAAGCCAAAGCCATTAACGCCTCACTTAAACAGTAGTGCTTTTCTTCTTGATGTTTAGGTAAGTCATCTAGTTTCTGGAGCTTAGAGATAAAGAAGTCTCTATTTGATGACTATCTATTAATCATGAAATTATTAAGAACTGTTATGTGATACACAGACCATAGAAACCATGTTTTACTTCCAATACGTTCCAATCACTTGTGGCAGGACCAAGGAAATACACACCTCTATCAAATACTCAGGAGTCCAGGAGTTCACTGATTTGTTTTAGAGAAAGTGTGGATTATGCAAGAACTAACAAACACTCAAACTAAATTCGGATAAAAAGAGTCATCCTATCTACGGTTTCTCTTAGAATTATCAGGATTGCAACAGAGTTTAAATACTCAAGGAGAAACTGTCATGGAACTCTAGAGCAGAGGTCTGAAAAGGGCCAGAGAGTAGATATTTTAGGTTTTACAGGACAGGCTATATGGTGTCTGCCATAACTCAGCTCTGTGGTTGCAATGCTACAACAGCCATAGGTAATATGTAAACAAGTGAGTGTAGTTGCATTCCAATAAAACTTTCTTTAAAAAAAAAAAAGCTGTGGGCTGATTTGGTCTGTGGGTTGTAATTCCCCAATCCTTGCTCAAACGTGATGGTTCTAAAAATTTGTATGCACATCAGAATCACCAGTGGGACCAATTTAAAAGGTAGGATCCTAGGCCCTAGCCTACCCCTACCAAAACAGAATCTCTAGGGGTACAGCCTGGAAATCAGCAACGTATAAGGTCCACAAGTGGTAAGTGAACTGCACTTCAAGAAACACTGCGGCATGTACACAGCTAGCTTCATCTAAATTAGGATGGCCCTACAGTCCCAGAAGGGGGCCAGCACTTCCTGTATGCTGTAGTGATAGAAATGCAGTGACTGCTCTGTTGCTTTGGCCTTTATAATAGAAAAGCAGATGAACAGACTGCTATTGTTTTGCTTCCAGCCTTGACAATACATAAAATAATTTGCCTCCGGTGAAATTAACATGAGATTTAGGTTATGAATTTAAAAGAAAATCCTCAACTTAAAATAACCAGATTTTCTAAACCAAAGATGTCCCTGAAATGCTTTAGACTGCAAAATTAGTAGACAAGATGCCTCATCAGAGGATGGAGCTAAATCTGATGGAATGGTTCACTGTGGGCTCCCTTTTCCCTACACTGTCTCCAGCAACCTGCCCTGTTGCCTGGAACTCCACTTCTAAAGTCATTACTTTGCATCTGGAGGTCTTTGTTGCACTAAAAATCTCATTAAAACTACTGCGTCACTGTGGAAGACCCCTCATGTAAAAACAGAAAGCATAAAAATCTCTGTAGACCTCTGGGAGATGCTCCTAACTTTAACAATCAGTAGAAAAGAGATTATTCAGCTAAATTCGGTGCTGTCCAAGAGAAAGAGGGTTTTTATTTGGTTGTTTCTCGATTTTAATCACCAGAGATCAATCATCCGATCAGTCAAAGAAGTCCTGTTCAGGCTGGGAAACAGCTCCATCTCTTCTTCAGCCCTCCAGATTTTCCTAAGAAAGACAATGAATATCCTACAGTCAAAGGGATGGTCTTCAGGAACTCCCTTAAGAAACCAGAAAGACCTGCAGACACCTCAAGGGAAGGCAGCTCTTATTAAGGCTTTGCTCGTCCTGGAAATGAAGACACATGCTCCACAGAGCAGATGCTCTAAAGCAGAGGCTTAGAACGCCGCCTATCGTTACCACTACAGCAGATGTCATTGTTCTTGGTTAGACAATAGTAAGATGATTCTGAACTTCCTCAACATACACCCAAGAGATGTTAGGGGAAGGAGACCCAGAAACTTACCAAGGGGTAGAGCAAAGTCAGACTGACGTTACAACCTCACCATAAATATAATCACAGATGATTATGTGAAGGAAGTAGAAATTAGTTTGACAAAGTTAACAGTCAATATTTTAGGCAACCTGCCTCTGGGGTCCAGGGCTTCCCTGGTAGCTCAACGGTAAAGAATCTGCCTGCATGCAGGAGACAATGCAAGAGGTGCAGCTTCGATCTCTGGGTCAGGAAGATCCTCTGGAGGAGGGCGTGGCAACCCACTTCAGTATTCTTGTCTGGAGAATTCCGTGGACAGAGAAGCCTGGGAGGCTACAGTCCATAGGGTCGCAAACAGTTGGCCATGAGTGAAGCATGCACACTCTGGGGTCCAAGACCTGCTGGCTGAGCTTCTGACTGCTCCCCTTTTCCATGGCAAAAAAACCCCCAGAATAATCCTGTCATTTTCAGCAAAGCTGGAAGTCCTGTTTACCTGCATGGTTTCCAACTGACAGAAAGAACCATGAACTGGAGTCTCAGGTATTAATATAAATATATGTATTAATATAAAAACAATGCCAATGTCCAGCAAAGACAGGGGTCCAAAATACTTACCCATCCTCCCTGGCCCTGGATGTACTCTCGGATGGCAGTGTTGCCATTGATCATATTGGTCACGGGCCTCGCCACCTGTCTTGCCACCTCAGGAGCCATGCGGGCCACATGTTCAAGAAGTTTCACTGATACTGCCAGAAAGGCTCTCTCGTAAGCCAAGGTGGAATCTTGGGTACACCAGGCGTTGCTGAGAGATTTCACTGTGTTCTGAAGTACAGATCCTGCCTGGGGAAAGACAGAAGATCTGTCGGTGGAGTATCACTAAAAAAGTACAGGAGGCTGCAGTTGCAGGAATCCAGTAAGGCAAGGGTTTCTCAAAGAACGGCAAAGACTCATTGGTTGTATCTAAGGTCATCTTTTTTTTCCTTGATCATATTTTTAATTAAGTAAATTTATTTTGAGATAATATTTTTTCAAAATTTTTATTTTGTATTGGGATATAGCTGATTAACAGTGTTGTGAGTTTCAGGTGAACAGCGAAGGGACTCAACTGTATGTGTACGTGTATCCATTCTTCCTCCAACTCCCCTCCCATCCATAAGGTAATCTTAAAGAGTGAATGGATAAACTTTTCTTATTTTAATATTTTTAAATTTATTGCAATGGGTATTAGGAAACAAACATAAGTAGCCCATCAAACCCACAGTTTCCTCAGGATGGACAAAATGCTTAAAGAAAAAAAAAGATTTGAAAGAAAAATCCTAAGTACGTGATAGTAGAGCTGGTCAAATCCTGAATTGTCTAGCTTAAATGACTGAAGTCTTGGAAACTCTAAAGTAAAAAATAGATTAAGCTTTTCCTCTTCCTTTATCCTTCCCCAAAAGTTTGATCCAAAAGCCATTATTTGGGGCCAGTGAAAGTTGCTCAGTCATGTCTGACTCTTTGCGATCCCATGGACGACACAGTCCATGGAATTCTCCAGGTCAGAATACTGGAGTGGGTAGCCTCCCTTCTCCAGGGCTCTTCCCAACCGGATCAGATCTAGGTCTCCCACACTGCAGGTGGATTCTTTACCAGCTGAGCCACAAGGGAAGCCCTAGGTGGGGCCAAGAAAGATTTCTGTGGTGTGGCATAGAGGGCCCATGGTAGTTAGAGCAGGATGTCAGAACTCAAAGAAGCTGAGAAGGGCATCCACAGTGAGAGTGCCTATATCCTGGTTTCCAAATTTTGTTCTTTGTAAAAAGAAATCAGAATTCCCTGGAAAATGGCTAATTTCAGGTTGTGGCTTGGAAAATACAAGATCTTCTGTAAAAGAAATTAAAGTAGTACTCAGAGAATGATAGGGACATGCCAAAATCACAGTCCAGATTGAAAAGACTCCTACTGGTAGAATCTGGGGCAATTCGGGCACACAAATAAATAATGATAGCAACAGATTATAACCCATTGAATAAAGTAGGAATTCATGAGTCCACATTGAAATAAAAAATAAAGTCAAAATATGAAAAGGCAGTCAATTTTGGGTGATGGAGAGAAACCTGACATTGGGTGGCAAGCATGCTGTGGTGTATACAGAAATGGAATTATGTGGTACACATGAACCTTGGGCTTCCCTGGGGGCTCACAGAGTAAAGAATCTGCCTGCAATGCCTGAGACCTAGGTTTGATCCCTGGATGGATCCCCTGGAGAAGGGAATGGCAACCCATTCCAGTATTCTTGCCTGGAGAATCCCCATGGACAGAGGAGCCTGGAGGGCTACAGTCCATGAGGTCACAAAGAGTCAGACACGACTGAGCGACTAAGCACGCACACACAGTTTCCTTATCTGCTTAAGTGGATATTAAGTAAGAAAATTGAGGACCGATCAGCAGTCCCCAACTTTTTTGGCACCAGGGGCCAGTTTCATGAAAGACTATTTTTCCACAGACTAGGGGTGGGGGGATGGTTTCAAGATGATTTAAGCACACTACATTTACTGTGTACTTTATTCCTATTATTATTACATCAGCTCTACCTTAGGTCATCAGGGATTAGATCTTACAGGTTGGGGTCACCTGGCCTATAGGTTCTACAATCTAAGTTGTGTGAATACAGCAAGTGGACAAAATTGGGTTAGATGTTTGCTCTCACAATGTTATACATACATGGGAAAAGCTGCACTACAATTGTTTCTATGATGCCTCATAAAGTAGTATAAGGATTAAATGAGGTAATAAGTGTAAAACATTTAGAATATTGTCTGACACATGGTAAGTAATGAGTTAATACTAGCTGTCATTATGGATATTAATCAGCAACCTCTTCTAAAACATGGTCTATGGTATTTATATCCAATACAGAATCCAAAAATCAGGACTCTGATGAAAAGCCAGATACACCAAAGTGGGCTGCTGTAAGCACTTATTCCCCACTGTATCAGACTTGTCAAATGCCTATCCTTCCTGTATATAATGTTATTGCTGGATCTCGTGGGGAAACAAGATGCCCACTACCAACAAAATAAATGCTTCCCTTGTGACTGAGCTGGTAAAAAGTCCACCTGCAATGTGGGAGACCTGGGTTCGATTCCTGGGTTAGGAAGATCCCCCTGGAGAAAGGAAAGGCTACCCATTCCAGTATTCTGACCTGGAGAATTCCATGGACCGTATAGTCCGTGGGTTTGCAAAGAGTTGGGACATGATTGAGCGACTTTCACTTTCACCAGCAAAATATTTTAAAAGGTGCTAAAAGAATAGAATGTTTTACCAAGAATAAAGTGCCATATATATATATATATATAGAGAGAGAGAGAGTGTGTGTGTGTATATATATATATATATACACACACACACTCTATGCCATAAAGCACAGCTCTGACGAAAAACAATCAGAAACAATCAGAAGGCTGATGAGCCTGTGCCAAAAGCTTTTCACCTCAATACCACCTTGTCTTTGATTAACTGCTAAAGACTTGGAATTGAAGAATTCCTGCTGTATCTCCTTGGATGCAATAAGCCCCCAAATCTTTCATAGAACATTTGTAGTCACAGTTGTATAGGCATAGTAAGAGAATGGTGTCTGAAATAGAATAAACAAGAAGCCAACAATAGAAAGAAGTAGTGGAAACTTGACCTGTCCCCGCTTGGTTTCTTCGATGACATTTTTGGCAGAAGCTTCCAATTCTCCATTGAATTTGTCACCCAGCATCCGAAGGCGACCCGCAATGATGGCCACATCAAAAGAGGAAACCTCCCCTAAAACAGATGGGGCACAGTCGCGTTTATCACAATGCCTGAAGTGATGGCAAGCCCCAGGGACCTGGGCATTGGAGAAAGTTCTCTAGATTTCTAAACAATCCAGTCCCCATCCTCCCAAGAAAATCTTTATATAGTGTCAACACCAATAGACAAAGTTCTCCCTTCGCTGAGAATCTCTTTCCCTGCTATAAGGACTCTAGATATTGCTAAAAACTTAGTTTGCCTTTTGAGACTTCAGAGGAAATAAGTTAGCAGATTCAGATTTTCTTACGGACTTGCAATTACCACCTCAGGCACAGAAGCCTTACCTGAATCCGGTTCCTCTGCACATTGTAGGGTCCGGTTACCAACCTGCCAAGCGGGGCCTAAGAAGTCTGCGAGGATAGCGTCCACTATGCATTCTGTTTGTTCCTCAAAAGTTCTGGGGCTCCTCATTTTAGATGTATGTTTGCAGTCAAGTTTTGTCTTCCTACAGAACAAGCAATTCCGTTCAGGAGGAAGTCAGAAACCCCGATAAACCAGATGTGTCCTCATGTAAAGTTACTTAACGGGACGTGGGGTCCTGGAGTCTTTCCTTCCACCTGTCTTCAAAGCAGCTGCTCAGAAAGGGTGAGACTGTTCTGCAGAGCTCACCCACACACAGCTGGGGAGGCTTATTGAAGACTTTCAGTTCCCTGAGAGCTACACCCAAGCCAGGGTTAATGGATAACTTAAACTAGTGAGATAGCCAATCTAGAACTGAAATAGACATAAGGAAGAGCCTCTTGAGTAATAATCACTACGAAACTTCCTGTTGGGTTCTGGGTATGGTGTAATTTAAAGAAAGAAGTTTTTGAAGTTATATTACACAAACATTCAACTCCTGAAGGCATTCATTTGCCACAATGGCACATTGATTATTTACTGAGTACTGTGTGTAAGGAACTGCACATACTTGGCATATAAATAACCCAGAAAAATGACACAGATACAGTTCCTATCCTCATGGGGCTCACACATGGACATAAGTGACAGATATTAAGTAACTAATCACATAATTTCTTGTGCTTATTGAGATACAGTGTAATAAGGAAACAAACCAAAATAAAGAAGGCTTCCTTTAAGTCATAACATCTGAGAGGAGCTCTGAAGGACAAGTGAGGACTCATTAGGCAAAGAGTAGGAGTAAAACCATTCCAGATAGAGGGAACAGGACATATAAAAGCTGAGGAGATGAATAAAAATTGGGGCATAATAAAATTGGGGCATGAATAAAATGGGAATAATATAAAGTATTTCACAGGGAAATAATGAGGGTTAAATAAGATAATGTTATGTGGAAGGATCAAGGAGTATCTGAAATATGTGTGTGTGTGTGTTAGTTGCTCAGTCACATCCAACTCTTTGCGATGCTATGGACTGTAGTCATCCAGGCTCCTCTGTCCATGGGATTCTCCATGCAAGAATACTGGAGTGGGTTGCCATTCCCTTCTCCAGGGGATATCCTTGACCCAGGGAAACCTGGGTCTCCTGATTTGCACGTAATTCTTTACTGTCTGAGCCATCAGGGAAACCCATCTGAAATATAGCAAGAGTTAAATGTCTTCCTTTTAGCCCAAGGTCTAATCACCGAGATGAAAGGAATCTGGGATCTATTCTCTAATAGAATTAACGGGGTCTTCCAACAGGGCTGGACTCCATCAGTGTTTTACAGGTTCTCAGGACTGGACACTTATTTTTGTGGTTGCCTTCTTAATGGAGCTATACCTAGATTCTGGGTTTGTGTCTCAGAAGCAGCACTCAAACCTATCAACTTTTCCAGGGTATTCTGACCTGGTGAACTAGTAGGATGACATTCAAGTGTAAACAGTAAGTTAATTGTTCAAAGTGGAATTTCTAGCTTGCAAAATAGTCAGAACCAATCTTCTGTTTTCTATTCCATTCTAAAAAAAAAAAATAAGATCATACGTTCCTTTGGGACTAGGAATTATATAGCTAAAGGGTCATTTTTATTTGTCATTATCACTAAGGCTAAAAACAGTGTCTAAGTAGCTTTCAGACCTCTAATGTCAGAAGATTCTGCAAAGATAATTCTAGGCCAATGTCCTTTCACAGTAGAGCTAGCCACTGACAAGTTAAGGATTCCAACAAATACATTTATGACATACTCCCAAAATAACATACAAAAACAAAAAAAAATTGTAAGATACAATCCAGCTGGTGTTAAATAGCCTCCCCAAGGTAAGTGGCATCAGTAAGCAGTAGAACAGAAATTTAAAACCAAGTATGTCTTACTATCAATAGTAAACCTTTCCCCATAATAATAAACCATCTTTCTTATTTCGCTACTGGTATACGTATGGGCAAATGCAATTTTGGGAATCTAATCTTTGCATAATCTTATATATCCTGTACATTATTTCGTACAGTCAATGGTGTAAGGCTAGAGAATCAGAGTATATCTTTCATGAGCCATGTGGGGTAAAATTTCCTCTTTTATTTACTTCTCTCTGGGCCTTCAATGGAATACCCTTCCAACCATTCCTTCCCCTCCCTACCCCCAGCCCACATACTCTTCACTCGGGTAGTTCAAATATTGTACTCTTAATTATTACTGAAAAATGAGGCCAGAATTTTTTCACTTTCACTTGCTTCTCTTGCTGATCTGGTCATAATAATTTATATCTTTTCCTCAAAGCCTCATCTCATTATATCATTAGCTCAAAATCCAGGATCATGTCCTCTGCACCAGGCCTGCACGTGAATGAGGATCTTGGGGTATAGCTCCTCTCAATGTGATGACCTGTAACTAAGAAAAAAAGTTCTTTGTCTCCTCACCCCCCAAACACTCAACTTATGAAAAAGTGATAGAATAATTGTAACAGAACTCCAATTCAAAAAGGAGGGAATGGAGGCATCTAACAGTTGCTGGTCCATAGCTGTAAAATGATCATCAAAGTGAAGTCGCTCAGTTGTGTCCAACTCTTTGTGACCCCATGGGCTGTAGCCTACCAGGCTTCTCAGTCCATGGGATTTTCCAGGCAAGAGTACTGGAGTGGGTTGCCATTTCCTTCTCCAGGGGATCTTCCCAACCCAGGGATTGAACCCGGATCTCCCACATTGTAGGCAGATGCTTTACCCTCTGAGCCACCAGGGAAGCCCAAAAATGATCATCAGGAACTATGTAAATGATTGCTTCTGTAATGTTCCAAAGCACGACAGTCATTGGTGGCCCTCATTGTATGTGTTACCAACTAAGACATTAGAAGGACATTTTTCTAAAAGTACAGTATCAACTACCTTCATAGATTTTAAAGATAAGCATCTGCCTATATCATCAAACCAATCTATCTGCAGAGACTAGAGAGTGCTCCTAGGGAGGAGGAATATTAAATAATTATTTTATGAAAGTAAAAGTGTTAGTCGCTCAGTCACGTCCAACTCTTTGGGACCCTGTGGACTATAGCCCACCAGGCTCCCCTGTTTGTGGAATTCTCCAGGCAAGAATACTGGATGGGTTGCCATTTCCTTCTCCAGGGAAGTCTTCCTGACCAGGGTTCGAACTTGGGTCTCCTGCACAGCAGGCGGATTCTTTACCATCTGAGGCACCAGGGAAGCTTTAATCATTTTGCTTGTAAATGAGTAAAACCAGGTGATAGTTAAGAAAAGTCAGTTCTTCACTGAGATGATTTTTAAATTGTTGCTTCTGTTATTCAGTCGCTTGGTCATGTCCGACTCTTTGCAACCCCATGGACTGCAGCTCACCAGGCTTCCCTGTCCATCACCAACTCCCAGAGCTTGCTCAAACTCATGTCCATCAAGTCAGTGATGCCATCCAACCATCTCATCCTCTGACATCCTCTTCTCCTCCCGCCTTCAATCCTTCCCAGCATCAGGGTCTTTTCCAAAGAGTCAGCTCTTCCCATAAGATGGCCAAAGTACTGGAGCTTCAGCTTCAGCATCAGTCCTTCCAAAGAATATTTAGGATTGATTTCCTTTGACCAGTTTGATCTCCTTGCAGTCCAAGGGACTCTCAAGAGTCTTCTCCAACACCACAGTTCAAAAGCATCAGTCCTTTAGTACTGGCCTTCTTTATGGTCCAACTCTCACATCTGTACATGACTACTGGAAAAACGATAACTTTGACTATACGGGCCTTTGTCAACAAAGTGGTGTCTGCTTTTTAATATGGTGTCTAGATTGTCATAGCTTTTCTCCCAATGGGCAAGCATCTTTTAATTTCATGGCTGCAGTCACCGTCTACAGTGATTTTGGAGCCCAAGAAAATAAAATCTGTCACTATTTCCATTGTTTCTCCATCTATTTGCCATGAAGTGATGGGACCAGATGCCATGATCTTAGTTTTCTGAATGTTGACTTTTAAGCCAGTTTCTTCACTCTCCTCTTTCACCTTTATCAAAAGTTTCTTTAAGTTCCTCTTTGCATTCTGCCAACAGGGTGGTGTTTTCAAAAGCAACAGTTTCATATTCTGGTATGCTTCTCACTTTACAGGAAAGCAACCAAGTAGGGCTTAATAATCTAAAAGTTCCTACAGTTAGGATCACTGTAGTTAACATTCAATTACTGAGCTGTACCTAATTTTCTTTGGTTCAACAATTCAGTGATAACCCTTAATTTTTTAAGAAGCCAATCAATTTACTCAATTTCTACCACTTACATCTTGTTTCCTTCCAACACTTAAAACTGGCAGCACTTACTTCGACTTTGTTTTAGTACCTAATTAAACAATCAGTTTAACTGAAGTCAAAATATGGAAAATGATTCTGAAGCTGTTCTGATCTTCTTTCCAGTCCCTGGGGATCCAGGATCCAGATCTGTCTTTTTCAACTGTGGGTAATTTTTTACTTCCATGGTAACCTGGAAACATCTGAAGATATTTTTAATTGCCACAACGGGGGTTAGGGGACATGTAATGGTATTGATCAGAGATTCTGATGATTATCCTACAGTGCACAGATAAACCCCCTAAAGCAAATAATTATATGGCCTCAAATGTCAGTAGCGCCACTTCTGAGAAACCCTAGCCAAGATGGAATTCCATCTACTACGTTCTATATGGTCGATGCAATATAACAAAACACACTTCAAACACCAGTCTACAAATACCATCAGAATCTAATTATTTAAAACTTACAGCCATTCATTCAGTACTATTTATTGACCAATAGGCACTGTAGACAGAAGGAAAGATAATCACTGTCCTTAAAAACTGTCTGGCAGAGACAGACAACTGACTAAATCCAAGTCCTTGCCAGAAAATTCAGCACTATCTGTTTCCTACTCCTATGAAAAGCTTAGCTGAGAGAAATCATAGGCAAAGCATTATTTGAAGGATATGCAGTCCATCTATGGATCCAGGTAGAAGAAGTCCTTGAGTTAAGCTGGATGATATCTGGATCACAGTATCTTTAGTTCTTGAAGAATGCCCTCACTAAGCTTCATATTAAAATTATGCTCTCTGTTTAGATTGACGAACACCACAACAAAGTCATGTGAAACACTTGACTAACTTGCCACACAAGTATTCTACATACCATTCAGTGCCATCCGTGTAAAACTACATGTGAATTTCTTTTAGAAATTAGAATTGAGATATTTCTCTCTGGTGACAACTACACAATCATTCCTCTTTATTCTGGTTGCTTCCAGGTGGCGCTAGTGGTAAAGAACCTGCCTGTCAATGTAGGAGACGCCAGAGACGCAGGTTCGATCCCTGAGTTGGGAAGATCCCCTGAGAAGGGCTTGGCAACCCACTCCAATATTCATTCTTGGAGAATCCCCACAGACAGAAGAGCCTGGTGGGCACAGTCCAGGAGGTCACAAAGAGTCAGACATGACTGAAGCTACTTAGCATGTAAACTACTTACAAAGCTAAATACAACCTCAACTGTATCAACTATGTAGGCCCTTTCAGCCTGGACATTTGTATACTTTCCTATCCCTAACCCAGCTGGTCTTAACAGGTATTTTTATTTTTCCTATGCTGGGTTCTCTGGTTATTTTTACTTTACCATCAGTTTATTACATCTGTTTTGGCCATAAGTTGTCTCCATGTACAAAATGTGGTCAGTTATGAAGAAAATTAAACATGAGAAAGAGTGACAAGAAAACAGTGACAATAGTACCACTGTGCTGTGCTAAATCTCTTCAGTCCGGCTCCTTGCGACCCTCTGGACTATAGTTTACCAGGCTCCTCTGTTCATCGGATTCTCCAGGCAAGAATACTGGAACTGGTTTTCTTCCAGGGGATCTTCCCAAACCAGGGTTCGAACCCACGTCTCTTACATCTCCTGCATTGGGAGGTGGGTCCTTTAGCGCCACCTCAATAGACATATGCACTGACTGCTTTCACATATTGAATGAAACCCTTAACAAAGGCAGCGAGGGTCACAGAAAACATCCTGAAAGAGCTCATATCTGAACTGAACACCAAAAGATAGGCTAGTTCAGTTCAGTTCAGTCGCTCAGTCGTGTCCGACTCTTTGCGACCCCATGAATCGCAGCACGCCAGGCCTCCCTGTCCATCACCAACTCCCGGGGNAAAGTCATGTGAAACACTTGACTAACTTGCCACACAAGTATTCTACATACCATTCAGTGCCATCCGTGTAAAACTACATGTGAATTTCTTTTAGAAATTAGAATTGAGATATTTCTCTCTGGTGACAACTACACAATCATTCCTCTTTATTCTGGTTGCTTCCAGGTGGCGCTAGTGGTAAAGAACCTGCCTGTCAATGTAGGAGACGCCAGAGACGCAGGTTCGATCCCTGAGTTGGGAAGATCCCCTGAGAAGGGCTTGGCAACCCACTCCAATATTCATTCTTGGAGAATCCCCACAGACAGAAGAGCCTGGTGGGCACAGTCCAGGAGGTCACAAAGAGTCAGACATGACTGAAGCTACTTAGCATGTAAACTACTTACAAAGCTAAATACAACCTCAACTGTATCAACTATGTAGGCCCTTTCAGCCTGGACATTTGTATACTTTCCTATCCCTAACCCAGCTGGTCTTAACAGGTATTTTTATTTTTCCTATGCTGGGTTCTCTGGTTATTTTTACTTTACCATCAGTTTATTACATCTGTTTTGGCCATAAGTTGTCTCCATGTACAAAATGTGGTCAGTTATGAAGAAAATTAAACATGAGAAAGAGTGACAAGAAAACAGTGACAATAGTACCACTGTGCTGTGCTAAATCTCTTCAGTCCGGCTCCTTGCGACCCTCTGGACTATAGTTTACCAGGCTCCTCTGTTCATCGGATTCTCCAGGCAAGAATACTGGAACTGGTTTTCTTCCAGGGGATCTTCCCAAACCAGGGTTCGAACCCACGTCTCTTACATCTCCTGCATTGGGAGGTGGGTCCTTTAGCGCCACCTCAATAGACATATGCACTGACTGCTTTCACATATTGAATGAAACCCTTAACAAAGGCAGCGAGGGTCACAGAAAACATCCTGAAAGAGCTCATATCTGAACTGAACACCAAAAGATAGGCTAGTTCAGTTCAGTTCAGTCGCTCAGTCGTGTCCGACTCTTTGCGACCCCATGAATCGCAGCACGCCAGGCCTCCCTGTCCATCACCAACTCCCGGGGTTCACTCAGACTCACGCCCATTGAGTCAGTGATGCCATCCAGCCATCTCATCCTCTGTCGTCCCCTTCTCCTCCTGCCCCCAACCCCTCCCAGCATCAGAGTCTTTTCCAATGAGTCAACTCTTCGCATGAGGTGGCCAAAGTACTGGAGTTTCAGCTTCAGCATCATTCCTTTCAAAGAACACCCAGGGCTGATCTCCTTCAGAATGGACTGGTTGGATCTCTTTGCAGTCCAAGGGACTCTCAAGAGTCTTCTCCAACACCACAGTTCAAAAGCATCAATTCTTCGGCGCTCAGTCTTCTTCACAGTCCAACTCTCTAGTGTTACTTAAAAAGATATGAGGTTGAGGAAATATTCTAGGCAAGAAATAAAAGCACAGAGATAAGAGAGAGCTGAGTATATTAAGGGAATTGCAAGTGCTTTGCTTTTGCCAGAACACGGGGTATTCTGGTAAGCACTGAGACACGGCACAGAGGAGGAACTTTGGAGACCATGCTAGGGCTTTGAACTCTGGCCTGAAAAGCATGATTAGAAATATTATAACAGTAAGGAATTTACTGTAGCAATCAGGGAAGAAAAGATGACCCTTACAAATTTATATCCCTGTCAGCTTCCAGACACATCAGACATCTTTAATTAGTAAAATAATCCCTTAAACTAATGAGAAAAGAGTACAAATTCTACCCTCACCCTCTCCCCAACAACATTAACCTTCACAGCATCACTTGGAGACGTGGGGTCATTCACCAATAGGTATGAGACGAACATGTCAATGTTCTTTGGACAAAAATGGAAGAATCCTCACTCCCAGATTCCCCTTCTCCTTTGTATTTGATATTATCTGGACTTACAAGCAGTGATAATAAGAAAAACTAAGGAACTTTGACAGCTATTCATCTCACTATGGACAGACAAGAAGCTGTTACGATTTTATGTCTCCAATCGTTCCGATCACAGTTTCTAAAACAGAAATAAAACTCTTCAGGGTCTCTGTCCTCGCCTCGCTTTGTTTCACTGAGATTTGCATTTGCAAGTTCACAGGCTCCAGCAGCAGTTCTGTTAGGAACAGACAGCCAGTGTCATCCTGAGCACTGAGGTAGGCTTTCCATGGCTGAGTCCCAGCCCGGCTCATCGCGATGGTCTGGATGTTCACGACTTGCAGCGCCATCTGCAGGGTGTCAGGATGGACTGCTCCCTGCCACGGGAACACCTGCTGATGAGCAACTTTGAGGCTCAGCCAAGTTTTCTCAAAACACTCAGCAGTAAGCTGGTGATTGGGGATGAGCATGAGGGCTCCAGAGTCAGGGAGTTCCTGAACCCTCTCCTTGTTATCTTCGGGAATCAGGGGTCCTACAAGAGTCAGAAAGCTTATTTAAGAGACGTTCTCAGTCTGCTGGAACTATATTTTAAAATCTAGATTTCCAAAAGTACACAATGTGATTTTTATCTTTGGAGAAATGGCTTAAATAATCAATGGCAAATTTTCTTGTTCACAAAGACAAAATTCAAGCAACAATCTGAAGTTTAGCTGGAGTACTTTACTCTCTACTACAAAGATTTTTCATGACAAGATAGAAAATAAGGATGATTTTTACCTGATGTGGGAAAGGCTGCAGTGTTAGGAAGCTCTGGGCCATGATGTTCTACTCCCTGGCATTTAGATATGGTCGCCCAGCGGGCTTTGCCATATACTGGCACCAGAGTGTTGAAGTCCAAGGCCCAGCTGTTCACAGGTCTTTCTGCCTGGTCCTCCAAAAGTCTGAGGGAAGGGTCAGATTTAGGGCTACACAGGATCTGCTTTGCTTCACTGATGCCAGCTAAGAGGAGGCGATAATAGAAGAGACCTCGATCTCGTACTGCCATGTCCTTTTCTTCCTCTGAGGTAAGATAACAGATTGAGTTAATTAAAAATAAAAACATTCTTTCTATCCCTGTGCCCACCAGCACAGGAGGGAGGAAACCCTAGAAACTGTTGATATTTTCTCCTTGGGTCCCAGACACAGCTCATCAAACAATGAAAGCTGTGAGAACCTCTACGACCGACCGTGAAAGTGTTAGTCGTTCAGTTGTGTCCGACTCTTTGTGATCACATGGACTGTAGTTAACGAGGCTCCTCTATCCATGGAATTCTCCAGGCAAGAATACTGAGTGAGTTGCCATTCCCTTCTCTGGGGGATTTTTCCAAACCCAGGGATCAACCCCGGGTCTCCTGCATTGCAGGCAGGTTCTTTATCATCTGAGCCACCAGGAGGTATACATAACTGGCCACAGCAAGTACCATTTCCTCTGAAGAGCCTACCTATGCAGTAGTGTAACAAGCGGCCTAGCATGTCCTGGCACTCAGCTGGGCGAGAGAAGAAGAGGCGCAGCACAGCTGTGAGCAGCTCCATCTTGACAGCAGGAAACGTCTCTGACTTTACATTCTCTATGAAGTCTTCCAACACATAAGGAGCATTGGGGATTTGCTTCCCATGGACACCGAGTAACCAGATAAGTGCCTGCTTCCCCTAGGGAATTAGGGAGTAAGAACAGATGCTTAACATTTGGCTGTCCAAAACCCAGGCGAAAGCAGATAGCAGACAGCAGCAGGTTTTGCTTTTCCCTTAGAGTTAGCAGAAAAAGTATATTTTATTTGCTTCAACTTGCATTTATTGATCTACCCCCTACTAAACTCTCTACAACAAACAGGAACGAAATTCTACCACAAAAAAGGAGACTTATGACTTTCATGCCTATGTTGTTTAAGCAATAAAGATTCCTCAGTTTTGGGGATTTGGCCCCAATTTGAGGTTTCGGCCCCAATTTGAGATTTCATGCTTCAGTGGAAGTTACTGGAAGATTTCCCTAAGTTACTCCATTAAAGTGTTGATTAACCTAGAGTGCACATCAGAATTGCCTGCAAGGCTTCTTGAAACTGTATATGTCCAGGGGTTCCCACTTCTGAATGTCTGAGTAGACCTGGGAGGAAGTCTAAACACATGTAGAAAGTCCACAAATGACTCTGCTTTTCATGCCAGCTGAAAACCCTATGGTCTAAATCTCTCACTCAAAATAATGAATACGTTACATGAGAATAATGGTATCAAAATATTTGTATGAAAACCATAGTTAAATCCTAATGTTTGCATAATTTATATCCTGCCTATACTCAAAAGAGAATCTGAGGTGGCAATCGATTCTAAGAATTCCCACTTCAGACACTGGATAGAAAGAATAATTAGATTCCATTTCACAGAGCAGGTCCCAAGCACTTCCCCTTTATCAGGCAGTAAAGGAGAATCGTAGTCTACCTCACTGTCTTGAATGTTCTCCTCACAGCCAGGCAGGGCCTGACACACAGCTTCCGTACACTGAGGACACAACCATGCCAGGTCTCGGAAAGTCTGCACCACCACTGCAGCACAGCTCAGGACACAAGAGCACAGGGTTAGAGCCTCCATGTGGGAAGGAATCTTAAGAAAAGTCACACACTCAGGCTGCAGGAATGTCTGCAAAATGGGTGTTGGAGGGGGTGGTCAGTGATCACCTGAGAAATGTCTGGCATGGGCAACAATTTCTTAAATGAATGTTGCTCTTCTCTGATTGCCATGAGGATACAGGAATTGATGTATGCAAAGGCACTTGGTAAACTGGAAAGCCATATACAAATATGGGGTAGTGCTGCTGTTGAATGATGCTCTGAAGTATAAATGGAGACACTAGGGCTGGGGCTATGGTGAAGCCAGCAAGGTGCCATGTGGTTGTAAAACATAAGAGGACACACAGAGGTAGCACCTGCATGACCCCGAGCCTGAGTGACCCTCTATATACATTACATATATACGTATATTCTTTTCTCGTAAGGCTTTTTTTTTAGCTGTGCTGGGTCTTCGTTCCTGGGCAGGGTTTTTTCTAGTTGCCGTAAGTGGGGGCTACTCTCTCATTGCTGAGCATGGGCTTCTCATTGCTATGGCTTTTCTTATTGCAGGGCATAGGCTCTAGGCGCATGGGCTTCAGCAGCTGTGGTGCAGTGGCTTAGCTGCCCCACTGCATGTGGAATCTTCTCAGACCAGGGACTGAACCGGTGTGCCCTGCATTGGCAGGTGGATTCTTAAACACTAGGCCGCCAGGGAAGGCCTCCATTCTGGCTCATCACAGGACGCTCCATATAGATCCCCGTGCTGTACAGCAGGACCTCGTTGTTTACCCATGCTCTATATAGTAGTGAGTGCCTCTTTACATGTCTGTATCCTTGGTACCTTGTGTGCGTCATTCTAGTCCCAGGTCTGGCAGCCACTACTTACAGTTGCTGTTGTAAAGCAAAAAGGGGGACAAAGGTGGGGAAATGACAAGCAAGGTCATCTGAGCACCCTTCATTAGCTATACAACAGCCTTGAAGACTCATGGCAACCTGAAGACTCCCTGCCCTGTTAGGTCTATATGCTCCTCTGATGCTGACAGATGATAATGTAAAGAAAAACTTAAACCTCTCATATTCAACAACAAACATGTTCTGAAAAACCATCACAGGCTAGGAAATTGGTCCCCCTCTGAAACACACAAAAAAACCCTAGAATGGTAGCTATTACCCGTGGTAATGTGCTCTTGTCGAAGCCCCAGCAACTCTGTTAGAATCTGCACACACTGATCTGTGTAGGTCCTGGCGATGCCACCTACAGAGGAAGGAAAGCAGAAAAAGTGTTAAGTCAAATATTAGCACCTCATTCTAAAACAATTTCCTACCAACCAAAAACAAAGAGGACCGGAAACACCTAAAAAAAAAAAATCACACCTTGCTTGATGAAATAAGAATTTAAGGGAACAGGTTAAAATGAATTCCCTATTGAACGAGGTTGAAAATTTCAGAGTATTTATGCGGCAGCCAGTTTGTTGCAGCACACCTGCACAGGAGTATTCCTACTGGGGACACTTGACTGCAGCCTCCAGATGGCAGGGTTTCTGCTCCCCTCTTTGTTTCTTCTTCTCTGCCCCTAAAAATAGCCATACTTTATTCTACATGGGAGAGTTCCTCCTCCTCCTTCCCTTGAAGTCCTCCAAAACTGAGCTCCCCAGCTGCTTTCATGTTGTGGCTCACTCTAGCTCTAAATTCCAGACACGGCAGTGTGAAAAGGTCTGTAGGCCTTAAGTTTTATTCCATGTTGGTCTACTCAGCATAATACGAGTAGCCCAGAGTAGAAGCTCAATAAATGATTGTTCAATTGACACAGGACTTTGAGTCAGGAAAGCTGGGTTTCAGTCCCAGTTCAGGAACTATATAAACTTTGGGCAGTTTAAGAACCTTTTTGTGCCCAAGTTGCTTCATCTTGAAAACGAAGTTAATAACCACTTGTCCACTTTTCTTGACTGTCTCACAAGATTGTAGGAAGATGATATACAGAAAAGCATTTTCAGTAAGGTACAACAAGAGGCAATATAAATTGTGTTGGACTTCCCGGATGGTCCAACAGTGGATGGGAATCTGCCTGCCAATGCAGGGGCACACGGGTTTGACCCCTGTTCCAGGAAGATCCCATATGCTGTGGGGCAGCTAAGCCCGGGAGCTTAGCTACCCAGCCAGTACACCAGAGCCCAAGAGCTACAGCTAGGGAAGCCAGTGCACCTAGAGTCCATGCTCCACAACAAGAGAAGCCACACAATGAGAAGCCCATGCACCGCAACAAAGAGTAGTCCCCGCTTTCCTCAACTAGAGAAAGCCTCAGAGCAGCAACTAAGACCCAATGCAACCCAAAATAAATGTTTTCTAAAATCAATTACTTAATCATGTGATAGTCTGAATCATCTGTAGTCTATATCCTAGAAAAGATATGGCAACACCAGGGTTGGCCAAAAGAGCCTTTCTCCTCCACTTATTCGTAGGCACTGACCCAGTGTTTTGGTGCTAGATCCTTTCCCTGAAGCGAGATTCAGTCCCTTTTGCTCTCTGTGGTTCCCCAGCTCTCTAGCTGTTCGGTGCAGGCTCTCATGAAAGAAAAGCAGCAGACACCTACCAATGGCGAGGATGGCGGCCTGCGCAAAGTCAGCGGACACGTCGGTGCAGTACCCTCGAAGCTCCTCCAGCACCTGCTGCACATTCTCGTCGTTCACCAGCTCACACAGCACCTCCACCTTCTGGAGCTTGATGTAGTGGGGCTCCGAATAGGAGCAGAAAAACTTCTTGTAGTGGCTGCTGAAGTGACCCGGCAAGCTGTGCAGGATCTGGCGTACATGGCAGAGGGCAGCAAAGCAGAGCTCTCGACTCTCTGAAGAACAGGCAGCCAGCAGAGGGCCCTTGACTTGCATGAGCACGTCGGTCTGCACGTGGGGGAATTTTTTGGCCAAGATCAGAAAGAGTTTGGTGGCTCCCATCACCACGCCTGGGCTGCTGCTCTTGAGAAAACTATCCAACAGATTGAGAATATCAAACAGCTCCTCCTCATTTCGGGGTTGGTAGCGGAGCAGAAAGTTCAAGACTTCAGCCTGGCCCCACTGGTCCAGTTTTGACATTCTATCCAAAAAAGAAAACAAATGGGCTATGTTAGCAACAAAATTAGGACCACCTCCATGCGACTGCTCTGTCACTAGCCATCTGCTCATCACAATAAGGGGAGAATTCTTAAGAATAGGTTGTACCATAATTGAATTATTCTTTTTACATATTACTTAAAGTTTATACAAAGTCTTTAAATAACAAGATGAGTTCACAGTACAAATGCATATTCATCTATAGGGCCAAAGACATGATTGCTATGCCCTAGACCCTGACTCTCTACATTGTAAGACAGTATGTGTGAATGGCTTAGTTTGGGGGACATAATGACTGCAGGGACAGAACCTATCCCCGAAGATCTTTCTGTCATCTCTCTATAGTATCAAAAGAAACTAAGACCAAAAAAAAAAAAAGACACATAAAACTTACAATGAAACATGAGGTAGTTAATGGTTACAGTTAAATTTTTTTTACTGCTTTACAGAAGTTGTTTAAAAACCTCACTCAATACATCAACAAGATCCCACTATGATGCAGAGATGCAGAGATGCAGATCTGATCATGATAAAAAGAGAACAGAGGCATCCAAACCGATTTAAGAGATGGTGGGCGATGGGCTTATTGATGACAACACCTCCTTCCTGTTTCAGAATTTCCTCTAGAGACCTCAGGCAGTTCACAACCACAATTGGATCCTGGTCGCGCAGCAAACTATATAATTCATTTACCAGGGCACCATCTACAAAAGAACAAAGATCTCATATAAACAGAAACTTCAGAGTCATGGGGCTAGAGCCAGAATAACAGTTCCAGGCAGACAAAACTGAACTTCTCTGCTATTACACAAAAGTAACAAAGGCAGTAACAATGTACAAGGCTAAACACTGCCATTTCCAGACTATCCTAAGTAGCTGATGCAAAGAATTTCACCTGAACCCCAAAGAAAGGACTTCTTTAATCTCAGAAAATACCAAGCCTTGCATCCTACTTAAAAGAGACACCTAGGGTGGAAGGGAAGTTCAAGAGGGAAAGGATATATGTATATTTCTGGATGATTCACGTCGTTCTACAGCAGAAACCAACACAACATGTAAAGCAATTATCCTTCAAATAAAAATAAATTTAAGAAATAAAATGAAATTTTTAAAAAAGGATATCCAGTAGAGCCACATTATTATTTTCTACCAAACAACATAATGTTTTAAAGTCATATAATGGAAGCACAAATAAATACTGATGATGATCTATTACATTGAAACTTACCCACTTCAGAGTCTCCATGAAGATTATGCATCTTGGCACAGCCAAGGACTGCTACCCTCCTGACATATGAAGCCTTATCCCGCAGACCATTGAGAATTGGCTGTTGGATATATTCCTGCACACCAGGCATCCTAAGCAACACATTCTGGAGTCAGCCAGATCCTAAAGTACTAGTGTTGACATAATTTAGCCCCTATTCACTTAACAGAGGGTTTAGTAGATATTTGAATATGCATTGGTCAGATTCTTCTCAACAAACTCAAGAAAGCTGCTGCCAAACTTAAAAAGCATCAACTTGACTTTTCATGTGGAATAATGCTGCCCAGGTAAGTTAAAATACACGCACATTTAGAAATCTTTAACCATCTCATTGAGAGTAAGGTAGAAAAAATTCCTTAATAAAATCATCTATATAGTTTTTTAAACCAAAGTAATGGCTGACAACCTGAGTTCAGGTTACAGCTGTGTTTTCCCCAGTATTAAGGAGCTCAAATAAACTGTCATCATTAAAAATCTGCCTGTGACCACATGAACTCTTCAGCCACTGAGATGCAGGAAGGGAAGAGAGAGCTCACCTGAGGCTACACATGCTCCGTAATGCCAGCCCTCGCACCATCGGGTTGGGGTCCGAACAGTCTTTGCACAGTGTATTGATGGCCAGGAGAGCCAGATCTGGTTTCAGGGGAGCGTAGGTACACATGTAGAGATAAACTAACTTCTTCTGAACAATATCTACAGTGGCACTAGCTTTCACCATTTCCATGAAAACACCAGACATGTCCACCCCTTGAGTCATGTGCCTGAAACCAACACACACAGCAGGGAAAAGTAAAATATATAATCTCCAACCCACCACCACCAATCTACAGAAAGCCTTTTACTTATACATGTCCTGGATAGCTAACTAGATTGTGACTTTTCAGAGGGAAGCAACCAGGTCTATAATATCACACAAAACTTAACATGGCCTGCAATAAACATTCTTCTATTCATTCAACAAACACTTACAGAATTCCTAGTATTGATACATTCCAATGGCATTCAGCTTTTGCATTCCAGGGATGTGTTCTGGGGACATAATCTGAGGAAGGCATGTTCTCAGATCTGAAGGAACTCAAATGTAGCAAGCAGGCAGACAAGGACACCTCTAATTACAGAATGACTGATAAGTATTACAACAGAAATAACAGATAAGGTGCAGTGGGTATCTAACACTGCCAAGAATACCTGAGTCAAATTAGCAGGAGCTCCAGGGAAGTGTAGTAGATAGGTAATGATACACACAGTAAGGCATGCGGACATGAGCAAGAATGGTATATTCTTTTGACAGTCTGAAGGTAGTTAACAGGGTGGATGTTCCTTGGATGTTATGGTAAGAAATTTGGACTTTATTCTGTAGATCACAGTAAACTGTGATCTCCTATAGGAATTTGAGGGGATGTCTGTTCAAAATGCAGATTCCTGGGTTCCATCCCACCTCCTGAAATCAGAATTACTGGATTGAATGAAATTTCTACATTTTCTTAAAAAGCATTAAAGAATTTAAAAAGCATTAAAATTTTAAAAAGCGTTCTTAAAAACTTCTGTGCATGCTAAAGTTTGTGATGCAAAGTTTGCTACAGGCAAGAGATATATTGTCAAATTCATGTATTGGAAAATAATGGGAGCAAGATGACCTAATACTCTGCTGTTGTTTTAGTCCCTCAAGATGACCTGATACTTTGTTGTTGTTTAGTTGCTAAGACATATCTGACTCTTTGCAACCCCATGGACTGCAGCCTGCCAGGCTCCTCTGTCCATGGGATTTTCCAAGCAAGAATCCTGGAGTCTGTTGTCATTTCCTTCCCCAGGGGATCTTCCTGACCCAGGTATGGAACTGGAGTCTCTTGCATTGGCAGCGGATTTTTTACCACTGAGTCAGCAGGGAAGCCCTGACCTACTCTTAAACTACTGCAATTCTTTTTAATAAAGAAACCAGAAGAGAAGTACCAACTTTTAAAAAAGAGGATGGATATTTAGAACCATAAATTCATACCACCTGACTTGAGCAGTGAAGATCAGGTGTCATCAAGACTGACTCCCACACTTGGGCAGCTGGGTGGTGACATTTATCAACACAATACAAGCAGAAGAGCAGGTCTGGGAAGGTGGAGGGAAGAATGCAGGTGCTGTTTTGCATGTCTTTGAAGACACATCCAGGCAGAAATGCCAAGCAAGCAATAGGATGTGTGAGTCTGAGGATACAAAAGGACGTCTGCACTAGATATAGATCAGCAGTACAAGTTCAAGATATGGATGAAACCACCCAGCTGAGTAAAAGAAGCAAAATATGCCCCACAAGGGAGACTTATATGTCATTTCAGAGAAGCAGAAAGGCCAAACCGTACAACTGCTATGTATGAAAATTCATTAACTCTTTCTGCGTAGTCATGGCCTGCTGGGGATGGCAATGGGGGAATTAGGGCGTTAGGTGATACCTAATCACTCGCTGGATGACACTCCGATAGCGCAGCCTATCAGCCTGAATGTGAGGATTACACAGAGCCTTCTTCAGCTCCTTCACCACGTCCTCGGAGCCAAGGTACGGCATCTTCTCCAACAGTCACGGGGCAGTTTCCACAGATCCCTAGGGAACTCGGGCTCCTTCTAGCCCTGATGTGGGGACCTGGGTAAAGGAAATGTCAGTCAGCGAAGGGACAACAGGCGCGATCTCGCCCCAGCCTTGTCTTCCTCAAGGCCCGCAACCAGGACCTAGTATACTCAACTTCAACCCTCTTGCTTCCGGGAGAGGCCCACCCGAGGCTCTGCGATTCTATCCCGGGACCTGCAGGCTGGTTCACCCCGCCCACAGAGCTCTCCCCAACCTCTAGGTCCTCGGCTTGATTTCCAGCCCGGCAGCCAACTGTCCGTGAACCCCTCCCTCTCCAGTTCCAGCCCTTCTTGCGCCTCCACGCGGTTGCCGTCACCTAGAGGCCCAATCAAGCTCTCTGCGGAAGTCCCGCCTCCTCCAGAGCGTAGAGCAGCTGCCAATCACCGTCTCCTAGAGAGCGCCGAGCGCAGCCTGGATCCCGACCTTTGGGTGCCCTTCCCCCAACCTCTCACCTCCCGGCGCTGCCGCGCGGCTCCCTCTGGTGGAGCTGCTGCGGGCAATCGGAAGTTGGCTACTTCGGCCTGTCTCCGCCCAGCAGCGCGCGCTTTGAGTGCCCGGCTTCGGCCCCTGGTCCTGCGCGTTGGTGGGAGTGGCGCTCGGTTGGGCGCCTTCTGCGGTTTGAGATTCCACCCAAACTCCTACCAGCAAGGTCACTTCCTTCTTTCTGCCCAATCTGGCCATTCATTCCCTCACTGGGCTGGCTCTTCCTTACGGTCTCTAGCCCTGTTCTTGCCCGAGCATGTTTTTTTTCAGGGCGGCAGGGTAGGAGCCTCACACAGGAGCTCTGTTCCCATGAAGAACCCACTGGTGACGTGAACCCCGCCACCATGAACGGGGTCTTGATCCCTCATACGCCCATCGCTGTGGATTTTTGGAGCCTGCGCCGGGCTGGCTCCGCCCGACTCTTCTTCTTGACCCACATGCACTCGGACCACACGGTGGGTCTGACTAGCACCTGGACCCGGCCCCTCTACTGCTCCCCAATCACGGCTTACCTCTTGCACCGTCACCTACAGGTATGGGGGGCTGGAGTCGGCCTCGGAGAATTAGTCCTGGCATCTGGGTGGGGCCTTCCGATCTGTCAGTCTTGGAGTCATAGAGTTGTGGCCAGGAGAACTGATTTTTACAAAAGCGACAGTTTTGGGGAACCCAGAAATGCATATATTTAACCCAGAACAAGAGTGGTTTCCAACTGGCCGGCTTGGGATGTTTCACCGATAAAACAGCGGAGGACTTCTAGGCCTTTCAAGGAAACTGTTCCTACTTCTTCACATAAGCTAGGCCAGTGTTTTCCAAACTTGGCTCCTAAGAATTCATCTAGTGTTCTGAGTAAGATTCTCCAGTGCCTCCCTCCTCTCGCATTTGAGTCAGTAGACATAGCTGATGCAGGTCCTGGAAATCTGGCTGGAATTTTTTTCACAGGTATCCCCTAAGGGCTTCCCTGGTGGCTCAGACAGTAAAGAATCTGCCTGCAATTCGGGAGACCTGGGTCCGATGCCGGGGTCGGGAAAATCCCCTGGAGAAGGGCGTGGTAACACACTCCAGTATTCTTGCCTGGAGAATTCCATGGACAGAAGAATCTAGTGGGCTACAGTCCATGGGGTGGCAAAGAGTTGGCCATGACTAAGTGACTAAGCACAGCACTCCAAAGGGTTATTATGATTTGGAAAGTTGAGGAATGGTTGAGTAGACTTGCTTTCTGGACTGTTAATTTAGCCTTGTAGGAAGGATGGGATAGAGAGAGGGAGGAGGAAGAGAGGACTGTGATCCCTATCACAGCTTCTGATCCAGGGAGGTATCAGGGAGAGGCGTCTGTGTTTCCTGGGATGACCTGCTGTTTCTTCAGGTATCTAAGCAGTGGATCCGAGCCCTGGAGGTTGGTGAGAGCCATGTCCTGCCTCTAGATGAAGTTGGGCGAGAGACCATGACGGTCACCCTCTTGGATGCCAATCACTGCCCCGGCTCTGTCATGTTTCTCTTCGAAGGATACTTTGGAACGATCCTCTACACAGGTGGGCTTCCAGAGGGGTCCTTCCCACTTTCCCAGCCTAGACACTCTTTTTTTTTTTTTTTGACCNCCCCAACCTCTCACCTCCCGGCGCTGCCGCGCGGCTCCCTCTGGTGGAGCTGCTGCGGGCAATCGGAAGTTGGCTACTTCGGCCTGTCTCCGCCCAGCAGCGCGCGCTTTGAGTGCCCGGCTTCGGCCCCTGGTCCTGCGCGTTGGTGGGAGTGGCGCTCGGTTGGGCGCCTTCTGCGGTTTGAGATTCCACCCAAACTCCTACCAGCAAGGTCACTTCCTTCTTTCTGCCCAATCTGGCCATTCATTCCCTCACTGGGCTGGCTCTTCCTTACGGTCTCTAGCCCTGTTCTTGCCCGAGCATGTTTTTTTTCAGGGCGGCAGGGTAGGAGCCTCACACAGGAGCTCTGTTCCCATGAAGAACCCACTGGTGACGTGAACCCCGCCACCATGAACGGGGTCTTGATCCCTCATACGCCCATCGCTGTGGATTTTTGGAGCCTGCGCCGGGCTGGCTCCGCCCGACTCTTCTTCTTGACCCACATGCACTCGGACCACACGGTGGGTCTGACTAGCACCTGGACCCGGCCCCTCTACTGCTCCCCAATCACGGCTTACCTCTTGCACCGTCACCTACAGGTATGGGGGGCTGGAGTCGGCCTCGGAGAATTAGTCCTGGCATCTGGGTGGGGCCTTCCGATCTGTCAGTCTTGGAGTCATAGAGTTGTGGCCAGGAGAACTGATTTTTACAAAAGCGACAGTTTTGGGGAACCCAGAAATGCATATATTTAACCCAGAACAAGAGTGGTTTCCAACTGGCCGGCTTGGGATGTTTCACCGATAAAACAGCGGAGGACTTCTAGGCCTTTCAAGGAAACTGTTCCTACTTCTTCACATAAGCTAGGCCAGTGTTTTCCAAACTTGGCTCCTAAGAATTCATCTAGTGTTCTGAGTAAGATTCTCCAGTGCCTCCCTCCTCTCGCATTTGAGTCAGTAGACATAGCTGATGCAGGTCCTGGAAATCTGGCTGGAATTTTTTTCACAGGTATCCCCTAAGGGCTTCCCTGGTGGCTCAGACAGTAAAGAATCTGCCTGCAATTCGGGAGACCTGGGTCCGATGCCGGGGTCGGGAAAATCCCCTGGAGAAGGGCGTGGTAACACACTCCAGTATTCTTGCCTGGAGAATTCCATGGACAGAAGAATCTAGTGGGCTACAGTCCATGGGGTGGCAAAGAGTTGGCCATGACTAAGTGACTAAGCACAGCACTCCAAAGGGTTATTATGATTTGGAAAGTTGAGGAATGGTTGAGTAGACTTGCTTTCTGGACTGTTAATTTAGCCTTGTAGGAAGGATGGGATAGAGAGAGGGAGGAGGAAGAGAGGACTGTGATCCCTATCACAGCTTCTGATCCAGGGAGGTATCAGGGAGAGGCGTCTGTGTTTCCTGGGATGACCTGCTGTTTCTTCAGGTATCTAAGCAGTGGATCCGAGCCCTGGAGGTTGGTGAGAGCCATGTCCTGCCTCTAGATGAAGTTGGGCGAGAGACCATGACGGTCACCCTCTTGGATGCCAATCACTGCCCCGGCTCTGTCATGTTTCTCTTCGAAGGATACTTTGGAACGATCCTCTACACAGGTGGGCTTCCAGAGGGGTCCTTCCCACTTTCCCAGCCTAGACACTCTTTTTTTTTTTTTTTGACCAAGCCCCGTGGTTTTCAAGATCTTAGTTCCCCAACCTGGGATTGAACCAGTCCTGCCAGCAATGAAAGCACTGAATCCTAACCACTGGACTGCCAGGAAATTCCCAACATTACTTTTCTTGAGTAGCCTTGATTCATAGTAGAAGCCTGGAGGCCTCCTAGCTTCATGTCACACGAGCACAATGACCCTTTCTCAATTAATTTATTCTTTACAATTAATTCATTCTTTAAGGGTACAGTTCAGTTCAGTTCAGTCGCTCAGTTGTGTCCGACTCTTTGCAGCCCCACGAATCGCAGCANAGTAGAAGCCTGGAGGCCTCCTAGCTTCATGTCACACGAGCACAATGACCCTTTCTCAATTAATTTATTCTTTACAATTAATTCATTCTTTAAGGGTACAGTTCAGTTCAGTTCAGTCGCTCAGTTGTGTCCGACTCTTTGCAGCCCCACGAATCGCAGCACGCCAGGCCTCCCTGTCCATCACCAACTCCCAGAGTTCACTCAAATTCACGTCCATTGAGTCGGTGATACCATCCAGCCATCTCATCCTTTGTCGTCCCCTTCTCCTCCTGCCCCCAATCCCTCCCAGCATCAGAGTCTTTTCCAATGAGTCAACTCTTCGCATGAGGTGGCCAAAGTACTGGAGTTTCAGCTTTAGTATCATTCCTTCCAAAGAGCACCCACTTTGCAAAGAGTAATGAAAATGCAGGAGCGCGATGGAGACATTTCCACTAAGAAACTCTGCTACATTAGATCACTGCTAGACTCTAGTTTTTTCCAAGATGCCAATAGGCAAATGCCCATCTGCTGTTGGAATTGGGAGAGGCTTGTCTTCTATGCTTTTGTCCCTGACTATGCCTCCCATATTTTTTTCCCAGGTGATTTTCGGTATACACCATCTATGCTGAAGGAGCCAGCCCTGAGACTGGGGAAACAGATTCATACCTTATACCTAGACAATACCAATTGCAATCCAGACCTAGTTCTTCCTTCCCAAGAAGAAGCTGCCCGCCAGATTGTTGAGCTCATTCGAAAGCACCCACAACATAATGTAAAAATTGGTGAGGGTTTTCCTTTTTCTCTCACTCATGGAACTAGTGAATCTAGATTTTGGGGGGTTCTTACATCTTTCATGTCTTTGTGCAGATCTCTTTTTCTCCATGAAATCTACCCTGACCTTATTATTTAAAAGTACATCTGTGCTCCCACATTCTCAACCCCAGATCCCCTAAGCCAGTTCAACTTTTTCACTTTTTCATGGCACTCAACTTCCCACAGACTTCATGTTTCCCTGTACTGTTGCTTATTGTTGATTGCCTATCCCCACTTCTGCCACACACACGTTTGTTTATTCCTTGAGAGCATGGTTGGAGGTGGGAAAAAGTCTTATGTGTTTGTGGAACAGAGAAGAAGCCATGTGACAGGTGCATAGTGGTTGAGGCTGGAAAGGCCGGAGGGGCTGAAATGCCTGTAAGCCATTTTGAACTTCATCCTAAATGCAACCATTGCTCTTAGGTCAAAAAGCTATTGAAGGGTTTTAAGTAGAATAGGGACACTATTGCAGTAATCACCTTATAATGTATTCCATAGTTTACGTATTTATTGTGTTTAGTTCTTATTATCTGTTTCCCCCTGCTAGAATGGAAATTTCACAATAAACAGGCTCTTTGTTTCACTTACAGATATCTGCCAGATGCCTAGATTAATGCCTGATAGAGGAATTTGATAAATATTTATTAGAAAGTGAATGCAGTTTATCAGAATGTAGATACTCAAGTGAGTGTTAAGCTTGTAATTAGATACATTGGAATTGCCTTTTGAGATAGTTTATGAAAATCAGTTTTTATTTTTTAAAATGTAATAGATTTAATTCCAAATACCTTAAACAATTGTTTAATTTATTTAGCTGTGATGGGTCTTAGCTGTGGCATGTGGGATCTAGTTCCTTGACTAGGGATTGAACCCAGGCCCCTTGCATTGGAAGCGTGGAGTCTTAGGCACTGGACCACCAGGGAAGCCAAATGACTTTTTTGATTGTTTCCAAAATTGTAATAAATCCACAAAAGGAAGATTTGCCACCATGATGAATATTTTAAAAGGATATGCCCCAACTCTGAAAGGAGTTTCAAAATAGGCTTAAACAGAAGCGTTGAAAACAAATTGTATACCTTCTAGAGTGATACCAAATTGATGGAGAGATATTCTTTTTCAGGATTGCTTAACTTCATGAAGAAATACCAGTCCTAAGTCTTCTTGGAGTTTTTAACACAGAATTTTCCTAGAGGAGCATAGCTGGCTAGGAGGGTACTACAGAAGGGCTTGATTAACTTTTCAAATATACAATAAGCCCATATTATGTGTCAAATATTCTGATAGGCAGTGGGAATAGAAAAATGAATAAAATATGAGGGTTTAAAGTCTAGTAGTAAAGGGCCTAGAATAGGCTTTTTAAAAAAAGGGTGAGGGGGGATAGGGAGAAAGAAATCAGCTACATTTGTGCCCAAAGAGTGAGATTTTGAACCATGATGAGGAATAAAGTGGATATAAAGGAAATACAGATTCTTTAAAGGAGGGCACAATCTGACTGTAGACTTGAAATACAGAAAATACAGCTTCAGAAAAGGTCTGTGAACAACTGTTAAATAGCATCTCCTATATCTGTTATCATAAGCATTATCCAAATTCAGGCCTCCATTTTTTCTCTCTAAGTACTATTTAGACCTTCTAACTGGAACTTCTGCCTTCAATATAGTCTTGTCTAGGCCTTCGAATAACATTGCTGCCACTTTTTTTCTAAACCCCTGCTCTGATCCTGTGATTTGAATTAGCCATTTTCCTGCTTCCAACTCCTCCGAGACTCACCTTCACTTAACAGAATCAAATCCAAGCTCCCTAGCAGGACATGCAAAGCCTCCTGTTATATGGCCCTTGCTCACCTCTCTAGTGTCCTTTCTTACCCATTTCTTTCTACCTTAGAAACACCGAAATGACCTCTCTTAAAATGTTCTCTGCCATCCCCTTCCCTTGGCAGATTAACTTGGACCCATCATTTAGGACTCAGCTAAGTGTTTGTTTTGGGGAAGCTTTCCCTAACTCCATCAACTGGTAGATACTTTGTATGCATGTCTCTAACATGCATTTTTTCTGGATCTTCGCATAGATGACACTCCCTGAGGGCTGAGATTGTTGTTTGTTTTCACAGTGCTAAACGCTTGGTAGGTGCTTCCTTTGCTGAACTGAATGAATGGGTGGATTCTGTGTGAACTTTCTCCCTACCCCATCCTCCATCTGTGCTCAGTCCCATCCCACCCTCAGTGACTCCATGGACTGTAGCCCGCCAGTCTCCTCTGTCCATGGGATTCTCCAGGCAGGAATACTGGAGTGGGTTGCTATTTCCTCCTCCAGGGGATTGTCCCAGCTGCCTGCGTCTCCTAGATTGGCAGGTGGACTCTACCACCGAGCTACCTGGGAAGCCCCCTCCTCCATATAACCTAGCTCACATGCACCTCCTTCCTGATATACAAACAGGGGATAGTCCCATTAACTTTGTGTATTTTTATTAAAACACTTGGTTGACTTATTAGGATTCCCCCATAGCTTCGTTAAAGAGGGCATGGCAACCCACTCCAGTATTCTTACCTGGAGAATCCTCCACAGACAGAGGAGCCTGGTGGACTACAGTCCTCGAGGTCGCAGAGTCCGACACGACTGAGTGACTAAGCAAATAGCTTCATTGTGGCTCCTCTGGTGGCTCAGTGGTAAAGAATCCACCTGCCAGTGCAGGAGACACGGGTTCAGTCCCTGTGTCAGGAAGATCCCCTGGAGGAAGAAATGGCTACCCACTCCAGGGTTCTTGTCTGGGAAATCCCATGGACAGAGGAGCCTGGCAGGCTACAGCCCATGAAGTGTCACAAAAGAGTTGGACATGATTTAGCAACTGAACAACTGCAGTAACATAGCTTCATTGTCTTCCTTTGTTAGTTTCCCCAATCTCTTTAACATTATTCAGGACTCTACAGCCTGGGAAAAGAGTCACTGCTGGAGCGGCTGGCCCTGGAGTTTCAGACCTGGGTGGTACTGAGTCCTCGGCGCCTGGAATTGGTACAGCTGCTGGGCCTGGCAGATGTGTTCACGGTGGAGGAGAAGGCTGGCCGTATCCATGCTGTGGACCACTTGGAGATCTGCCATTCTGCCATGTTACGTTGGAACCAGACCCACCCTACCATTGCCATCCTCCCCACCAGCCGGAAGATCTACCGCTCCCACCCGAATATCCACGTCATCCCGTACTCTGACCATTCCTCCTACTCGGAGCTCCGTGTCTTTGTTGCAGCACTAAAACCTTGCCAGGTGGTGCCCATTGTCCGGAGACAACCGTGTAGGGACTACTTTCAGGACAGCTTGAGCCCTAGGCTCTCTGCGCCCCTGATTCCAGACTCTGTACAGCAATACATGAGTTCCTCCTCCAGAAATCCAAGTTTTCTCTGGCTGTTTTTAGAAAGGAAGCTCAAGAGACTGAGAACCCAGGGTGTCGTGTTTGAATCCCTTGAGGAAGATGCTGATCACTCTCAAGCTGACAGGGACTCAAAGAAGACCAAGAATGAGAACCTGGCTGGGGAGCTTGAGAAGCAGCCCTCCCACGATCCTTTGCAAATCAAGAAGCAGTTGTTCCCAGATGTCTGCAGCCGAGAAGGGGAGGGGGCAGTCCCTTCTTCTGAGTCCCAGAAGATGATGACTGTAGTAACTACCCCTTCGGGTTTTCCGGTACACTTAAGATCTACAAATGAGAAATATCTTTCTCTGGAAACTGGGGAGGAAATTGGTGTAGGGCCCTACTTGGTACCCATGGGAGACAGTGTGGCCTTGGCAGGCACAGAGAACCAGAGAGCCTGGATGGGCCAGGATTCTCCCCTGTCTCCCAGCAGTGAGGCTGCCCCTCTTCTGGCTCCTGAGTTCAGGGGCCTGGCACTCAAATACCTTCTGACTCCAGTGAACTTTATCCAGACAGGATTTTCTTCCAGGGTCTTCGACCAGCAAGTGGAAAAATACCATAAACTCTTGAGTACAGACGGGAGAGTACAAAATGACAACCTTGTTTGATCCAACTCTGCACTTTTTAAAAAAAAAATGCATTGAGTTGTTTATTTTCAAAGTTAGCACTCTTTGTATTTCCACTGCTAACAAATGGCAGTGCCACAGCCCTACTGTACTTTTGAAGATAGTGGCAAATAGCTTATTTGGGGCCTTACTTTTCTGTGTTACAGGCCCACCCTGTAACAACACTTCTCAAGATGTGTTCACTGGACTCCTGGTGCTTATGGAATCCTTAGTTTAAGAAACACTTTCCATTATAATACCTTTATAGTATCTGTGAGCACTTAAAGGTTCTGAGAAGTCCTATAGGAACTTTTTAACTTTGTTTAACCCAGTATTTCTGTAACCTTTTTGAACATGTAGTCCCCTTTTGTGACTGCAGAGAGAGATGAAGGGTCTTTTCAGAAAGGACCAGTTTATTCCCCCTGTTTTGCATGTCATGTCATTCCCCATGTCCCCTTCTGTCCCTTCCTAGATAAAAGCCCCTAGGTAATTCTGTTCTTTAATTCAGGAGCTGTGGTGCAGGAAGATAGAGTGGTGACCCAGGCAGCATGCTCCAGTCCTGAATGTCACTGACCCCATCTAAGTCACTTCCTGTCTCTGCCTCAGGGAGGGAACAGGAAGTGATGAACGCCCTTAGAAAAGTGGAGAAAAATTCTACCTCTCCTCCATGAGAGTTTGCAGTTAGTGTCCCTGGGGACCTACCTGGAAGAGAGCCAGCTGAGGGGACTAGACACCCCTCACCAAGGCAGTACCTGGAACTCAGCTGACAGTTAGGCTAAGGGTTAGAATGGGCCTCCCAGCCGCCTGGAGGCCCCGACTGTTTGGCAAAATAAGATTACAGAAGATCAAATGTGCTGCCAAGTAGTCCTGATTGGTCACATAGCTGGGATATTTGGTGCCCCCCCCCCTTCCACTCTATCTCCCCTCCCCCGTCCTCAGGTTGATAGCCAGAGGACACAGCCTGTTGGTTTTAGTATCCAGGGCAGAGACCAAGAAGCCAGCTGGTGGAAGGGATGGGGGTATGACGTTCTGCCCTGTCCTTCTGCTCACAGCCTGACAAAATGCCAAACCAATAAGCACAACAGCCGATACCATGGTCTCAGAGGGTGCAGGCATGTGGAGCTGGACACATGGATAAAAACTGTTTCACAGTGGAGCTCAAACCTTCCAATGAAGAGGCCTGTGTTTCTTTTCCAGGGGAGAGGAAATTGTCTACTTCTGGAGGAAGATATGAAGAGTTTAGAAAGCAAAATAAGGCCTTTCTCTAGGGCAAGCTGTGCACAGTCCTGTTCTGTCAGTGACCTTCACTGCAACCCTCCCCGTGCTGGTGGGGCAGCAGGGGACATGGACACTGTCCTGGGCATGAGCCCAAGGCACCTGGGCAAATAGAGATTCCAGGCTTCCGTAACAGAGCCTCAGTTTCTCATCTGTGTCCCCAGTTGTCAACCCCATAGACTGCAGCACCTGTCCATGGAATTTCCCAGGCAAGAATACTGGAGTGGGTTGCCATTTCCGTCTCCAGGGGATCTTCCTGACCCAGGAGTCGAACCCACATCTCTCATGTCTCCTGCATTGACAGGTGGGTTCTTGACCACTAGGGCTACCTGACCTCTCCTGACTACTATGGAGCTTAGATAATTGGTCAGATTCCTAGCTCAGTGCCTTCCACATGCTAGGTATTTCAAATATTGGTTCTCTTAGCCTCTGGTTCTTAAAATTATTCTCTGATAAAATAACCTTTGGAAGTCATAAACTATAAAGAAGAAAAAAATCAAACTTCCATGTGGATCAATTGTCTTCTAGTCTTTTTCTGTGTGTGCAGTTTTTTTCCAAATTGGGATAATATTGTGTACAGTTTTATATCCTGCATTTTACTTTATTAATATCTTAAGCACTTTCTCATACAAAATGTCATTTTAATAGTATTATAATACCGTATTGTGGGTATACCTTAATTAAACTATTTGTTTTATTTATCATTTTGTGTGCTCTTCTTTTCACAATTATACATATTGCAATGAATATCCTTATGCCTATATCATGGCATTTGTATTTATTTTCTTGGACTAAATTGCTGGAAGTGGGATAACAGTTTTAAGGTTTTTTAATTTAGTTTATTGAAGTGTAGTTGATTTCCAATGTTGTGTTAACTTCTGCTGTACAGCAAAGTGATTCAGTCATATATATATACATATATACATATAATGGAAAAGAATATGAAAAAGAATGACATTCTTTTTCATATTCTTTTCCATTATGGTTTATTACAAGCTACTGAGTATAGTTCCCAGTGCTGTACAGTAGGACCTTGTTGTTTATCCATTCTCTATGTGGTAGTTTGCATCTGCTAATCCCAACAGTTTTAAGTTCTTGATGCAAATGGTGCCTAGTTGCCCTCCAGAAGGTTTCCTTACTACCTTGTCTGCAGAAGAGGATAGCAGTAAAATACTGTGAAAGGGCTTCCCTGGTGGCTCAGTGGTAAAGAATCCACCTGCCAATGCAGGAGATAAGAGTTTAATCCCTGCTCCAGGAATTTCTCACACGCCACAGAGCAACTAAGCAACTATAGAGCCTGTGCTCTAGAGACCAGGAGCCCCAGCAACTGAGCCTGTGTGCTGCAACTATTGAAGCCTGTGGACCCCAGAGCCCGTGCTCCACAACAAGAGAAGCCACTGCAATGAGAAGACTGCACACAACTGGAGAGTAGCCCCGACTCTACAACTAGAGGAAAGCCCACAGGCAGCAATGAAGACCCAGCACAGCCAAAAATAAATAAAATTTAAAAATACCACGAAGACTCATTAAGTTCAAATGATGTTATTAGAATGGTAGATGTCAACACATGGAAAATCATCTTGTGTACTTAATAAATATTTACTAAGCTATGTGGGCAAGGTTTAGACTTCGTCTGGAGCCTCTGCTGTCTCACTTCTCTGCTATGCAAAGGTGGCTGGGAGAGATAAGGCAGTCTTCAGTACAAGGGCCCCAGATGGGAGTTATCTTCTAGCAGCGAGGACACTTGTCCACTCTTGGCACGTGCTGTGTCACATGTACTCCTTGAAGCGGGATCTGTATGAATTCACATGCTGGGCGGAGGGTGAGAAGCAAAGGGCTTTGAGAAATGTAGTTGTCTATGGCATGTCTATGTATTAACAATGGTAAGATTCCATACTATTCTAAATCAAGTTTTCTGGCTTACAGTAGAGATTGGCAGTTGTATTATTTGATTTCTTAACACTGTCATTCAAAAATGCTGCAATGCATGTATCTTTAAGAAGCCAATTTATTTTTAGAATCTAAGGATGACCCCATTGAACTGTGAAGATCTTGCAATTAAGCTTCAAGTTACTGGGAGAAAGAAAGTTCCCTAGAGATCAATTAGTTATTTGCTTCATGATCTGTGGGAACACTTGTACTTTTCCACAAGGAGACTGACAGTGATTTAAGTCCCTTTAGGGAAGAAAATCTGCCTGACTGGCCTTGGGCAACCATCTCTTACACGTGACCAGACTGCCCTTTGTGGTAGGAAACAGAAGATAAGTGAGTCTGCTTGTTCAAGAAAAGGGATTCAGATCTGGGCTCTAAGTCCACTCTTAAGGGGACAGTTCCCTCTGCATTCTTGGAGTGGTTCATAAATAGGAGAAATTCCATCTGAAGGTCCATGTACACATTTTAAAAAATTGTTTTATTGAAGTATNAAAAACACAGAGTCTAGTACAAGACCATCTTGATGGTGTATAAGCACAGTTATATGAAGATCATGAAAGACAGACTCAGAGGAAGTGTGTGGAATACATCATGTGAAAGCTAGTTAAATTTAAACTTGAGAATATTTTGTAACTTTCCTAAAAATGAGGAGGTAAAATGATACAACCCATTCATCAGAATTAACCGAGGAACAATCCTGTCTTTCATGGGAAGTCGACTGCAAGTAAACCAAAAGATAAGACTTCACTGTATCAATCAAGTATTTTGACAGTCCTTTAATCCCATTTCAAGTTAAAGTACTTACAGATGATAAGCCATAGAGGAAAAAAAGGAGAAATATCACAAAGCAGCTACTCTGAGGGAATAAGGAAGACGCTGTTGCGATGACCGCCATGAGAAGGGACATGAGAAAAATCAAACTTGCGTAGAGAAGAACCCAGGAAAGCCTAAAAGGGAACACAGACAAAGTTACGGCTGAAAACACAGGCTTTAACAACTAAAAAAAATCATTTGAAACAAAACTTCAGCTTTATTTTAGCCGTTTCATTCTTAAAATTAAGCCACTCCCTTCATTTCTATGCACGCTCATGTACTGAAAATTAAAGCTCTTGTACATATTGAAAAATATAGTCCTGGTTAAGCTGTAGATAAAACTATCAAGTTATCATCTCATACAGAGATAAAATGGTGATTATCTTTCTAGGAGTCAAAAAACACTTACAGATTTATAGCAAATCACAATTCATCTAAATCTAGCACTTTCAGAAGTTCCACAAACGCACAATTCTGATTTTCTTAAAATACGAAAGAGTTCAATGACTGACCATTTTCTTTATGGTACATGTGACAATTAAACTCTGATGGCTTTTGGTACTTTAGATAGTTGTGAAGGCCACCCTGCTAAGCAACAGCGTTATTACTATGGAACTCAACGTGAGACCAAGATCAACAACAGATTCATCAGAGGACTTGACATTTCTCCTCAAATCGGAGCTCAGGGGAATTGCCCCACAGTCTATTATTTTGCTTTTATTTTTCAAGTTAGCAGGTAACTTAACGTATGGCATCATGAAAGCCACCAAAAGAGGGCTAAAAGATACCTAAACCACCAAAAGTAAGTCCATCATTTACAGAGGCAGAAACGAGGCACGGAGAAACCGATCTGCCTAAATTCTTCCAGCTACCGTCTCCTCAGAAGACATTTAATGCTCCAGTGCGGCTCAGAGACCACTGCTAGTGAAACCACGGGGTAAGAAACGAGCTGAGACGATGTCATGTGGGATAACCCCATGACGTAAGGCGGTTCAGCTGCTGCACTGAGCTAAATGGAACAGAGTGGATGATAATAACAACTCACATTTGCCAGGACTAACGTCTCCCCCAAAGTAAGGTCAAAATAAATGTTCTTACTTGCATAGTGGGGAAAGTACGGAAGACACACTTGGAACTGTTTATGAAATTGCGTGCCTCTATAAAATGTTCACTGTGCAAAAATGTTAATGTGCTCACTGGTGAACTTTTTTCATTTGTTTCCATGGAAATAATTATTTGCATGTTTTCATGCTAAAAAACTCACAAAAGTAACTTTTCCCAGGGAAAAAAAAAAGCCCAAAACTTGAGTTTGTGTATATGAACGTAACAACGTGAACATGCTACGATATTTGTGGAGGATATAACAGGAGATTAATTTCTAACTTTCCACAATCCCCTGTTTTTCTATACACTGAAAAACGTGGAGCATGCCTCATCAAACGAAACACAAAATAAAACTTAAATATATAATATTGACATGAGCTTCCCAAATCCCACCTCCCTTATGTTCCAACAACCCAACCAACGGCTGGAACTTTGTGATGAGTCTCAAACTCCATGAAAAAGGCAGGAAATGCAAGAAAAGAGGTTCAGGACTTTGTTGAGTCTGGTGAGTTACAAAACTGCAGTACTGAAGAGCTGTAGAACTTACCCAATGATTAGCCATATTAAATAACAAAGTTTTAGTAACATACCAAAAAGCTGTGTCATGAAGTNATGAGTCTCAAACTCCGTGAAAAAGGCAGGAAATGCAAGAAAAGAGGTTCAGGACTTTGTTGAGTCTGGTGAGTTACAAAACTGCAGTACTGAAGAGCTGTAGAACTTACGCAATGATTAGCCATATTAAATAACAAAGTTTTAGTAACATACCAAAAAGCTGTGTCATGAAGTCCCATTATTTTTAAAAACTCTTTCAACTTCTTTTCTTTTTCTGCTACGATATGAATTGCCAAAAAGTATCCAAAAGGTGAGAACGCTATAACTAGGTATATTAAAATTACTCCTCGGGGAAAGGTGTCTATTTCTACAACAGCCGTTTCTCCCATAAGGACAGCTTTAGTTGACTCCAGCTCTTTCCAAAAAGAAACATTGGTCTTCATCTACAATCAGAAAATGGAAACACACTCAGTTAACTTAGTTCTGAGAGCAGCTCCAGAAACAATGAGACAGTCACATACCCAAAGTTAGTCCATAACCTGCTGCAAACAACGCCCAAAACACTCCACACCAGAAATAAAGCGGCTGACCCCGTATCCCGGCACTGCGTAGAACATTGTTCTCACCCGTTCTGGAAGCATGCCAGAAAGTTTCAAGTCTGAAGCTGGCAAGTACACACGTTTCTACTAAATAATTTGTCAAAGAAAACAAAAGTGCACAATACCATCTCTAGTGACAGCTATATGCATCTTAATAAAAATGTGCTTATAAAATTGAGGAGCTAAAGGATGATGACAAGCGCCATGAAAGAATGACTCGTTTTTTAAAATGTTCTTTTAGGTAGTAAGTTCTTCGACTGCTTGAAAAATATATACATACGCACCAGGATAACAGAGCCGTGTATGCCACGTGACACTCTCCTGCCTGCGCTCACGAGCGGCCACAGGAGCTCTGCTCCGCCTGTTCGCGCGCTGTGCTCTGGGCTGGGGACAGCTAAGGGCTTTGGCCAAAACACAAGCAGGCCCTTCAGCACCATCAGGGCCACCTGCCCTACACGTATTCCCCCATCAGTAGCTCGAGCCTGTGTGCTGCTGCATCTCTACCTACGGCATGTCTCTGCCACGCTGTGAGAGCTTGCAGGATGCGTCTGTGTGTCGTCTCCTGCGGCTCTAACACGGACCCTGCCCAGCACGCATTACTGCTGCAGTCATTTACGCACAGCAGGCTAGCACCTGGCAGTGACAGGGCTCCTACCTCAGGTTTGCTGTTCATTTCTACTAAAACGAGAAACACTGGGTCAGGTCTTCAGAATGTAAACATGTTCATACACAGTGTTAGCGGCAGTATACCACTAAAACACAGAAATGAGAGCCCCAAAGCCACAGTCCGAATTAGCTTTGCCGCTAATCAGCTGAGGTCTGCAAGGTCACTCCATGTCCCTGTGTCTCAAGTCGTAAGTGAAGTGCAGACAGTGGCACCAGCCTCACGGCGTCAGACCAGACGGGCTGACGCTTGTACACAAGGGAGAACCGTTTTGCAGACAAGTGATAAATAGCTGTTAAAAATAAAATCTACCACTATGATAAAGGTAACTTCTTTAAGTTACTCTTATTCAAGGGGAAAAGTCTGCAAATACAGACCTTTCATAAATACTGCCTACAGACAGAATAACACAGGCATACAAAGCGCTGAACAGCGTGCTTGGAGACCATGAAACAAAAGTGGGTTTCAAAAACATTAAAGCAGAAAATATGACTTCTTCCTTCTCTTTTTCTGTAGAGGAGCTGACCTGTGTGATGTAATTTGGTACACGTGACAGCAGTGAAACGAACTCCGATGGTAAAGACTGGGGCATGGTATGAACCCTTGCCTTCCTTCAGCGCCTTTACCTGTATGATGGCTGCGTCTATCGAGGCCTGCAGAACCGTGAACCCTGAGGACCAGAACTGGACAGCGTCACATGATGGGGAACAGCTGGCTACAGAGGAAGAAATGTGAGAGGCAAGGTTCAGCGGATACAGGAGTGCTTTCCTTGGACACAGCACCCAGTGGGTTACCAAAGTGACACAACTGATCCATCTCTAACAGAAGCAAAGAAAAGAAGCAACTGCCCTCCAAAGGCAAACAAAGTCTATCACATCCCTGACTGTTTATTTGAAATGTTTGAAATCAGAGAGTTACATGTGTTAGGATACTGAGTAATAAACGCACACAAATGGAAGCAAAGAAACCAGTGGCTGCTGCTCAGCTGCTAAGCCGTGTCTGACCCTTGCGAACCCATGGGCTGCAGCACGCCAGGCTCCTTGTCCTCCACTGTCTCCAGGAGCTTGCTCAAACTCATGTCCTTTGAGTCTGTGGTGCCATCCAACCACCTCATGCTCTGCTGCCCCCTTCGCCTTCAATCTTTCCCAGCATCAGGGTCTTTTCCAATGAGGTTTTTTAAACAAGTCACTTTTCTGGCTTAAGGTAAGTCATTCTACAATGAATTATCAGCTTTAAAAGCTTTCCAGGTGAAAAGGCAGGTCCAAGTAAAGAACAAAGAAAAAAAGAAAAATTATCTGAAGGCTTTTTGGAAGCAAGTCACAAATATAGTGACTTTAACATTGTTTCAATAAATGTTTTTGGTTGATAATTATTTTTTCAGAGACTTAGGCATTTAAGGCTGTTTTGCATGTTTCAAACACAGAATTAATAAGCTTTATTGGTGGAAGAATTTGAGATTTTAAAATATGTACCATTAGTTCAGTTCAGTCGCTCAGTCGTGTCCGACTCTTTGCGACCCCATGAATCACAGCACGCCAGGCCTCTCTGTCCATCACCAACTCCCAGAGTTCACTTAGACTCACGCCCATCGAGTTAGTGATGCCATCCAGCCATCTCATCCTCGGTCATCCCCTTCTCCTCCTGCCCCCAATCCCTCCCAGCATCAGGGTCTTTTCCAATGAGTCAACTCTTTGCATGAGGTGACCAAAGTACTGGAGNTGACAGGTGGGTTCTTGACCACTAGGGCTACCTGACCTCTCCTGACTACTATGGAGCTTAGATAATTGGTCAGATTCCTAGCTCAGTGCCTTCCACATGCTAGGTATTTCAAATATTGGTTCTCTTAGCCTCTGGTTCTTAAAATTATTCTCTGATAAAATAACCTTTGGAAGTCATAAACTATAAAGAAGAAAAAAATCAAACTTCCATGTGGATCAATTGTCTTCTAGTCTTTTTCTGTGTGTGCAGTTTTTTTCCAAATTGGGATAATATTGTGTACAGTTTTATATCCTGCATTTTACTTTATTAATATCTTAAGCACTTTCTCATACAAAATGTCATTTTAATAGTATTATAATACCGTATTGTGGGTATACCTTAATTAAACTATTTGTTTTATTTATCATTTTGTGTGCTCTTCTTTTCACAATTATACATATTGCAATGAATATCCTTATGCCTATATCATGGCATTTGTATTTATTTTCTTGGACTAAATTGCTGGAAGTGGGATAACAGTTTTAAGGTTTTTTAATTTAGTTTATTGAAGTGTAGTTGATTTCCAATGTTGTGTTAACTTCTGCTGTACAGCAAAGTGATTCAGTCATATATATATACATATATACATATAATGGAAAAGAATATGAAAAAGAATGACATTCTTTTTCATATTCTTTTCCATTATGGTTTATTACAAGCTACTGAGTATAGTTCCCAGTGCTGTACAGTAGGACCTTGTTGTTTATCCATTCTCTATGTGGTAGTTTGCATCTGCTAATCCCAACAGTTTTAAGTTCTTGATGCAAATGGTGCCTAGTTGCCCTCCAGAAGGTTTCCTTACTACCTTGTCTGCAGAAGAGGATAGCAGTAAAATACTGTGAAAGGGCTTCCCTGGTGGCTCAGTGGTAAAGAATCCACCTGCCAATGCAGGAGATAAGAGTTTAATCCCTGCTCCAGGAATTTCTCACACGCCACAGAGCAACTAAGCAACTATAGAGCCTGTGCTCTAGAGACCAGGAGCCCCAGCAACTGAGCCTGTGTGCTGCAACTATTGAAGCCTGTGGACCCCAGAGCCCGTGCTCCACAACAAGAGAAGCCACTGCAATGAGAAGACTGCACACAACTGGAGAGTAGCCCCGACTCTACAACTAGAGGAAAGCCCACAGGCAGCAATGAAGACCCAGCACAGCCAAAAATAAATAAAATTTAAAAATACCACGAAGACTCATTAAGTTCAAATGATGTTATTAGAATGGTAGATGTCAACACATGGAAAATCATCTTGTGTACTTAATAAATATTTACTAAGCTATGTGGGCAAGGTTTAGACTTCGTCTGGAGCCTCTGCTGTCTCACTTCTCTGCTATGCAAAGGTGGCTGGGAGAGATAAGGCAGTCTTCAGTACAAGGGCCCCAGATGGGAGTTATCTTCTAGCAGCGAGGACACTTGTCCACTCTTGGCACGTGCTGTGTCACATGTACTCCTTGAAGCGGGATCTGTATGAATTCACATGCTGGGCGGAGGGTGAGAAGCAAAGGGCTTTGAGAAATGTAGTTGTCTATGGCATGTCTATGTATTAACAATGGTAAGATTCCATACTATTCTAAATCAAGTTTTCTGGCTTACAGTAGAGATTGGCAGTTGTATTATTTGATTTCTTAACACTGTCATTCAAAAATGCTGCAATGCATGTATCTTTAAGAAGCCAATTTATTTTTAGAATCTAAGGATGACCCCATTGAACTGTGAAGATCTTGCAATTAAGCTTCAAGTTACTGGGAGAAAGAAAGTTCCCTAGAGATCAATTAGTTATTTGCTTCATGATCTGTGGGAACACTTGTACTTTTCCACAAGGAGACTGACAGTGATTTAAGTCCCTTTAGGGAAGAAAATCTGCCTGACTGGCCTTGGGCAACCATCTCTTACACGTGACCAGACTGCCCTTTGTGGTAGGAAACAGAAGATAAGTGAGTCTGCTTGTTCAAGAAAAGGGATTCAGATCTGGGCTCTAAGTCCACTCTTAAGGGGACAGTTCCCTCTGCATTCTTGGAGTGGTTCATAAATAGGAGAAATTCCATCTGAAGGTCCATGTACACATTTTAAAAAATTGTTTTATTGAAGTATCAGTTCAGTTCAGTCACTCAGTCGTGTCCGACTCTGCGACCCCATGAATCGCAGCACACCAGGCCTCCCTGTCCATCACCAACTCCCGGAGCTCACTCAGACTCACGTCCATTGAATCAGTGATGCCATCCAGCCATCTCATCCTGTTGTCCCCTTCTCCTCCTGCCCCCAATCCCTCCCAGCATCAGAGTCTTTTCCAATGAGTCAACTCTTCGTATTGAAGTATAGTTGGTTTATAATGTATTAATTTCTACTGTACAGCAAAGTGATTCAGTTAGACATACATACATTCTTTTTCATATTTTCCATTGTGGTTTATCAAGGATATTGAATGTGGTTCCCTGTATGTGCATGAATTTTCAATGCAATCGCTGGCGAATAGCCCTTGGTCTGTTACTTGCTTCCCACCTCTCACCCTCCCTGAGCAGCACCACCACCACAAGCTGTTTTGACTTGAGTTCTTGGCACTTTCCCCTTTCTCTTCGGTAGGATATCCCATCTACATCACTAGAAAATGATTCTGCTTGCCCTTATAGAATATTTGTGTCTACAACTGCCCATGGGGGATTCGCATCCTCAGAATGTTGTCTTTTTTTTTTTTTTCAGATGATTGATTTATTTTTGGCTGGGCTAGGTCTTTGTTGCTGGGCTTTCTTGGAGTGGGCTTTCTCTGGTTGTACTGAACAGGGCCTAATCTTTGTTGTGGTGCATGGGCTTCTCATTGCAGTGGCTTCTGTTGAGTACAGGCTCTGGGGTGTGTGGGCTTCAGTAGCTGTGGTATATAGGCTTAGTTGCCCAGAGGCATGTGCTTTCTTCCCAGACCAGGGGTCAAATCCATGTTCCCTGCATTGGCAGGCAGATTCTCAACCACTAGACCACCAGTGAAGCCCCAAGCTTGTCTTTATTTTGGTCACAGTGCTTTTATTTAGATATACTCTTCCACCTTGACTATCTCAATCCTAGATAACCTTCTCTTTGCATACCTCCTCAACCCACCAGGCCACAGAAAGCTCCCAGAATCTTGGGCTTGGTTCTTTTCCTAAACAGAAAGCTTACTGAGTCACCTTTCAATCACACAAAACTTCTGGCTCACCTTAGGTTAGTTTTTCCCTTGCAATATTTCCATAATCAAAACGCTATTGGGACTTCCCTGGTGGTCCAGTGACTACGAATCCACCTGCCAGTGCCAAGGACACAGGTTCAATTCCTAGTCTGGGAAGATTCCACACGATGTAGGGGGGAACTAAGTCCCTGCACCACAACTACTGAGACCACATACTGCAACTACCAAAGCCCCCACGCCTAGAGCCTGTGCTCTGCAACAAGAGAAGCCGCCACAAGAAGCCCAAGCACCGCAACTAGAGAGCAGCCCTCGCACAGCAGTGAAGACCCAGCACAGTGAAAAATTTAAAAAAAACAAGCAAACTATTGCATCAGGGCTATCTAACCAGTCCTGACTCCTCTCATCAATTTTTAGTAACTTTGGGGAGTGGAGGATGAAGTTCATCCCCAGTGCTACAGGCCCATCCTTTATGTGCTCTCTGAAAGGTATGCTTTTGAGAAGCGAAGAAGATTGGGTCAGGCCCACTCCCCCTACTAACCAGACTCTGTAGAAACAAAGCATGAGAGAGAAACCAGACTCTTGGTTCTTAGGGAGTCAGGAATATAAAATTTGGAGAAAACCTGCTAAAAGGTCTGAGCATCCAGTTCCTAAACTGGAACCAGGGGTTTCCCTGCCAACCAGCAATGCTAACACCATCTGGGTGTCCTACGATTCAATTCAGGTCTGAGACTGTCCACTTGGAGATAGCATTAGATCTTACAGATTAAGGCTTCAGTCTCACAAGACTGTCCCCTCACCACCTGAGATGCCCATTGCAAGTCCAGGTCATCATCTGTGTTTTTGAGTGACCACAATAGATTGGAGGTTTCAATGATCCCCTCTTTGGATTTGACTGGTTTGCTAAAGCAACGCACAGAACTCAGAGAAATACCTTACTCACTAGATCATCAGTTTATTATAAAAGGATATAAGTCAGGAACAGCCAGGTGGAAGCAACGCACAGGGCAATGTATGTGGGAAGGGGTGGGAGCGTCCATGCTTTCTGAGTGCTACTCCCCCGACACCTCCACCTGCTCTGTTCTCCTTCAGAACGCTGTCTCCACCCTGGATGATATCAACATTCTGGTGTCTCAGTCTCTGACCTCGTCATTTCCGAAGACCTCATTTCCCTCTACCTTACCACCCTGTCATTACCAGAAGTTATACTACATTGGAAATCTCAAGTAAACCCTCTTTTCTCCAGCTGACTTGCTCAAATATCTTCATTGCCAATGTTTCACTGTTCATGAGCCCTCTCTGAGCTTCACTTCCTTCCTTGACTGAACTGTATCCTACAATCCATCTTTATAATATCACTCCCTTTCTCTCTCTCACTCAACCTTGCCTTGAAAAACTCCAGTTCTGGATAAATCATAATATTTATTTATTCTTTGCCTGCACTGGAGCAGCTAGATGTTCCTGGAGAAATCATTCCATCAGACTGTCTGGTTTCATTTTAAAATCATGATTTCAAACATCAGAATGGCCTTCCATACTTCTAAGCAATCCTATTACATGTCCCTAGTAAGCTTGGTTTCATATTCTCTCTTTCTCATTGCTTTCCCCTCCCACCTGCGTCTTAGTAAATCCTGTTGACTCTACCTTGAAACATATCCTAAATCTTCCTTTCACCATCTTAACCTCTACTACCCTTGTCCAAGCAACCTTTGTCTCTTGTGCAAGTTCTTCAATAGCCTCCTAAATGTTCTCTCTGCTTCCAACACTGTCCCCCTTTTCTCCAAATACACAGAGTCCCCCTGATAGCCATGATATAAGTCATAACATGTTATTTCTCTGCTCAAATCCTCCAGTGGCTTTCCAGCTCACTCAGAATAAAAACCTAAGTTCTGGTGGTCTGCATGGCCCCTGTGATTTCCAGATTGCCTCACCTCCTCCTCTTCTCCCACCCTTCACTTACTCTGCTCCGGGCATGCTAGCCTCCTTGCAGCTACTCCAATCTACCCTGTAAACAATCACCTCACTTCTTCCCTCTCCCCCTCATCTTTTCCACCCACATGGCTCCCTCACCTACTTCAAGGCTTTGCTTAATGAGGCTATTCTTGACCATCTCATTTAAAATTGCCACTGCCTTGCCCACCACTCCCTCCTTCCCTGCCTTGCATTTTCTCCACAGAGCACCTTCCATATGATATCATTTATCTCTTGAGGTTAGTGTGTGCCTCATGGACTAGAATGTAAACTCTAAGATTCTTTTTTTTCTTTTTGTTCACTGTTTTATCCCTGCTGTCTAGAACACATACCCGGTTCTTAACGATAAACATCGGGTGAATGAATAAATGAATTAACCCGGAGGAATGGATGGATGGCACATCCTTTAGGGAATCCTCCTTCAATAAACACTATTTCTCTCCAAGAGGGAATAAAGCAGAATTCAAAGCCCCCAAGGAGCTGACCAATACTGAATGCTTAGGTTTGGCACATACGGTATAAATATTATCTCTATAACTTGCAACTATCCCAGTGAGAAAACTAGTGTCCATAAATCTCTTCATTCATTTGTTCATTAAACAAATATTTAATGAATGCCTATGTGCCAGGCATCTTTTCTAGACACTGGGGATATGAAATAGTGACCAAGATAGAAAAAGTCCTACCCACATGGAACCTCAACATTATAAAGGAGAGAGGCAGTATACATAAATAAATATCAAATGATGATATGCATTAAGAAGAAAATAAGACTGGTACTTCCCTGGTGGTCCAGTGGCTAAGACTCCATGCTCCCAATGCAGGGTGCCTAGATTTGATCCCTGGTCAGGGAACTAGATCTTTCAGTTCAGTTCAGTTCAGTTCAGTCGCTCAGTCGTGTCTGACTCTTTGCGACCCCATGAATTGCAGCACGCCAGGCCTCCCTGTCCATCACCAACTCCCGGAGTTCACTCAGAATCTTATGTGTCGCCAATTAAAAGTTTGCATGCTACAACTAAAGATCCCACATGCCACAACTAAGACTGGTGCAGCCAAATAAATTAATAAATAATAAAAAGAAAAATAAAAAATTTTTTAAAAGAAGAGGAAGAAGAAAATATTAATACTGGTTTAATGGGGGTGGGCAGCAGTTCAGAGAAAGGTCAAGGAAGTATCCCGGTGGGAATGACACTTCAAGACCTGAGAGATGAAAAGGAGCCGGCCAGGTGAAGATCTGGGGGCAGCATCAGCACCAAAACCATGTGATGGCCATAAGCTCTATGCCCAAGGAACATCAGCAAGAGCTGTGCAAGTGGAAGAGAAGAAAAGATGGGATCAGAGGCAGAGGTAGGAGTCAGATCAGATGTGACCTGCAGAGCAAGAAGTTTGGGTTTTAGTCTAAGTGTTATGGAAAGTGCTTTAGTGTACTGGGGTGGTACGATCTGATACATATTTTTCAAAGCAACAGATGGAGAATGGGGCAAGAATGAAGCAAGAATACCAGTCAGGAAGCTCTTCCAGCAGTGAGAGATACTGGTGTTTTTGCATTGCGTTTGGATAAAAATCAGTTACTTCTTTAGCACAAGTAGCTGAAGGGAGAAAGACATCCCTTTTCTTCTATCAGAGCTTTCACAAGGAAAAAGTATATCTATATACCCAAAGATATTACATAGAAAAACATATTTGGAGGAAATGAAGAAAGGAAGAAGAAAAAAATGATTTATCTACAAGTTAATAATTGAAATATTTTATGAATCAACATTATTTCCTATAATAGACATGTTTTAGAACTATGTACTTAAGAGGAAAACACATGTTTTACTTGCTTTGGAGTCAAGCCTTGGGGTTAGAGGTTACACTTCCTGAGAGACTAGGACTTTTCAGTAAACAAAAATGAATTTCTCAAAGAATACTTATTTTTTAGTTATTTAAATTATTATGAAATGTTATAGCAAATAACATTAGTCCTGACCTTTGAATAGCTGCATCTTCTAGGGGAGATCTAGGATAAGATACAGTAGAAGGCATAGCATTACCATATTTAGTTTGATTTAACCCTTTCTGTTTAATTCACCATGTAGTGATACTTTATGTCTTTACAGAAAAGCACCTGAATGAGCAAGGCAATTTTGGTTCATGAAAGAGCAGTCTCTTTCTGCAAGGCTCTTAGTCAGTACATACATAATTAAAACCTGCACTTTTAAATCAAGATAGGACTGACAAATCCATATTTGTTATTATTCTATATTCTACTTCCAGAGACTTTCTTATTTTGTAGACAGTTATCAGTAGAGATGAATGGCAGTGGATTTCAGGATATTTTTTGAAAGTAACGTTGAAGAAATTTTCCAATGGACAGAATGAGGGAGATACAGAAAAGGTATTATTACCATCTCCATTTTAAGGATGAGCTAAGTGAGGCTCATGAGCAGACCCACTATCATACCCTCATAACTAGAAGAGTTAGGATTCCTAGTGACATTAAACTCCAAAGCCCATGCTTTTTGTTTATACTGGACATTCTGGGAGCACTGAGGTTGATCAGGCAGAAGCCCTATTTCCCATCAGAAAATTTACCCTCTATGGTTTGTTTTGATAGGGCAGCTCCCCCACCCCCACCAGAGAGAACCACTTGCTAATCACTTGATGACAACTTACAGATTTTATACAAATAAGTTTCCAAAAGCAGTAATAGAAAAAAAAAATCAGTTAAATGCATGGCCAAAGGTGAAGACTGCTATTCTGAAATTTCTTAAACTTGGGCATCTGGTCCCATCACTCCATGGGAAATAGATGGAGAAACAGNGGGGTCGCAAAGAGTCAGACACAACTGAGCGACTGAACTGAACTGATTCTATAGTTTACTGAATTCTGATGCTTTGAGTTCCATGAATAAACACTCAGTATTTACTCAGCAAAATAGCTATTATTACCGACCACATATCAGGAATTGTGTTAGGCAAGGCATACTTCATTAAGGTCTTTTTGATTGCAGAGTTTGTAGGAACTGCAAAATGACACAGCATAAATAATAATCAGTTATTACAATTTGAGGTCCTGTCCTGATGTATTGCCCTCTCCCTTGTAGGTCTTTGTGTGCATTCTTCCAGCATTTGTTTTGGCTTTTGCTTAGAACTGATGATAGAGAATGACGTATGGAATGAAGGTGATAAAAGCTCATGCATGTAACAGTTGGTCAAAGAAAAGGTGAAAAGCTAGGAAATGATGGAGGCATGATAATGAGGAATGATGCTGATCCAAATAAAGGGAGAGAAAAGCACTATCCCTTGGTTTTGCTGAATAAAGATCTAGTATATGAAGAAAGTGAGAGACAGTACGATGGTTATGTATGGATAAGGGAGGAAAAAGAAATGAAACCTCAAACCCTCCTTCCTTCATAATTGTTGTATAAGTGGTTAAGGCATTTGCTCTTCTCTCAGAAGAGTCTCTGGGTTGACCCTTGAAAATCAGAAAAATTAGGGGTNGTGAGAGACAGTACGATGGTTATGTATGGATAAGGGAGGAAAAAGAAATGAAACCTCAAACCCTCCTTCCTTCATAATTGTTGTATAAGTGGTTAAGGCATTTGCTCTTCTCTCAGAAGAGTCTCTGGGTTGACCCTTGAAAATCAGAAAAATTAGGGGTGAAGTCTTTTACCCATTATTTCTAAATCCTGCAAACTCCCATCCTCCTTTTATAAAAAAAAAAAAAAAATTGAGGTGAAATTTGCATAACAAACAAATGTTTTTAAGTGTACAATTCAGTGGCATTTAATGCACTCACAATGTTGTGCAACACCACCTATCTGAGTCACTTTCCCGTTCTTGGTTGCAGTACATAGGCTTCTCATTGTGGTGGCTTCTCTTGTTGGGGAGCACAGGCTCTAGGCATACAGGCTTCAGTAGTTGTGGTGCACAGGCTTTAGTTGCCTGCAGGACCTTTCCGAACCAGGGATCGAACCAGTTTCCCCTTCATTGGCAGGTGAATTCCTATCTGCTGTGCCACCAGGGAAGTCATTGACTCTTTCCTCTTTAACCCCACAGGCATAGTCTTTACCTAAGCTCATGTTCGGCCAAAGCCATCACTTCTGCTGGAACCCAATCCTCAAAATGTCCTATTGTGATCCAAAAAAGAAAACAAGATGTAGACTTGAGAGCCAGCAAGTCAGATTTCCTGCCTGCAATCACACTATTCAGCCCAGCAACCAACCTAGCTTTAATGGGGAGATGCTGGGGAGGGAGAGTAATGTGGATACAGTGAGGTAACACAGCCTTCTCACAATATATAGAAGGGACTTCCATGATGATATGGAGAGTCCTTGCTCATCTGATTATCCTGGGCAGCTTCCAAATGTGCATGGGTGATTCAGTTTTCAATTTTGTATATCATGCTCTTCTCTGCCCTGGTTTTAGCTTCTAATCCCAGGGCTGTCTGGCAGCCTAGTACAGACGATAACCACTTCTTCCCAAGAGTGTACCTGTCATACTTGAGCTAATATCCCTTATATATGATAACATAATGGCATATTTATTCCTCTGTTCACATTTTACATGAAAAATGTACTTAAGATAGTTACTAAGAACAAAGACTGATGCCCCATTTGAGCAAAAGACAGCCATGGTAGCTCCAGACCTTGGATATTTATCCTTTTGTCTTAGCCAAAAGACAGAGAAAGGAGCAAAAGAAAATTTTCTGTGTATGCAAAAATAAAAAATTCCCTGAGAGCCTCCCAGAAGACTTCCTTTCATATTTCATTAACCAGAACTGTGTCCTGTACCCACTCCTAGACCAATCATTGGCAAGGAGAAATGGTATCACCAGGACTGATTTAGATGAATTGTGATTTATCCTGATTTGGGGGGTGGGAAAGGGCTTCTCGGTGGCTCAGATGATAAAGAATCTGCCTGAAATGCAGGAGACCCAAGTTCAGTTCCTCAGTCGGGAAGATCCCCTGAGGAAAGGAATGGCTGCCTACCCCAGTATTCTTGCCTGGAGAATTCCAAGAACAGAGGAGCCTGGCAGGCTGCAGTCTATGGGGTCACAAAGAGTTGGACATGACTGAGTGGCTAACACTTTCATTTTTTCACTTAATGGAAAGGGACTTAGCTTCCTTGAAATCAAAGGATCTTCCTTCTATCTGAATGAAACTGGGATTCTGTTAATAGGGAAGAACAGAGCTAAGGAATGGCGTTTGGGTAAGTGTGACAGTGTTAGTCTCTTAGTTGTGTCCAATGAGACCCCATGAACTGTAGCCCGCCAGTCTCCTCTGTCCATGGAATTCTCCAGGCAAGAGTACTGGAGTCGATAACTGTTCCCTTAATAGTTAGATTAAGGGAATAGATACTAAATCATATCTATTTTCCTCTTGGGCACACAGCTAGATTGCATCTTCTCCTAATCTCTCGGCAGTTAGCACCATCCATGTTCCTGAGTTCTTACCAATGTAAAGTGTACAGAGTAGATGAATGTATTTGCTACCTCCAGTTCTGGCCTATAAATGAAAACTTCCCACACAAATCACCCTTATTTTCTCTTCCCCTTTTTTTTTCCTGGCCAGATGCAAAATATTCAGTGGAGAAATTCAAGGCTCCAAGGAATGGTGAAGCTGCAAGAATTTATATGGGAGGCACCTGAATCCTTGAATGATTTCACAGAGCAGAGCAACTCTCTCATCCCTGGTACTTTGCTCTGGCCACCAACAACAGACTAATGACATGAGCAAGCAATGCAACTTAACTGTGTTAAGCCACAGAGTGATGGACTTTATTTGCTACAGCAGTTGTGAACCCCAAATCTTCATGGAATAGACAATAAGCAATGTCTGCCATATTCTTCTACCAAAACTTACTTTGCTAAAGACAACCTAACGGAGTCTTAGAAAGAAAAATCTTGGGGATACCAGAGTTTTGCAATCCTGGGAGAAGGGATGAGTAAGCAAACTGTCCATTCAGGGTTGGCAGTCATACCCAAGGCCACAGGCATCCTTTAAGAAAGCATTACCTCCCTAGTGCCCAGACTTTGTTGTCTAATACAATTCCCCACAAAAAGAATCAGGATTCCTCAGAGAAATGGCTGATTTTAGGGTTAAGGAAGAGAAAGTACAATAGGAATCTAGAATATCTTGTTATAGAATATGCTGGAAATTTTTGACATTCAAATAATTTAGAACAGTAAAGTCATTGAAAAATATAGTAATCCACAAGTCTATATCACTAACAAATAGATAACTAAATTAATTGAGAGAAAGGAGGATTGGTACAGGCAGGAGTCACCAACTGATGCTAAATCTAAAGGAACATGTTTAATGAGGAGCAGGATATTCCAGTGGTCTAAGGTATCTTCCCACAGATTACTTATAACAAGAAAAAAATAGCAAATATGCTGTGGAGAAATCAGATAGCTCAACAAGGTGATCAAAATTATCATCACTCTATCATTATCAGTTCAGTTCAGTTCAGTCGCTCAGTCGAGTCCGACTCTGCGACCCCATGAATCTCAGCATGCCTGGCATGTCCATCACCAACTCCCGGAGTTCACCCAAACTCATGTGCATAGAGTCGGTGATGCCATCCAGCCATCTCATCCTTTGTCGTCCCCTTCTCCTCCTGCTCCCAATCCCTCCCAGCATCAGGGTCTTTTCCAGTGAGTCAACTCTTTGCATGAGGTGGCCAAAGTATTGGAGTTTCAGCCTCTATCATTTTATGTAGAATCTAAAAAATAATACAAATAAATCTATAAACAGAACAGAAACAGATTCACAGATGTAGACAATAAATTTATGTTTACCAAAGGGGGGAAAAGGAGGAGGGATAAATTAGGAGTATGGGATTAACAGATATAAACTTCATGCATTGTGCTCAATTGTGTCTGACTCTTTGTGATCCCATGGACTATAGCCCTCCAGGCTCCTCTGTCCATGGAATTTTCCAGGCAAGAATAGTGGAGTGGGCTGCCATTTCCTCCTCCAGGGGATCTTCCTGGCCCAGGGATTGAACCCCAGTCTCCTGCATCTCTTGCATTGGCAGATGGTTTCTTTACCACTGTGCCACGTGGGAACTCACAACAGATATAAACTACTATACATAAAATAGAGAAGCATCAAGGATTTACTGTGTATCACAGGGAACTATATTCAATATCTTATAATAAACTATAATGAAAAATAATCTGAAAAATATACGTATGTAATTGAATCACTTCGCTGTATACCTGAAACTAACACAATGTTGTAAATCAAGTATACTTCAATAAAAGAAAAAATTATTACCCGGTGAGGGACAGGGACATCATCTGACTTTGGGTGTGATATTCTGAGAAGGACACAGTATCATTATCCTGCAACAGATGCGGGTTTGATCCCTGGGTCAGAAAGATCCCCTGGTGGAGGAAATGGCAACCCACTCCAGTATTCTTGCCTGGAAAATCCTATGGACAGAGGAGCCTGGAAGGTTATAGGCCAAAGAGCCAGACACAGCAGAGCAACTAAGCATGTAAATGTTAAAGCCAGAGGGTCAAAAGGTTAATTAGCAAACCTGAGTAAAAGGTTACATGGGTTATATTATCATTATTATTCTTGCAACTTTTCTATGAGTTTGAAATTATTTGCAAATAAAAAGTTTTCTGGAGTCTAGATTTTAAAAAATCAGTAAGGGGGGACATCCCTGGTGTTCCAGTGGTTAGGAATACACCTGTCAATGCAGGAGACATGGGTTTGATCCCTGGTCTGGGAAGATTCCACATGCTGCAGAGCAACTAAGCCCATGTACCAGAACAAATGAGCCCACGCTCTAGAGCTCATGTTACACGACAAGACAAGCCATGGAAAGGAGAAGCCTGTGCACCGCAACTAGAGAGTAGCCTTCTTGCACTGCAACTAGAGATAGCCAGTGTGCAGCTATGGAGACCCAGCACAGACAAAAATAAATACATAAACATAAAAAATCTTGAAAGAAATCAAAGATGACACAAATAAATGGAGAGATATACCATGTTCTAGGATTGGAAGAATCAATATTGTGAAAATGACTATACTACCCCAAATAACCTACAGACTCAATTCAATCCCTATGAAACTACCAATGGTGTTTTTCACAGAACTAGAACAAAATTTTTCACAGTTTGTATGGAAACACAAAAGACCCCAAACACCCAAAGTAATCTTGAGAAAGAAAAACTGAGCTAGAGGAATCAGTCGTCCTGACTTCAGAATATACTACAAAGCTACAGTCATCAGGAGAGTATGGTACCAGCACAGAAACAGAAATAGAGACCAATGGAACAAGACAGAAAGCCCAGAGATAAATCCACACACCTCTGAGCACCTTAGCTTTGACAAAGGAGGCAAGAATATACAATGGAGAAAAGAGCCTGTACAATAAGTGGTGCTGGGAAAACTGGAGAGCTACATGTAAAAGAATGAAACCAGAACACTTCCTAACACTATACACAAAAATAAACTCAAAATGGATTAAAGTCTTAAATGTAAGGCCAGAAACTATAAAGTTCTTAGAGGAAAACATAGGCAGTACACCTTTGATATACATCTCAGCGAGATCTTCTTTGACCCACCTCCTAGAATAATGGATTGAAAGGAAAGTGAAAGTGAAGTGGCTCAGTCGTGTCCGACTCTTTGCTACCCGTGGACAGTAGCCCACCAAGCTCCTCCGTCCATGGGATTCTCCAGGCAAGAATACTGCAGTGGGTTGTCATTCCCTTCTCCAGGGGATCTTCCCGACCCAGGGATCGAACCCAGGTCTCTCACATTGCAGGCAGACGCTTTAACCTCTGCACCACCAGGGACAGGGAAGCCCAGAATAATGGATTAAAAACAAAAATAAGCAAATGAGACTTAATTAAATTTAAAAGTTTCTGCACTGCAAAGGAAACAATAAACAGGATTAAAAGACAACCCTAAGAATGGGAGAGAATAATTGCAGACTAAAACAACTGACAAAGTATTAATTTCCAGAAAATATAAACAGCTCATACAGCTTATACAGTGAACTAAAATGGACCGGCATAGGCTAATTTAATTCAGATGACCATTATATCTACTACTGTGGGCAAGAATCCCATAGAGGAAATGGAATAGTCATCATAGTCAACAAAAGAGTCCGAAATGCAGTACTTGAGTACAGTCTCAAAAACGACAGAATGATCTCTGTTTCCAAAGTAAGCCATTCAATATCACAGTAATCCAAGCCTATGCCCTGACCAGAAATGCTGAAGAAGCTGAAGTTGAACAGTTCTATGAAGATCTACAAGACCTTCTAGAACTAACACCAAAAAAAAGATGTCCTTTTCATTATAGGGGACTAGAATGCAAAAATAGGAAGTCAAGAGATACCTGGAGTAACAGGAAAATTTCGCCTTTGAGTACAAGACGAAGCAGGGCAAAGGCTAACAGAATTTTNGAAGCTGAAGTTGAACAGTTCTATGAAGATCTACAAGACCTTCTAGAACTAACACCAAAAAAAAGATGTCCTTTTCATTATAGGGGACTAGAATGCAAAAATAGGAAGTCAAGAGATACCTGGAGTAACAGGAAAATTTCGCCTTTGAGTACAAGACGAAGCAGGGCAAAGGCTAACAGAATTTTGCCAAGAGAATGAACTGGTCATAGCAAACACCTTTTTCCAATAACACAACAGATGATTCTACACATGGACATCACCAGATGGTCAATACCAAAATCAGACTGATTATATTCTTTGCAGCCGAAGATGGAGAAGCTGTATACAGTCAGCAGAAACAAGACCAGGAGCTGACTNCCCCATAGACGGCAGCCCACCAGGCTCCCCTGTCCCTGGGATTCTCCAGGCCAGAACACTGGAGTGGGTTGCCATTTCCTTCTCCAATGTGTGAAAGTGTAAAGTGAAAGTGAAGTCGCTCAGTCGTGTCCGACTCGTAGTGACCCCATGGACTGCAGCCCACCAGGCTTCTCCATCCATGGGATTTTCCAGGCAAGAGTACTGAACTGGGGTGCCGTTGCCTTCTCCGGCTTTGGATCCTAGCAAGACTCAATTCTCTTTTTAGTAATACATACAAGTACCAGTAGCCTTTTGGCTACCGGTTCTGGTTTGGGATTAATTCAGTGGGCAAGTTTGTCATTATATTTAGATAGTTAAATCCTTGGAAAATCAGGTTTGAAATGCAAAGACTAGTTTACTGCTAGAGTCAAGAGGTGCAACATTTTCAGGAAGTTAGCTTTTAATTTATTGGGAGCAGTTCTCATGTGAATTGAAAATATGTGTAATATGCTCAACAGAGTGTGATACATAGTAAATTTTTCACAGATGTTAATTCTGTTGCAAAGTTTTGTTTGGGAATTCTCAACCTAGGAAGAAAAGTGTCTCCCCATTTAACAAAGCAAATTTTGTGGGACATAGTATTTTGTGTCTAGAGATGGCTGTTTTTAGCTGAGTTTCAAATGATAATGTAAGTAAGAGTGTAGATTTTTCTAGGCAGTTTTGATTCTGGTTTTTTTTCCCCCACAGTGCTAGTTGAGGTCAGGATGAATGTCACTCACACTATAAGAGTTCTGGTGGCAAACTGTTGACTGCAGTATCACATACCGATGCTGGGGGGTGGGGGGAGGGGGAAGGCCACTGAAATTGTGGGTTGTTATTTCCCTATGGGTGGACTTAAATTTGTCTTACTGGATAAGAATTATGTTCATTTATATACTTAAACTTTCAGAACAGTTTCTTAGAACTTGTACTTTTTGCAATGCTCAGTGTGAATTTGAAGCCATCAGTATCTGTTATTTAGTTCATTGGGTGACAAGTTGTCATTACATTGCTCTGGTAAATAGAATATTTTTACGAAGTGTCTAGTTATGACCATACTTTAAAATTTTGTTGTTATAGTTCATGAATTCTTTTCAATGTTATTACTTTAAACCTCCATATTCCTAACATAGCTACAAACTGCAAATTTTGTATTCAGATAGTTTTATAATACTCTTAGGTACAAGAAGCTTCCCTGGTGGCTCAGTTGGTAAAGCATCTGCCTGCAGTGTGGGAGACCTGGGTTCAATCACTGGTTGGGGGAAGATCCCCTAGAGAAGGAAATGGCAACCCACTCTAGTACCCTTGCCTGGAAAATCCCATGGACAGAGGAGCCTGGTTGGGTACAGTCCATGGGGTTGCCAAGACTCAGACACAACTGAGGGACTTCACCTTCACTTTTTCACTTTCAGGTATAAGAAGGTTGTGCTAAAAGATTTAGCAAATATATGATGGAAACCAATTTCAAAAATGTTTAATTTTATGATGTTATTTTTTTCATATATTAATAGGTAAATTTTGTAAAGGCACTACTTGATTTCATTTTTTGTTTTATTATAGTTTGGTATTATGTCAGTGATATACGTGGAACAAGATGATCTGTGAATTTGTAACCTAGGAGTTAAATTGCAATAATGTTCTTTTAATTTACACTTTTTTTCTCTTCAAGGTTCTTATAAATTATGGAAACTCTTGTTCAAAGTAAATCCAGACAGCATTTTAGAAATTGAAGTTTGAGGGTTCTTCCTTTCAGCTCTTTGGTCCAGTGCAGATGGTTTTTAGCTACATTCAGGCACAAAGAAGCACACACTTTGCCTCTTTATGTTCTGTAACATCCTTTTGCCATGTTTCCTTCCTTTCTAGGTATGTGTGTTTATTCTGTTATGACTAATAAAGCTACAGTCTATACTAGAGGGGAGACTTCCCCCATTATTGCAAGGACAGCACAGAGAAAAGGGAGGGATGTCAAAACGCCAAAACAAGCATTTGAGTAGCCTGGAGTTTAGCACAAGCAGTAGGGAGTAGCAATGAGGTTGGCTGGCAGTTGTCAAATCACCCAGCAGATGCTGAGTGTCTTATGTATATCGCCAGTGTGTGTGGCACGTTCTGGTGACATAAGCAAAAGAGCAAGACAGATATGGTCCCTGCGCTCATGGAACTTTCACCGTACCTGGGAATATAACATTATAAACAAATAATGTTATAAGATAGGAACAGCATGCTGTTGGGAATGCAGTGGTGACGGAGTTTGTGAGAGAGAAAAAACAGTTTTCCTAACAGAAAGTCTCCCAGCATACTAGAGGGCCTCCCAAAAACTGCAAAAAGGGCAGCATGGCTGGAGTGATGGAGGAATTGAAGTGAGGAGATTTTATTAAGACAGCAGCCAGATTTGGGAGGAGCTTTTTAAGACAGGTTGAGGATTTTTAACTTTATCTAAAGCAATGAAAGACCCTGGAGGTGGAAGGAAGGAGATGGTTAAGAAAGAGTAGTCCTCCAGTCTACATGGTTTAAAAACAAAGATTCCCTGAGTGCATTCAAGATGAGTTTGGAGTCTCCTGGCAGTTTGCACAACAAAGGTTCCAATAAGGGTAGAGAAAAATGGCTGATTTGAAATATGCTTAGGAGGTGGAGTCCTGGCGGCTTCCCTGGTGGCTCAGAGGGTAAAGTGTCTGCCTGCAATGCAGGAGACCTGGGTTCGATCCCTGGTTTGGGAAGATCCCCTGAAGAAGGAAATGGCAACCCACTCCAGTACTCTTGCCTGGAAAACTCCATGGGCAGAGGAGCCTTGTAGGCTACAGGCCATGGGGTCCCAAAGAGTTGGACAGGACTGAGCGACTTCACTTCACTTAGGAGGTGGAGTGATAAGATTTGGTTATAGATTAGACATGGGGATTAAGGAAGGGGGTAGTAAAGGAGGGGAATGAGTTAGGATAATAATATTAAATGAGTTCTAGACACTAAGCCTGTACTCTGTATTAAATCATTTAATTCTCAGAAGAGCCCCATAATGTAGATATTGCTGTCACCATTTTGTAGATTAGGAAACAGACTCATTGCCACCTAGATTTTCTGCTTGAGATATTGGATGCGTGGTAGTGTCTCTCAGTTGAGGTAAACAACTGGGTGTGGGAGTCTTAAAAAGTTGAATTTGGGGCATGTTGAATTGAGATGCCTCTAAGGGATCCAGATTGAAGTGTGAAATAAGGATTTGGAGCTGAAGGGAAGAGTCTGGGTTAGAGAGAATTTACAAATAGAGAAACAGATAAATAATGTTGGAAAGTAGTAGAAAGAGGGAAACAAGAGAAGGAGGATTATTATGAGCCCGAAGGCATCTGCGGGTTGTATAATTGAGAAGGGAGAAGATAAATAGGAAATGGCTTGTTGTGCTCAGTCAACTGTTTGGACATTTGTGCTCAGTTGTGTCTGACTCTCTGCAGCCTTACAGACTAGTCTGCCAGGCTCTTCTGTCCATGGAATTTTCCAGGCAAGAATACTAGAATGGGTTGCCATGCCCTCCTCCAGGGGATCTTCCCGACCCAGGGATGGAACCCTCATCTCATGTCTCCTGCATTAGCAGGCAGATTCTTTACCATAGTGCCAAGTTTGGACTTTAGTCTAAAGTCCATATGGGTCCAAATTTGTAATTAGTCTTTGGGCTTATTGAGCTTGAGGTGTCTATACATAAGTGGGCAATTCTTGTTACCTTTCCCCATATTTTTCTAAGGATGATTTCCCCAAGGTTCTTCAGAAGATCCTCTCTAGGTTTCACCTCATCCTGATTGCCTTCTTCTGGTCCTTTTACAGTGCAGTGGACAGAGCTATTGTCTGCCATGTTCTGGACACTACTTTTTCTGTGAACATAGTTTAAGATTGAATTTGCTTTTGAGGAGAGAGGTACATTGTTACATAGGGTTTCTCTTGCTAACAAAAGTGTGTTTTTTGTATATGCTCCTGCTTAACCTTGTATCTCTTAACCTTGTGTTTTGTGCTAGCCAGATTTCAGACCTAAGTAGGATGTCTGTATTTGTGATAAATGCAGCTAGGTTTACTTTATGGTTTCTGTTCTTGGTGATCCTTTTGGACCTGTTACTTAGCAATATTGAGTATCCTGCCCAAATTTGATTCATCTATGAATTGTATAGTTATAATATTATATACATCTATGTCTAAATTTAAATAATTGATTAAAAAGGTAATTAGGACAGGAATGAAGACAGCTGCTGCTGCTGCTGCTGCGTCACTTCAGTTGTGTCCGACTCTGTGCGACCCCATAGACGGCAGCCCACCAGGCTCCCCTGTCCCTGGGATTCTCCAGGCAAGAACACTGGAGTGGGTTACCATTTGTCTCCAATGCATGAGGGTGAAAAGTGAAAGTGAAGTCACTCAGTTGTGTCCAATTCTTAGCAGCCCCATGGACTGTAGCCCACCAGGCTCTTCTGTCCATGGAATTTTCCAGGCAAGAGTACTGGAGTGGGGTGCCATTGCCTTCTCCAATGAAGACAGAGCTGTGGAATAAACTCTGAGGCCAAAGAGCTTGGTTTTGAATTCTAGTCCTTCCACTTAAGAGCTCTCTTATTTGAGGCAAGTTATTTTAACCACTCTCTGCATTAGTTTCCTCATGTGTAAAGTGGAAGTAAGGGTAGTATCTTCTTCAAAAGGTTGTGGTGAGAATTAAATTAATGTGTTTGAAGTGCTTAGACTACCTCTTGGTGCATAGTAGATGATCAGTCATCTAAGGCATTATTATTGATGTTGTTTTTATTTTATAAACCATCATAGATGTTCATACTCTTTAACAATCTGTCCTATTATTGCTGAGTCTCAAAGAGTGATTCAGGATGTGTAATTAGACCAAAATGTTTATCCTTCTTTAATGGGCAACAAGTTTTGGAAAATGTATAAAATAAAACGTCAGCCAGATACATGTTTACTTGTGGGGTTTTTTGAACTGAAAATTTTCTACTGTACTAAGTGAGGAGTTGTATAAAATTAAGGGCTTAATTCCTCTTCCTCTTTCTCAATGTAGGTATGGCATCACAGCTGCAGGTGTTTTCCCCCCCATCAGTGTCGTCGAGTGCCTTCTGCAGTGCGAAGAAGCTGAAAATAGAGCCCTCTGGCTGGGATGTTTCTGGACAGAGCAGCAACGACAAATATTATACCCACAGCAAAACCCTCCCAGCCACACAAGGGCAAGNAGGGGATGACAGAGGATGAGATGGCTGGATGGCATCACTGACTCGATGGATGTTAGTTTGAGTGAACTCCTTTAGTTGGTGATAGACAGGGAAGCCTGGCTTGCTGCAGTTCATGGGGTCGCAAAGAATCAGACACAACTGAGCGACAGAACTGAACTGAAACTGAGCACTTTTTAAAAAGTTATTAGAGTATTCTAATTCTTATTTTACTAGTCTCTTTTACTTTGTACATTTCTGGATTATGTTTTCCTGAATGACAATTAGTTACTAAGTTACTTGAACTATGAAATGGAAAATTGCCAGAAGCAACATATTAGAGTTTATGAGTTGTGCTCATTTCGTACCTCCATAGTAAGTTGCAAAAAAACTAGTTGGTGATAGCCCAGAAAGTGTCACTGACAGAGTATTCTAATTAAAATGACTATATCCTCTCTTTTAACAAAAATGCAAGCTTTAGTGAATTAGAGGCATAATAGAAACTTAAATTCTCTACATAGAAAGCTTTGATAGGATAGGTTTAAAAGAAAGCTTTGAAGGTTCTTTTCTCAAGTCTTAGCAAAAGGAGAAACTATCTTGAGCCTCCTTTTTCCCTAGAATGAGATACTCCTGATTTGTAGGAAACATTTCTTCACCATGTTTGCCCAGAGGATAATGAGTAAAATAGTAATGAGATATGGTCATTGTTTTAAAGGCAACAAAAAGTTAATTTTCTTAGCTTTCCATTAACTACCAAAGAGTCTTCTTAGAAAGCTATTAGTGATGAGAGCAGATTTCTAAAATAAGTACTGAAAAGTATTTTGGTAAACGACAATGTCTACTTTTAAAACACTTTTATCCTAAGTGTAATCCCTTCAGTTCACATAGTAGTTAAGGATAAAATATATGACTAATTTGTGACCTAGGTAATATATTTTTGAGGAGTTGGATAAAAACATCCCCTTAAAATATTCTAAACAAGAAGATGACTGAGATAATAAGTTATTGAGCTTTTTATAATGTTCCTTATCTAACTAAAAGTTATGAAGTCTTTGCTTTTAATAGGTTATATTTTTTTAAATGCTCAAGTTTTTTCCTGTCTTTAGTAGATTAAAAGGTGAATGTAACTTACTAAGCAAAGTTGTTTATTTTTGCCTCTACTGTTAATGGGAGTGGAATGAGTGTAATGTTTTAAGCTTTGTTGGATAAAAAAAATTTTAGAATTTCCTGAATCTAGCCCTCCCACTATCAAACATCTTTCTGTTGATCTAACCTGAAGGGAATCAAGTCTCCCTTTTCTTAACTTCTCAGACTTTGGTGAAACTCCTTTGTTTGAAGTGTCTAGAATGAAAACCTGGGTGGTGGATTATTTGAACTGAAAAGCTAAAAACCAAAAAGCCCCAAACAGGTAGTACCCCCCAGACCTAGGAAAGCAATATAACTGTGATGTTGCTTTTTACAGCTGGACTACAAGCAACAACAAAACACTCTGGATTCCCTGTGAGGATGGATAATGCAGTGCCAATTGTCCCCCAGGCACCAGCTGCTCAGCCACTACAGATACAGTCGGGGGTTCTCACACAGGTAAGAGCCAGAGCAGCTTGGACACTCAGTAGTGCTGAAGTTTTCTGAAGCACTGTTGAGAATCAGATATTTGGTCCTAGAAAATGAAATTTGCTTTGACCATAAGATCTTTCTTGGTCATATTCAGTGGACTTAAAATGGAATATCTATAATGGAAAGATGTACTCATTCCTAATGCTATTGCAGCTCTGCCATTGTCTTCCTTAGACTTGGAGACTTAAATAGCCAGACTTTGAGAAATCATCTCGAGTAAATTTAATTTTGTGGGATGAAGTTAATCTTTTATTTAGGTGCTCTTCAGGTACAACATGTAATTTTAACACTTGAATTCTAAACGTAGAAGGTTTCCCTTTTGCTCTCTTAGTGTCCCCTTTTACTCTGAGAATTTCATCACAGTTGAGAGACTGGATCATATCAGAATATCTCTTCAAGTAATACATCCCTTCCTTCCTTGTGTTTAACTAGGCTGTAGAAAGTTTTAAAACTTTATACCTGCTATGCAAAATGCAACTAAGGTGATCAAGAAACTCATGAAATATTCCTGTAAACAACAGATACTGTATTTTAAATTCTGTGTGTAAATGTTTGTGGTCCACGACATATAGCAAATCCTGAAATCCCAATCCCTCATTTTGTGAGCAGGAAGAGGAGAAATCTTAATACATGCTGTTGTTAACTGCTTTTTTTAGTAACTCAGTTTCCTGATCCTCTGAATCTGGTCCAAGAAGGATTCCTATATACTTTTTTTTGCTTTAGGCCATTGACATTTGACCTAGTTGGCCAATGCTGTGCGGAGTTGGAGGGGAAAGTTGTGTTTGGTACATGAATTTTAAGTGATGTGAAACTACTGCATATTGTTGGTAATAACTTGGGGGGGATGAGAACCCTTCTGAATCCAGATAACCTGCCTCGGTGTTTGTTTCACTCACCTGCCTAATCTACATTTCAGGGAAGCTGTACACCACTAATGGTAGCAACTCTCCACCCTCAAGTAGCCACCATCACACCGCAGTATGCGGTGCCCTTTACTCTGAGCTGCGCAGCCGGCCGGCCGGCGCTGGTTGAACAGACTGCCGCTGTACTGGTAATTCCCCTCACTTGATTGTGTTACTAACGGAGTTCCTTTGGTTTCTTTCTGATTTTTAATTTTTCCTGTTTGTTTTTGTTCTGTTTTTTTCTGGTTTTCTCATTTTTCCAAAAAAATTTTTTTAACTTAGTCTTTGCAGAGGGCATGGAAGCATGTGCCATCTTGTGGCTGTGTTCTTGCTACATCTTTAATGTCTCATTGTTTTCCTCCCTGACATTTGCTGAAGCACTCACTGTTTGACTCTGGTGTTCATTGTGACTCTAAAAGAGTCAGATCCTTTGGTTCTTCTTTGCCAGCCTAGTGTGATGAAAGCTCTTAATGTAGCCTCAGAAGAGCTTCAGCACTGCTATCTGTTCTCTGCCCTATCTTTTACCTTCTGAACCTTAAGAATGAAGGAGGTGGCCTTTAGTTTGGCTCTGCTACAGGTACCTGGATGGCCAAAATTTGAACTCTTTGGCAAGTTAGCTTCCTTCCTTTACCTACTGTTTCAAGCTTCTAAACGTTTTGTGCATTAGAAATGTTTAAAATTCTCTTAATTTATTCATCAGTTGGTATTGACTTTCCCTCCATGAACCTATGACGATAACTCTTTGCCACTCATGATCAGTGGCAGCTTACATCTTCCATTTAAACATGTTCCCCTTAGAGCCTTTTTAGATCATATTTCATTTGTTGGTTGAAATCAAAAGTGAACTCATTTATAGGGAAATAAATGATTTTACAAATAAGTCTTTATACCAAGGTGAAAATATGATTGAAAAACTTTACGTAAGAATAATATCTTTGTTATCAAAAGTCATGGAAAAAAGTTATTAAATACAGCATCAAATGTAGTAGTATGGGTCTTAGAAATTAGTTCTATCTCAGATAGAACTTTGAGGTATATTTCAGCATTTGGAACCCTAATAGTGATTTTTGGATGTGTTTTGGTTTTGGGGGGAGAGTTAGAATTATTTATTTGATGTCCAGCATTTTATTATTTAAAAATTAAAATCAGATAAGCATTTGAAAACCTATTTGATACTGTTGAATCCTGATATTTCCCTATCTTTCAAAGTGGCTTTAAATTTCTTTTGTTGTTTCTCAAGGACTCATGTGAGTGAAAAACACTTTTAGAATACATATTTTGGTTGCTGGAGTTTGTTTAGTTTCCAGTTTAAAAGTCTGTCACCCCCAAAATAATTCCATCATAAGCATAAATGCTGAGTATAAGGGAGTCAGATGAATTTCCAACTCAGAGTGATCCAAGCCACTGGTTTTAACTTGCACACCTCCACACCTCTAGTTTTGAGGTTGGGAATGGTAGTTGACACGTCTCCTTTGCTGCTTCTCTTAAGTTTGCACTAGTCATTTGCTAAGCTTTGCATATTTTTGCTCTTCCTCTGTCAAAACAGTTCGTCGCTTGGAACGCCAGATTTCTGCCTCACGTTGAAATGTTATTTCTTGCTCTGTATTAAACTACATGCTTTGTCTTGTGCAGGTGTTGGCTTATGGAAAGACGCATGGTGTGACTTAACATACTTCTCTTATTTTCTGTTTTGTTTTGTTTTGAATTCTGGTTATGGTAGCAGACATGTTTGCAGTTTCTCTGATTTGAAGGCTTCTTGTTTGGAACCAGTATTTGTAACAAGTGGATCTGTTACTTGCAGAAATATTTTTAAAACAGTGTGTTGATGGCCTTGCAGTTTGAAACTCAAGAAACAGAACAGTATGTACTCAGGCATTGTAGGTGACTGTACTGTGGAATTCAGGTTTAAAAAGCAGACTTTCAAATCTGTTCCCTTTTTTTAAGGAAATGCCACAATTTTCATAAGAAGTACAGAAAACATATTTGTTGATATCTATTGCAAGTGGCATGGCTTGTTAAAAACTACAAATAATGTATTTTGTTTCAGTGATTAGTTTTTATGTCAAGTTATGTTCTTAAAATTACACATATTTTAGGAAACTACTAAATACAAAATATGGTACGCTGCATCTATTTCTTAAATATTTTTTATTGCCTTTAAAAAATTCTATCACATGACTATAAATGATATTAGTTTTCTCTTGCTGGCATAAGCTTGTTTGCCAAAGGATTTTGGCCTTTGGTCATCCACATCTGGCTCCATTTTCCAAGTACTACACTTTTAAAAAGGAACAATTCTTCTCTTTGTTTTATGGGTCAAATTGACCTGATGTCTTTTATCTGATTGGCACTCACATTTTTAAATTCTTATTTTTAATCTCAAGGGAGATGTCTTAACTCTTTCTAGGGACATTTTTAGACCCTTTGCAAAAATATTACTTCAGCATTTAACAGGAGTTTACCTCTTTACTCTGCAGTGCAGTAGAAACTCTTAACCACAGGGATCTGCCTTTCTTTAATACCCTGGTGGTCAGGTTATGGAGGTGGCCAAGAGAAGGCAGTGCATTCTTTTTCCCTGTGTATGAGACTTGTAACCTTGAGCTCCTCTGACCTTCCTTTTTTAATCTCTGCAAGTTAACAATCTGCAAGGAACTTCTTTTAAGACATGAATTTTTCTTTCATCTAAAAAAAAAAAAAGAAAAAGCCAAGAATGAGTCAAGTCTGGATCTTTTTGTGTGTTTCCTTACAGCAGGCTTGGCCTGGAGGAACCCAACAAATTCTCCTGCCTTCCACTTGGCAACAGTTGCCTGGGGTAGCTCTACACAACTCTGTCCAGCCCACTGCAGTGATCCCAGAGGCCATGGGCAGCGGCCAGCAGCTCACAGACTGGAGGCAAGTGCCCTGTGTTCCTTTCTGGGAGATTTACAAGGGCAGATCCCTTAGGGAAGGGGCACTTGAAGATTTGGTGAGACAGGAAGAAAATAAAGGAAAGATTTATCTCTGTGAAACCCTTGAAGAAAAGAATCCATATCAGGCTAGGAGATGGAGTTACAAGAAAACTTCGAATACAGGGAAACAGTAGGTTCTCAGTTCAGGAATTGATTTCTTCAGATTTAAAGGAAGTCTTATACAATTAGAAACCATACAGTGAAAACCTCCAAAGCTTTATAATCCAGGTGCCCAGCCTTAAATAAAAACTATTTATTTGGTTGTTTTCATTGCTTTTCGTACCTATTTGGGGTCCTAATTTCTGAGTGTTGGCGGCATTCACGCTTCTCTTTCTGTCGCTACAGGAGTGCCCACTCTCATGGCAACCAGTACAGCACTATCATGCAGCAGCCATCCTTGCTGACGAACCACGTGACTTTGGCCACTGCTCAGCCCCTTAATGTTGGCGTTGCCCATGTTGTCAGACAACAACAATCCAGTTCCCTCCCTTCAAAGAAGAATAAGCAGTCTGCTCCAGTCTCTTCTAAGTAAGTCTCTGTTAGGGCTGATAGTTAAACTGCCAGTTTGAGAGAAATGTTGCCTGGCATTTAGAGTGTGGAGTATAGACACTTTTGGTATGAAGCAGCAAGAAGCTGCCAAATTAAAAAGAGCTAACCTTTGGGCATGCACACAGAACAGAGGTGTCCTGGTTACACTAATCATTTCTTTCTGCTGCTACTTTGAATCCAGCCTGATTTTGACTGATGTTTTATTTTTTTGCCCACTTTACACAGTGAAATTTAACCACAGGGTAAAAAGGCATACAAAAATAAAAATCTAAATTCTAATTTTGGTGTTGTTGCCCCTGGAAACTCTGGCTAGAGCAGTTAGTTTAGAACTTTTATAGTTAAATATATTGGCTTAATGATTTGGTAAAAAGAAATCAAAGAGTTTTGGGGGAAAGTTATCTACTATAGTTTGAGGGACCAAGCCTGAATGATCTTTCTTATGACTTTTTGTTGCAGGTCCTCTCTGGATGTTCTCCCATCTCAAGTCTATTCTCTGGTTGGGAGCAGCCCCCTCCGTACCACATCTTCTTATAATTCCCTAGTTCCTGTTCAGGATCAGCATCAGCCAATCATCATTCCAGATACTCCCAGCCCTGCTGTGAGTGTCATCACCATCCGCAGCGACACTGATGAGGAAGAGGACAACAAATACAAACCCAATAGGTAAGACAGGTGGAAGTTCCCCTGGCTCTGTGGCTCCCGCTCTTGGTCTTAGTCTATTGGCTTCTAGACTAGTGGCTGTGAAAGGAAGGACTGAAAAGGGCTATTTTGGAAGCATGGCCTTTCGTGAGTGAGCCAGAACACTGAAGTTTCCATCACTGAACATTGTCAGGTTTTCTTTAATATTACTTACATTCAGCAGTTAAGTCATTCGTTCAGATACATTTGCTACTCTAGCTTAGAGTACATATTATATACTACAGACATGATCCCCTGATTTTAAGGAACTTTAGAGTCTGAAAACAGATACTGCAGCAGAAGCATATAAACAGCAGTTGATTGGAACAAGTTGGAAGATATGAGATTATTTGAAATTCGTGTGATTTTTTTATGTAAACGGACCTCTTTGGGAGAGGTAGAGCTTTAAGTAGGGCTGCCTTCTTTCCCCCCACTGCTACATGATCATTCAGCTTAAAAATTTAAGTACCAGATTGTTTCCTTTTATCCCAACACCTTAATCCAAATTTAATTGAGCAGTGAACTAAGAGAGCATGGATACATTTAAGGACTGTGATACACACCTATCTTGGTCTGAGCATAGTCAGTTGCCTTGATTGTTCTGTGTTCTTTTTCATTGAGTTTTGGTGTTTGGCATATAGAAGAGGTGATAACTACGTTTTGAGAGTGGTCATTGAACTGATTTGGGGAAGAAAAAAGTAAATTTTCCACTGAGGAACATAATAATGACAAAAATTATATAACCAGCAGGATTGCTTTGACTGGAGCAATGCCTATTTAAAATTAAAGAAAAAGTAAAAGTAGTAAGGTAGGGATCAGTTTGTGAAGAAACTTTTTTAAAAAACACCCGTAGTGAAAAGTTTAGTTAGATACAGTAAGGAACTGCTTATAGTCTAGCTGCTGCTGCTAAGTCACTTTAGTCATGTCTGACTCTGTGTGACCCCATAGAGGGCAGCCCACCAGGCTCCCCCGTCCCTGGGATTCTCCAGGCAAGAGCACTGGAGTGGGTTGCCACTTCCTTCTCCAGTGCATGAAAGTAAAAAGTGAAAGTGAAGTCGCTCAGTCTTGTCCGACTCTTAATGACCCCATAGACTGCACCCTACCAGGTGCCTTTGTCCATGGATTTTCCAGGCAAGAGTGCTGGAGTGGGGTGCCACTGCCTTATAGCAGGTAATATGAAAAAAAAAGTGATATTTGAAGAATACTGTTGAAATTACTGTGAATAGGAATGGCTAAGAGGCAACATAGAATAGTTGTTAAAAGTGTGTACTTTGGAGTCACTCTGTCCTGAATCTGAATCCTGTCTTCACCACATACCACTTGTGTGATTGCAGTCAAGTTTCTTAATCTCCCTCTGCCTCAGTTTCCTTCTCTGCAAAACATGGATCGAGTACCTGCTTCTTGGAAGTGTTGTGAGGATTCAGTGAGATACATGTAGAGTGTAAGAATAGTGCTTGACGCATAAAAAGCACTCAGAAATTTGTTGCCATTACTGTTAATTATTACTATCACAATGATTATCATCATTGATGTTATAGGAGGACTGGAGACTAGCAAAGAAACATTGCTATAAGAAGGTTGAATTTTCTTGTATTTTTCTTCTTCTCAGCTCTGGCCTGAAGGCAAGGTCTAATGTCATCAGTTACGTCACTGTCAATGATTCTCCAGACTCTGACTCTTCCTTGAGCAGCCCGTACTCCACTGAGACCCTGAGTGCTCTCCGGGGCAATAGTGGGCCCCTTCCGGAGGGGCCTGGCAGAGTCGTGGGAGAGGGTCCTGGCACCCGCACCATCATTGTACCTCCACTGAAAACTCAGCTTGGTGACTGCACTGTAGCAACCCAGGCCTCAGGTGAGTATTGTCATAGCTGGAATTGAATTCTCCTTTAACGTGTGTATCCTTAGTACACACATCCCTGTTTGATCCCTGGGTCAGGAAGATCCCCTGGAGAGGGAAATGGCAACCCACTCCAGTATTCTGCCTGGGAAATCCTAGGGACAGAAGTCCTTAGGATTGCAAAGAGATGGACACGACTGAACAACTAAACAACAATGACAACTTGTGCCAGTAGGACAGTCTTGTGGTATAGATTTTCCTAAAAGTTACCTAATTCAGGAATCAGTTCCTTGTAATGGGAAATTATTTTTTGCCATCAATTTTTATCTCCTTGTGTTCATTTTGCTTGGATTAATATAAAAATGAGCTTGTAGTCTCATAAATGTACTCACTGTTGATGGAAGAAGGTAGATAAGACATATGTTGGGTGGCATGGAGAATTAGCAGGCAGTTTTTGGTGGGTTTTTTTTTTTTTGCCACAGGTGATTGAAATTTGACAGTCCAGAAATAGGGTAATATTGAATACTGATAATATTAAAAATGATTACAAAAGCTGTTTTGGAAAGCAGTAGGTACTTCAGATCTTTTCTTACCAATGGCATAGCAGTGATGCTTTTATGGGTTGTATTATCAACTGAATTACCTCCATCTTTTTTGGTTCTATGAGATACTGGGGTTAGGCTTCCTGGTTTAGTTATTGGGTAATGAAATGCAAAGTGTAATAACAAACCCCAGTTTTCCTGGCTTAACATGATAAAATTTTCTCCTTATTCACATGAGTTCCCAGTGCTCCTGGTTGGTAGGCCTGCAGAAAGTTAGGGATCAGAGCCTTGGAATCCTCAGTATCTTGTCGGAAGGAAGAAGGAAGTATGGAGCGGGCACACACAGTTGTAACCTCTTTAGTCCCGTAAATAGTGAAAACTCATCACATGGCCCCACCTAGAAGCAAGAGGGCCCAGAAAACATAGTCCTTGTATAGGCAGCTCATTTTCAGTGGCAACTTTATACTTTCTTTATAGAGAGGCCTGTGAATTTTTGGCATCAATATAGCCATCCCTTCCATACTTTTATAACTTAGTATTTTATTGTGAATTATAGTACTACCAGAGACATAAGCAGGATTCTAGTTTGAGGGTGACATGTGATTCTTCTCTGGAGAAATAGCTGTCCACTGCAGACAGGACAAAACTTTCTGATGCCCAGCTGTGCTAAGTTGCTTCAGTCATGTCTGACTCTGCAACCCTGTGGACTATAGCCCACCAGACTCCTCTGTCCATGGAATTCTCCAGGCAAGAATACTGGAGTGAGTTGCCATTTCCTCCACCAAGAGATCTTTCCATCCCAGGGATTGAACCTAGGACTCCTGCATTGGCAGGCGTTTTCTTTACCACTAAGCCACTGGGGAATCCTTGAGCAGCATTACTAGGAGCTCTGTCCTGTACTGGGTCCAGAGAAAATAGGATGCTCCACCAGTCACTGAATGTATGCTCCNACCAAGAGATCTTTCCAACCCAGGGATTGAACCTAGGACTCCTGCATTGGCAGGCGTTTTCTTTACCACTAAGCCACTGGGGAATCCTTGAGCAGCATTACTAGGAGCTCTGTCCTGTACTGGGTCCAGAGAAAATAGGATGCTCCACCAGTCACTGAATGTATGCTCCAATTTTCGCACAGAGGGAAGCAAAATTTTGAAAACTGATCATGCTTATATTCAGCTGTAGTTTCTTAGAATTTCAAGACAGTGAATGCCCAACAAGATACAATCTTGTCTTCCTTTAAACCCCTCTGACACCTTAATGTTCTGAAGTATTACCAGTATCTTACTCAGTTTCACATTCTTATTTCTGTTCTTATTTAATTCCTTCATACATACCTTAGGCTTCTTGGGAGCAGGGTCTGTTCTTACTTGTGTTTATATTTCTAATAGCACCTTAACATGTTACTGGAGATCAGATAGCATTTACTGAAGTGACCCTTCTAAGGACCCTCTTGGAGCTCTATAGGAAGACAAAAAGGGATAACATCATAGTTTTTGTTCCTTTGGTGTAAATATAATTGAGGAAATAAGATACACATGAAACCTTAACTCTTGCAAACCTCATACAGACATGGACTGATTAATGTGATGGCATGTGAGGTTTAGCTCAGTGATACTGAGCCCATATCTGCTCCTAACTAAGGCCTGACTGACCCTTTTTTTAGGTCTCCTGAGCAGTAAGACCAAGCCAGTGGCTTCAGTGAGTGGGCAGTCATCTGGATGCTGTATCACCCCTACAGGGTACCGAGCTCCACGTGGGGGGACCAGTGCAGCACAGCCACTCAACCTTAGCCAGGTAAGCGCTAGGGGCTGCTGCTTTCTGTTTGGGACCCCCCCTATTGTTGCTTTCTGGAGGAACCCGCTTCTGGCTGGATTGCTGAATAAAGCCAAATGGGGCACCTTTTGTGCTGAACAGCTTGATGTTCCATGGCCCGCATCGTACCTGCATGTGCCGTGCCTCTTTATTCCCTCTGGGAGTGTGTTCAGAGCATACAATCCAGTTTTTCCATCAGACCTTCCGAGTCTGTCCTGGATAATTAGAGAAATGCCTGGAATTTAGAAAGCACCAAGGATGCTTTAGTCCATGCCTAGTTCTGCACTACCACCAGCTTTGAGACCAGAGTCTCTTCTTTTATCTCCTGGGTCATAAATAACTTGAGCCTCATTCTGTTTACTTGAAGCAAAGGACAGTGAAAAGCTGTCTGTACACTTAATCTACTGGTTCTAGTCTTACATGTTGCTCGAGTCTGGGATTTGGGGCTCTTTTCCCCACATCTGATCTTCTGGTGGGTGGGGAGGGTCCCTACTCTATTTGTGTTACTTTTTCCTCAGCTAAAATTCTGGTGCTTGTATGAAAGCTATTAGCAGTGAGAAAGTGTAACTGAGTGTGTAACTGTGGGTTTGTGTGCACATGTGTGTGTGTGTGAGAGAGGGAGCACATGCAAGTGCAATGTGCGTTCGCGTTAGTGCATGTGTTTTAGGCACCACAGTTCAACAGGGATGTGAAGAACTTAGAGGAGGACAAAAGAAACAATGGCAAGGAAGAGAGGTTAGGGAAGATTCAAAGTCACTGACGCCAGAATAGGGTGAGTTGAGTCGACAGTTACTCGTTTGTAGGAGTGGGTAACCCCTGTGAACTCTTTATTTCCCCCTTTCCTCTGTCATACTGGAGAGCAAACTGCTGCTGTTTGGGCTGGGTTAGGATCTGTTCTGCCAGGAGGCAGAGGGATGGATGGCTGCCTTCTGACAGCATTGCCAGTCTTGGAGTTCTGTGATGTGGCAGCCCAGAAGCAGTTTACGTTAGAACCTCAACTCTCAAAATTGGCCATTAGTGACCTCAAGATTCCTCACTCCCTTCTTCCTCCTTCCAGAACCAGCAGTCATCATCAGCTCCAACCTCGCAGGAGAGAAGCAGCAACCCTGCCCCCCGCAGGCAGCAGGCATTTGTGGCCCCGCTCTCCCAAGCCCCCTACGCCTTCCAGCATGGCAGCCCACTACACTCGACGGGGCACCCCCACCTGGCCCCAGCCCCTGCTCACCTGCCGAGCCAGCCTCATCTGTATACGTATGCTGCCCCCACCTCTGCGGCTGCATTGGGCTCCACCACCTCCATTGCTCATCTCTTCTCCCCCCAGGGCTCCTCAAGGCACGCTGCAGCCTATGCCACCCATCCGAGCACTCTGGTGCACCAGGTCCCTGTCAGTGTTGGGCCCAGTCTCCTCACTTCTGCCAGCGTGGCCCCTGCTCAGTACCAACACCAGTTTGCCACCCAGTCTTACATTGGGTCTTCCCGAGGCTCAACCATTTACACTGGATACCCACTGAGTCCTACCAAGATCAGCCAGTATTCTTACTTGTAGTTGATGAGCATAAGGGAGGGGAGGGGTCAGAGTTCTTAATGGGCTGTCATGAGCCCCTCCCTTACCCTCTCCTGAAACTCCTTAGCCAGCAACTTGCTCCACAGGGGCCCACTGAAGCAGAAGGCTTGTCTCTGGGGACCCTGTCTCAGTATTGACTGCATTGTTGTAGTCTCCCAAAGTCTGCCCTGTTTTTTAATTCTTTATTTTTGTGACAGCATTTTTGGTATTTGGAAGAGTTCAGATGCCCATCGTCTGCAGTTACCAAGGAAGAGAGATCATTCTGAAGTTACCTTTGAAAAATATTTTCCCTCTCTGACTTGATTTCTATAAATGCTTTTAAAACAAGTGAAGTATCTCTTTATTTAACTTTATTTTATTGTAATTCCTGGTCAGAGGAAACATGCTGATAGGAGGACTTGAAATCTGGTAACAAGTAAGGAAAGGAAAACCATTACTTTCTGCTTGTTTAAAAACCAAGACTTAATTGCTTCTCTTAAGAGCAGCTTGCACAAGTCTGTATTTTACTGTCTCGCATTTCTCAGAATTTTACCTTTGCTAATGGGACATTTAAGCTTACAGTGTTTTAGTTTTGTTTTCATGTCATGTTATTTTTAGTGGGAAACTTTTATTTTTGCAAAACTGGTTACATACTACTCTGTGTTACTATTGGGATTCTCTCAGTTGCTCCTGTGTTTATTATTAAGTAGTGTTAAAAAAGGCAGCTCACCATTTGCTGGTAACTTAGTGTGAGAGAATCCATACCTACCAAGAAAGCACCGGGTGTTCTTTTTAAATGAAGCCCTGTGCATTCTTTTTAAATTATTTTTTAAAAGTCTTTCTCTGATTCAGCTTCAATTTTATTCTTGGAAAAGCCATTAAGGTGGTTATTATTGTATGGTGGTGGTTGTTTTATTATATGCAAGCTCTCTTTGTATTATGTGATACTGGCATTGATGAGCTTTGCCTGAAGATTAGTATGAATTCTCAATAATACACCTCTTTCTCTCTTTGCCTCATCTCTCCCTTTGTTCTATGTGATTTATTTGGGGAGAAACCTAAAGGATCTGAAATCAGATAAGAACGTTGTGTATAGCTTTTATATTTAAAAGTAGCTTTCTTTGTATGCCAGCAGCAAATTGAATGCTCTCTTACTAAGACTTATATAATAAGTGCATGTAGGAATTGCAAAAAATATTTTAAAAATTTATTACTGAATTTAAAAATATTTTAGAAGTTTTGTAATGGTGGTGTTTTAATATTTTGCATAATTAAATATGTACATACTGATTAGAAGACTATAACAAGCAATTTTTCCTGCTAACCCAAAATGTTATTTGTAATCAAATGTGTAGTGATTACACTTGAATTGTGTATTTAGTGTGTATCTGATCCTCCAGTGTTACCCCGGAGATAAAATTGATGTCTCCATTGTATTTAAACCAAAATGAACTGATACTTGTTGGAATGTATGTGAACTAACTGCGATTATAATAGAGCATATTACTGTAGTGCTGAGTGAGCAGGGGCATTGCCTGCAAGGAGAGGAGACCCTTGGAATTGTTTTGCACAGGTGTGTCTGGTGAGGAGTTGTTCAGTGTGTGTCTCTTCCTTCCCTTTCTCCTCCTTCCCTTATTGTAGTGCCTTATATGATAATGTAGTGGTTCATAGAGTTTACAGTGAGCTTGCCTTAGGACGGACCAGCAAGCCCCCGTGGACCCAAAGCTGTTCACTGGGATTTATCAGAACAGGATTAGTAGCTGTGTTGTGTATATGCATTGTTCTCAGTTTCCCTGCCGACATTGGAAAATAAAAACAGCAGCTTCTCTTTTTCACCACCATCTCTACCCCTTTCTGTTTTGGATTCTCAGCTTTGTTCTCACAGAAGCATTTTCCCCATGTGGCTCTCTCACTGTGCATTGCTACCTTGCTTCTGTGAGAATTTAGGAAGCAGGTGAGAGGAGTCAAGTCAATATTAAATATGCATCCTTCCACCCTGTTTTTTTAAGTATGTGCAATCACTTTTAGAGGATTGATTTTTTCCTTTTCCCATGTGGCAGTACTTCCTGCGAATAGTCAACATTCCTAGTAAAATATTTGCTTGTTGAAAAAAACAAGTAACAGATGTGTTTATACCAAAGAGCCTGTTGTATTGCTTACCATGTCCCCAATACTATGAGAAGGAGTTTTGTGATGCCGCTGGTGACCAGGAACTCAACAGAAAGGTTTCTTAACCGGTGAAGAATATTAAGAAGGAACCAAAGCCTGTTGAGTCATTGGGCTTCTGAGGTTTCTTTTTAACAACTTCTGTATTCTTGGGGCCCTTCAAACTGTGAAATTGTCCTTGTACTCTCAGCTCCTGCATGGATCTGGGTCAAGAAGAGGGTACTGGGGATGGCAAAGTTCCTGCCCATAAAAGATTTGGGGGAAGAAGGTTAACCCTAAGATGTGGATGTGTTCCATCTGAACTGAAGGTTATAGATTTGAGGGATACGTCTAGGACTGGTTCTTTGTAGAGATGGTGTCAAGGAGGTGCAGGATGGAGATGGGAGATTTCATGGGACCTGGTCAGCAAGCTCTGTACCAGGTTGAACACCGAGGAGCTGTCAAGGTATTTGGAATTTCTTCATTGGAAGGAGTAAGGGCTTTCAGGATGGGACAGATAGTCAGAACAGCCTATCAGGAACATGTTGATGTTTTTCTGCTTTCTTTTCATCATTTTATTGAGTTCTGTTTTCAGCACTATATTGATCAAGATACCCAAGCAGTTTGTACAGTTTCTGTCACTAGTATTATACAGTTTTCTGTGTCATCGTGGGTGATCTTTGTGTCTCTTTTTGCCAAACACATTCTCATTTTCTAGCTCAAAGGCAGATCTATGGAAACTTTTTTTGTTCTTTATCTTTCCTCTACAAGGGATAAGTTTNAGTAAGGGCTTTCAGGATGGGACAGATAGTCAGAACAGCCTATCAGGAACATGTTGATGTTTTTCTGCTTTCTTTTCATCATTTTATTGAGTTCTGTTTTCAGCACTATATTGATCAAGATACCCAAGCAGTTTGTACAGTTTCTGTCACTAGTATTATACAGTTTTCTGTGTCATCGTGGGTGATCTTTGTGTCTCTTTTTGCCAAACACATTCTCATTTTCTAGCTCAAAGGCAGATCTATGGAAACTTTTTTTGTTCTTTATCTTTCCTCTACAAGGGATAAGTTTTGTTGTTTTTGTAAGAAATGAGATGCAGGGGGGGAGGGGGAACACAAAACACTCCACCCCTGCGCCCCCCACCTTCAGTCTGGTAAGTGGATACCACTTAAGATAGGAGTCTTAGTGGGGAGAAGACAATAATACTCAGAGCTTATATTGTTACCATAGTCACCTTACTAGCAGTGTGTGGCTTTAAGAACTTTAGAGATCTCAGTTTTAATTTTGCAAATTGGCATTTCAGATTTACCAAGATGAAAATGCATCTGTGTCTGCTGAATGCGTATGTGCTCAATGTGGCTTAGATTCTGTCTCTGGGGCTTAACATTGCTAGCCCTGACAGGATGAGGGAAGCCCCATAAATAAAGTGAGCAGCTGGCCCAGGTCACAGAGACCTCACCTCAGACTTAAGGCTTAAGGCTTAAAGTCCTCTCAGAACTTGTATTTCCAGCTTCCCCACCTCAGGGGTGAGAGAGAAAGTGGGAAGGTGCAGCCACGCTGGGCTCATCAGGACACTTGATCACTCCAGAGTGGGTCAGTGCTCAGCTAAAACCCCAGCCCCAGGAATGAGAACACCATTTAAACAGTTCTGGCCATCCATCGTCCTCTACTGGAGGGGCTAGCTTGACTGCCCTTACCCAGGCAAGTGCAGTAATGTGTATTTTATTCAGCATTATTACTCAGAAACCCACTGGTTAGGATGGTTTGTTTTAGGATAGGAAATGAAATTGCCTCTCAGTGACAGGAATGGCCCAAGCCTGCTTCCTATTTTGATTTTGTTTTAAACTGATGGATGGTGCAGCATGTCTACATGGTTGTTTGTTGCTAAACTTTATATAATGTGTGGTTTTGATTCAGCTTGAAAAATAATCTCACTACATGTAGCAGTATATTTTATGTACATTATATGTAACGTTAGTATTTCTGCTTTGAATCCTTGAAATTGCAATGGAATTCCAACTTTATTAAATGTATTTGATATGCTAGTTATTGTGTGCGATTTAAACTTTTTTTGCTTTCTCCCTTTTCTGGTTGTGCGCTTCCTTTTACAACAAGCCTCTAGAAACAGTTTCTGAGAATTACTGAGCTATGTTTGTAACGCAGATGTACTTAGGGAGTATGTAAAATAATCATTTTAACAAAAAAAAAATAGATATTTAAAATTTAATACTAACTACGGGAAAAGGGTCCATTGTGTAAAACATAGTTTATCTTTGGATTCAATGTTTGTCTTTGGTTTTACAAAGTAGCTTGTATTTTCAGTATTTTCTACATAATATGGTAAAATGTAGAGCAATTGCAATGCATCAATAAAATGGGTAAATTTTCTGATTCATGTGACTGGTTTTGACTTGTGTTACAAGTGCAAAGAGGATCAACAGTGGCATCTTTGGAGTGGCTGAATACGTTGCATCTGAAGACTGGTAGAATGTTAGAGACAAGTTCCTTCTTCATACAAATCTCTACAGCAGAAATGACTAGGTCCTGACAGGGGACACTTCCCCAGAATGGAGTGTCCAGGGCCCTAACTTAAGAGCATCTGGATCTAGCCCTTTGGAAAAGGCAGAAACTTCTGACACTCATTAATGAAACTGCTTCCTAGTACGTTCCACCAAACATTTAAAGTACCAAAATGAAAATAAGAATAACCACAAGATGATGCTATTTTCCCCTCCTTTCAAGCTGTACTGTTAGAAGACTAGTTTTTGTTTGTCTGTTTTTTAGAGGAGAATTTCTGATCAGATTTCTCATGATTAAAATGAATAAAATTTCTCCTGATTTGTCTAGATTCATCACCGTGGGTCTCTGAATACATGCTGTGTTCATTTGACTTCTTTTGACGTATGTTTCAAGATAAGTCTGTGGCCATTAATTCATTTGGGGCTTCTGCAGTCATAGTTGGAATATAGAAAGGAGAAAACAGAAACGCCCTTTGGGGCCATAACCAAGAGAAATTATCAATAGTCTGTTCTGTCCCATTACTAGGGAAGTCAGAGTACATTTATTTTAATTTAGACTACAAACAAATTTTTCTGATTTTTCCCCAAAATGAGTGTAGAAGTATTGTGAACTCACTGAACAGTCCCTCGTTTTGGTAAGATAATATTCTAGGAACTTTCAGGCAAAGGGGAATATAGAATGACTCTGCTGTCAGGCTCTCTTCCAGATAATCAAGAATTAATTTACTAATTTCTCACTGACCTGTTTTGGGTTTTTTTGTTTCTTTAGTTTTAATCTCAGTTACATTGTCTTTCTTAGGCTAAATCAAAGAGAGGCTCCTTAAGTAACTGGATAGTCCATGGGGAAAGGTGCATTTTAATAATGAAAACCCTTGTAAATTCAGGCTACTTGGCTTGCCTCGTGGAAAATTTTCCACTGGAGGTGAAGTCTAAGCCTTGGTTTTCCTGTTAATTCTGAGATGACACCCGGTGCTTAGCACAAGGTGGCGCCAGTGAGCTGTAGAGGAAGGTACTACAGACGTGAGCACTATGGCCTTTTTTCCCACCTCTTCCCCTCAGACCTCATCTCCCCTGCTTCCAGCTTCCACCAAAGGCAGAAAACAATCCGTGCTATTATTGCTGGGAAAGGAAGGATAAATGANGTCTCTAGCATGGGGCTCACCCCCAGGGCCAGGTTGCTCAATTGCACTCTTGGTCTGCAGCGCTCTGATTTTCCGGCTGCCACGGAGTCTGCGGTTTGGGTGAGGAGGAGGGGCAGTGACCACTCCTTACCAGTTTCCCAACACATCCTTCTCTCCACCCACCTCGCCCCCACCTACCTACCTCAGTCCTGGACCTCGGGGAAGTCTGTCCAGAAGTCCTGGAAATTTAACCCTATGCTGCCTAGCACCCTGGCCTCTGGTCGAGACATGCAGACACCCATTGCGGGAAGGGAGAAGGGACAGGAGACGGAAACCTAGGTTTTGGAGTCCATTCTCTAGGCATCTGCTGAGCTCTGTACCAGGACCCGTTCCAGCCTCATCCTCATGACCAACATTCAGGAGCAAGGCCCTCTGATGGACAAGATCCACTGCTTTGACAGTGAAATTGACCTCGGAGCAGCCCTGGCGGGAGGGGGGAGGGGTCCTCCTGGTTATTAACCTCTTGGCAGGAGGGGAAAGGGACCTGGTCTTCCCGCCCCCACCCCTCTCCCCCCCGGCCCCCTCCAGGATATCTCTCCCTCATCCAGCCCCGACCCAGGGTAAGGTTGATCAGTCAGGGCCCTGCCATCCTCCTTTTGTTTTCTTTCTCCCCAGGCGTAGCTGCTCCTGACGTAGGTTGGGGAGGCAGGGTGAAAGCCCTGAAGCACCTCACAAAGGCCCTATTGTGGGGAGCTCGGGACGGGTGGGGGCTTGCTCCCATTCAGTTCTCCGTAATGTGAGGCTGGCAGCAGTAATCACCACCTGTCAGCCCACAGAGGGGTCTGCCCACGGAACATCTGGTTCCGCAGTGCACAGTGCACGACGGGCTGTGGAGGAGGAGTTCCCGCAGGCCTGGAGACGAGGGGCCGCTCCGAGGAGGGGGCGTGTACGCGGGGCGGGGCGGGGGAGGGGAGGAGCTCGGCTCCTTAATGTGACACTAGGGTAAGGGCCTGACCCTAAGCTGCTGGATCAAGGGGCCCTGTCTGTAGAGGTATCTTGATACAGCACCAAACGGCAGAAATGGCTTTTTGAAGACCCTGAGGAGGGAATAGCTCTGGGACTTTGTGTAAATGACATCAGTGTGAGGCTACTGCTGCTGCTAAATTGCTTCAGTCNTGACCCTAAGCTGCTGGATCAAGGGGCCCTGTCTGTAGAGGTATCTTGATACAGCACCAAACGGCAGAAATGGCTTTTTGAAGACCCTGAGGAGGGAATAGCTCTGGGACTTTGTGTAAATGACATCAGTGTGAGGCTACTGCTGCTGCTAAATTGCTTCAGTCATGTCTGACTCTGTGCGACCCCATAGACGGCAGCCCACCAGGCTCCCCAGTCCCTGGGATTCTCCAGGCAAGAACACTGGAGTGGCTTGCATTTCTTTCTCCAGTGCATGAAAGTGAAAAGTGAAAGTGAAGTCTCAGTCGTGTCCGACTCTTAGCGACCCCACGGACTGCGGCCTACCGGGCTCCTCCGTCCATGGGATTTTCCAGGCAAGAGTACTGGAGTGGGGTGCCATCGCCTTCTCCGTCAGTGTGAGGAGTGAGGACTGAAAACTGGTCCTTCACCCTCACCATGTGTGGGCCTATCTGTATGTCATCTTTCTTTCCCAGGTTCCTCAATCAGGAAAAAAGTAGCTTTTTTATTTACTTTTTTATTTTGCTTAAAATTTTTTTGGAAAAGTTCACTCAGACTTTTCTGAAAGGGCAGAAATCTCTGAGGTCTTGTCACTTCTTACTTTCTGCTTTTTTTTTTTTTTTTCCTTTTTGGCTCCTGTACAATAGCTAGTGCTATTTTGGAAGCCGTATTAGAAGGTGAGTGGAACTGTGTGGGCTGATCTAGTGAACTGTCCAAATTCATTAATGGAAATTAACTGCTGCTCAGAGAGAGCACCTTGGTGGCTGAATCCTATCATCAGAAAACAGCTTCACAGCCCCTTCTCAGACCCTCCATTACATGTCACTTGACAGAAGCAGGTTATGACCTCTGGTTTGGGTTGAACAAAAGACAGTGGGAAGCAATGGCCCTAATAGGAGAAGGAGGGGCTAAGAGTCCATAGAGAAGTTCCACATCTGCCTCCAACCCCTAGCCCGAAGACAGTAACCACCAGGGATGGGGATGCAGGAGGTGCTGCTGCTGTGGGGACAGCTGTCTGCCAGATGTTTGGTCCAGGCGTGTCTCTGCATCACAAGCAGGATTGAAGAGGTCCTCTTTACTCCTGTTCTGCCCTCAAGAGTCTCCCACCCTCACTTCCCAGCTCTCCTCTTTATTCTCAATATCCTCTCCTCCCTAGTCCTGGCCTTTGTGTCTGCCCACAAGAGAAACCAACGTGTTCATATTGTCGCTTTTTCATGGAGGAACCTGAGCCAGTGTCGTCTGAGTCCCAGATGGTGGGGAGGGAGAGGGCAGAGTTATAAGGAATGAAGTTGTTGATTCAGCTGTCAGTGCTTCCTCTGGGATCGGGCTCTAAGCTAAACAGGAACCAGAGTCCTTTCCCTTTTCCTCCTCCAGTCGCAAACTTTCTGGATTCCTTCTCCTTGCATAGGGGCCCTTCCCCAAGTTTCCTGGCAGCATCCCCTTCCACCGATCCTTACTTCTCCACCTGCTTTAGGTCAGAACATGCTCACTATGAGAGCTATGGAGACGTCCTGGTGTGTCTCCCAGCCTGCAGGACAGGACTTTTAGCCTCAGCAGTGCCGTCTCTGCTCTAGGAGGGCTCTTCCAGGCTTCAGGCAGAGGGCAGGGCCATCCTTCCACCCTTAGCCCCTCTCTGCAGCTGCAGCCTCTCCTGTTGCTCTCCCCCAGCAGCCAGGATGCATCCTCCTCTGCTGCCCCAGCCCCCAGGCCTGGTAAGCTCTCCTCTGCCTGCTCTTTAACTTCTGCTCTCACAATGCAGAGCTTAAAAGATTAAATCTTTATTTATGGATTTAATTATGCCATAAAAGAATTATAAATGTGGAAGCCAGTGTATGACTTTGCAGAGCAGAATGAGAAAGTAACAACGAAGGCCTCTTGGCATCTTCTCTCCAGAACATGGGTTCTGACAATATCTGCAGTTGGACACATCTCCAGAACATCCTGACATGAAGGCTGACATGACCTCCAGCCTTCCCAACTCCGCCTTCTCTGAGAATGGACACCCTACCCCCTCATCCACAACTGTGTGGCCCAAGGGGAACAAATCAGATTGCCTCTCCTGGGGATTTAGAATTGCGATCAGAGACGTTAGGTCTGAGAGAATGTTTGGAAGCATCTTTTCCTTGCTGTGGAGAGACAGTGAGAGCCAGATCACAGAGGGCAAAGGATGAGGAGACACCAGACAGCAGTAGAGGCAGGAGGGAGGGGGCAGTTGATGCAGGCTGTGAGCAGTGATCTCAACCAGCCCTCCTGTGGTCACAATACCTCACTAGCCCTTGGGTTCTACAAAATGCCTGAATCCTTAAATACTCCCTTTTCTTAATTTATTTTTTTGCTCAGATCATATGAGTAGGTTTCCTACAACCCAAATCTGACTCCTCATCTTACCTTACCTTCCCACCAAAAAAATCACTCCATCCCCTGGATTGCTGGGCACATGGCCTTGAGGCCTTGACTCTTTAGAGTAGTGACCCCCGACCTTTTGGCACCAGGGACCAGTTTTGTGGAAGACGATTTCTCCTTGCACTGGTGTGGGGAAGATGGTTTCGGGATGGTTCTCATAAGGAGCATGCAACCTAGATCCCTCGCATGAATAATTACAATAGGATTTGTGCTCCTATGAGAATCTAATGCCCCCGCTGATCTGACAGGAGGCAGAGCTCAGGCAGTAAAGGGAGTGGAGGGGAGGAGCTGGAAATACAGATGAAACTTCTATCACTCACTGTCCACTTCCTGTTGTGTGGCCTGCTTCCTAACAGGCGTGGGGGCTGCTAGAGGGGTTGAGGACCCCTGCTTTCGAGCGTTCCTCCCTACCTAGGACCTAGAGGGCTCACTAGAATAATGAAGAATCTGTGCGGGCCTGTCCTGAATCATTGCACCACGGCTGGCTCACACCATTTGTCCTTCTTGACACCTCAGAGATGGCGACTCAGTTACCCTCCCCTGTACCAGCCCCTCCTGGTGTGTCACTTCTTTCTCCATCTCTGCAGCAGCTTGATGCTACTTTAGGGTCTGGCAAGCTTGGAGTCAGAACACTCCTTAGGTGGGCATCTGGCTCTGCTCTGATGCTTTGAAAGTTACTTAATACCTTATTATGAGATAATAATATCTGCCCAAGGGGATTGTTGCAATAAGGATTAGAGACGATATATGCCAACTCTTTATCAGAATGTAGCTCTCAAGCCCCGCTTCCACTGGGAGGCTTTCCTGGCTGTTTCCAATCTCCCTCGGTCCCCTCGCCCTCCGGCAGGGTCAGGGTCTTTTCCCTCTGGGCCCTGACTTACCCTGTGTGCATCCCAGCTGGAGCCAGTACCATCGTGTGTTGTGTCTTGCTATTCTTTGTCCCTAGGGCCTCACCCAGACCCTGGCTCAGAGACGGGGCTCAATAAATAACTGTATTCATGGTCCCCTGGGAGATTGTGAACCCTTGGCACTCTGGGCAGATTTGTCCCCTAACTCAGTTAAGCAAGAAGTAAAGGTTTTTGGTGGCATTTTTCAATTCAGTTGGACAAAGACAAGCTACAGATAAAAACAGAATGCAGTCTCTTTTCAACTGCGGGACGTGCTGGCCTTCTCACAGTGACAATTTCTAGTTCCTGCATCTAAGGAGAATGTCTCAAAGTAGGCTAAGCCCTGTGGCCACAGGGGAGGAAGGTAATAAAACTACAGAAGGCAGTGGGGAGACCTTTGCTGTTCAGCATCTGGTTCACAGCAGGGATCATGGAGTGGTTAAGCCCATTCCCTCCCCAGCCCTGCCATTTCCTATCATTTCTCTTTGAGCCTGGGTTTCCTATTAACTTCTCTTTACTATTTTCCTATTTCCTATTACTTCTCTTTGAGCCTGGGTTTCTTCATCTATAGAATGTGGATAATACCAATTCCACGTATTGCTGTGAGAACGAAGTGAGGTAATCCTTGTAAAGGAGCAAACAGTACCTGGCACATAATAGGTGCTCAATAAGCATTGTTATCGTTATCAACATCATCTTGGTTGCAGAAGTCTTCTCAGATTAAGAAAGGCTCGTGCTTTTTATTTCCTCAGACTTTACAACAATTCCATGAGACAGGCAGTTCTCAGGAACCTGAGGAATATAAGAGATTTAATGATTGGTCTAAGATTGTATCGTTGTAAGTGTTGTGGGGCCAGAACACAGTCTTAGAGGCTATGCGGAGGAGCTGGAAGAGCTGGAGCTCTGAATGGAAGCTGAGTTCAAATCCTTGCTCAGATGTAGCACGTCCTCGAAGTCCCGTGGATCTGTCTCATGCTCGGATGAAAAAGACCCAGGGAGGCTCCTTGCTCCAGCCTCTGACCACCCTCCAACTTTTTTTTCAGCCTTGGGAATCAGCCACTCAGTTGTCCTCCATCAGCCAACACCATTTTTGGGGGTGGTTTTTTTTTTTTTTTTTTTTTTTTTTGCTTTTTAAAAAAAAGTATTTTTAATTGGAGGATAATTGCTTTACAATATTGTATTTGTTTCTGCCATACATCAACAAGAATCAGCCATAGGAGTATCTATGTCCCCTCCCTCTTGAACCTTCCTTCCACCTTCCAGCCCCACCCCTAGGTTGCCACAGAGCACCGGTCCTGACTCCCTGCATCACACAGCAAATTCCCACTGGCTATCTATTTCTCATGTGGTCATGTGTATGTTTCCATGCGACTCCCTCAGTCCGTCCCACCCTCTCCTTCTCCTGCTGTGCCCACAAGTCTGTTCTCTGTGTCTACATCTCCACTGCTGCCCGCAAATAGGCTCATCAGTACCATCTTTCTAGATTCCAGTCTATGTGTTAATATACGATATTTAGCCAACATCATTTTTTGAGCTTCACTCCTTATTACTGATCAACTATGAACTGATATGAAGAACTGACTCTATGGACGTGAGTTTGAGCAAGCTCTGGGATATGGTGAAGGACAGGGAAACTTGGCATGCTGCAGTCCATGGGGACACAGAAAGTCAGACACAACTGAGTGACTGAACCAAACTGAACTGATGAACTCCCAGATTTGTCAGAATTATTCCACTGAGGTGGAGCCCGCCATCAACCACCTGGTCAGCATGTCTGCCGGCCTCCTACACCTACCTACCTCTCTCTGGGCTTCTATTCCCACTCAGATGACTTGGCTCTGGAGAGCCTGGGCCACTTTTTTTTTTTTTTTTTACAAATTGGCTGAGGAGAAGCGTGACGGTGCCAAAGGTCTCTTGAAGATGCAAAACCAGCGGGGTGGCACCAGGCCCTCCTCCAGGATATGCAGAAGCCATCTCAAGATGTGTGGCGTAAAACCTGGGACACCCTGGAAGCCACCCTTCTCATACAGAAGAACCCGAACCTGGCCATATTGGATCTGCATGGCCTGGGTTCTGCCCGCACAGACCCCCACCTCTGTAACTTCCTGGAGAGCCAGTTCCTAGATGAGAAGGTGAAACTTGAAACTCTTCAGAAGATGGGTGACCACCTGACCAACCTCCACAGGCTGGCTGGTCCCCACGCTGGGCTGGGTGAATATATCTTCCAAAGGCTCACCCTTAAGCACGGCTAGGAGCCTCAGGAGCCCAGTGGCCTCTGAGGAGTGCCCCTAATAGGGCTTCTGTCTAAAGCCCCTCTCTGCAACCACTAGGCAGCTTTTAAACCACCCTAGATCCATCTTCCAACCCTTGGACTAAATAGAAACAATAAAGCTTTTTGCCACCAAGGGAAAAAAAAAAAAATCCTTGCTCAGCCACTCACTGGCTGTATGATCCTTGGCAAATCGATTCTCTGAGGGTCAGTGAGTGTTACCCACTCACAGACGTGTTGTGAGTGGTAGATGGACTACTGTGTATAAAATACCGAGCAGAACATCCAGGAAAATAAAGGAGCTCACTGCATGCTTGTCCCCAGGGCTGTGACCTGCAGGCTCATATCAGACAGTATGCAGCTGCCATCCCTATGTGGTGACCAGCCGTCTGTCTCAATCCACTGGTTCTCTGGCTGCCTTCGCTCTCCACTTGTACATTGCCTATGGCAAGAGAGAGCCCTTGTGTCCCACCATAATCAATACATGATCAACAACAGCAGGGTTGACAGGTGTCCTGCGAAAGCGGTGAGGGAAGAAAGCAGGCTGTGTGGAAGCACCTCCAGCCTTTCTCTGCACCTGAACCAACTCCACCAGCAATGGTGTGTGTGTGTGTAGGTCTTAGTTTTCTTTTCTTTTTTAAAAAATACAGTGCTCCCAAGCTGCCTTTCCCCCTCTACCACGTTTTCTCCCTTGGAGATATTTTAGTTGTTCAGCATGTGTCCCTGGTAGCCATCACTATTGACTTTTTTGTATGTATTTGCTGTTGGTTTTGACAGATCCTTCGATGCACTTTGGTTGCACTTGGTCTTACGGATACTTATTACTGTCCAATTGCACATGATTTTTGTTTTGTGGCTGCTGAATATTATAAATATTGTAAATCCAGGCAGCTGTGAAATGCATGAGCTGTTTTCCATCTATTCCACCTGTCCTTTTGGAGGAAGACAGTGTGGAGAGAGCTCAGGGAAGGGAGAAAGACCTTTCCATCTCAGCATGACGGGTTCGTGAGGCTGAGTGTCCAGCTTTGCTCCTCATCCACTGTGTGACCTTGAGTCAAATGCTAACCTCCTTGAGTCTCAGTGCTCATTTGCAAAATAGGATTATGTTATCTGGATTACCATCTCATAGGACTGTTGAGGTTCAAGTTCTAATGCATAAAGCTTTTAGGACCTCCAGGAAGGAATCTTAGGAATCATTGAGTTTAGGTCCCTCCTTTTACAAGAAATTGAAGTCCAGAGAGTCTTTTGAGGGCAGGGACTATGTCATATTCATCTTGCTATGCTGGGGATCCAGGCAGAGTCAGGCGCACATGAGGTGTCTGATAAATACTTTGTAAATGAGTTGAGGGATCAGCTCGCAGTGACATACCTATGATTTAACCTCTTGATGACTCAGGGTTATCAACATCAATTACTGCATGGTGTCGCTCTGCCCTGATGCCTTCAGAGCCAATTATGCTGTGTACAGTGCGGCTCTGATGCTTTTCTTCTCCGTGTTCCTCCTCTCTGCTCCTACACTGTCACCTGTCAGTTCTCTCTGTAGCTTTTGGGGCCACTCTGAGAAATCTCCATCACTGTTTCTAATTGGCTGTCCACTTAGGCTTGGATGGAACAGGAATTAAAACGCTTTGAAAGATTTCAAGTTGGCAGTCATGCCAGGTACTTTTATTGGTGTCACAGGAATGTGGCAGAGTATTCTACAGACCGGAAGTATAGCCTGTTTTAATCTGGAAGAGGCTTAATGTCATCTGGTTTAGGGCCCTCAAGTCATGCAAGTATTTTCTAACTCACCATGCCCTTCCAGTGCCTTCCAGCATGATGTGATCAGTTTACTCAGTGATTTGTGAAGCAGGTGTATGGTTTATGCTGGCAGTGACTGAGGAATATCTGCCTGATGACCTGGATTCTTAAGCATCTTTCCCTCTCAGCAGAGGGGAAGTAAACACACACAGCTGTGGATTTCGCCTCTCATTCCTGACTATGACCCACAAATTCCCTTCTCTTTTTCTCTCCGTCCTTTCCAACCCTCCTTAGTCCAGACTGAGGTGAAATATTTTTTACTGCTGTATATTGTTTAGATATCTAAGGGAAGTTTTAAAGATGTAAGCTAGAAACATTAGCTTAATAAGTAGGTAAGGGAAATGTTAGTTTTATCAGTGGGTTTTTTTTTTGTTTGTTTGTTTGTTTTGGTTTTTGGCTCTCACTTGTGGCTTGCAGACTTAGTTCCCCAGCCAGGGGTTGAACTTGGATTCACAGCAGTGAAGGTGCAGAGTCCTAACCACTGGACGCCCAGGGAAGTCTTTATCACTGGATTTTAAATTGAGGTAGAAGTAATCTCATTTAAACCGGGCTTTCGTATTCACTTGAAAGCCTGTAAATTGCAGATAAATTATCAGCCACAAATTGGGATTTATGTTCTGTGGGTTTTTAATGAGGACAAGGGAGGCAGCTCAACTCTTACTGATTCATGGTCTGGGAAAGATCAGCATGGCTCACCATTTCCCTGAGGACGGGACAGTGGCAGGACCCAGAGCAGACATCTGAAATTCAAGTTGTAGTTCAGCTCTATTCTGCCTGCATAATCTCAGTTTCCTCACCTGTAAGGTAACAACAATATTTGTATCTCCCTCACCCGGGCAGTGTGATGACTAAAATGAGATAACACATGTGAAAGTGTTTTGTAAATCACAGAGCCACACACAGGCCTGCTGCTCAGATCACTCCCTTAAGACTTATCGTAGAGTGTCTCGTGACTGTGCTGGGAATGGGACAGGCCAAGGAACCTGTCTGGCAAGAAGGATAAAGGGGATGTTGTACAAATAAAAAAAGACATCATTAGGAGAGTTAATTATTACAAACAAAAGGAACTTGTAATAGGTATCTCAGACTCAAAGGGGATGTGATTTCTAACGAACTTGGACCCTGTTATGAGATTGAACTACTGTGAGTGGTCATCAGAAGGTAGAAAACACAGTCATAAATGGTGTTCAGACTGCGAGGTCAGAACACCACGCAGTATAGAGCGAAGCCCAATGCCTAGTTGCAGTGCGTGCATCCTCAGTTGCATCCGGCTTTGCGACCCATAGACTGTAGCCACCCCTCTGTCCATGGGATTTCCCACACGAGAATACTTGACTGGGTTGCCATTGTCTCCTCCAAGGGATCTTCCCAACCCAGGGATAGAGCCTACATCTCCTGTGGCTTCCACATTGGCAGGTGGATTCTTTACTACTGAGGCACCTGGGAAGCCCACCTAGTTATAGAGCAGGAAGCAAATCTGGAGATGAGACACACACCTGAGTTAGGGCAGGTCACTGAGAGATGCTGAAGTCTACATGGAGCTTGTGTGAAAAGCGGCACCTGTGGGAACACTGCAATGTCAAAGCCAGCTTGGACAGGCAATTGATCAATGAAAAATGTAATGGATATTGGTGAAACATATACAATGTGCTTCCTAACAATTGGACTTCCCTGATGACTCAGATGGTAAAGCATCTGTCTACAATGCGGGAGACCTGGGTTCGAGCCCTGGGTTGGGAAGATCCCCTGGAGAAGGAAATGGCAACCCACTCCAGTAGTATTGCCTGGAAAATCCCATGGACACAGGAGCCCGGTAGGCTACAGTCTATGGGGTCACAAAGAGTCAGACACGACTGAACGACCTCACTTCCTCACAACAGTCAATGTCTACAGACGTGGACATGTCTTCACAGTTTGTGGACTTGTGGTTTAAAGACATGAGTAAATAGAAACCACATTGCAGTGTGGTCAGACTTGTGCAACAAGAGAACTTTGTTCATGGTGGGGGGTGTGTCAGCTTCTGAAGGGTCATCAGCCTGAGTGGAGGGAGGACCCCTCTGCACACCTATCGTCATCACTCAGCTGGGCCACTGCAGGAGCCTCCCAACTGGCGTCCTGCCCCAGAGTCCTGGCTCCTGGCTCTAGTACCTGTGTCTTGCTGTATGTCACTGCTTGTTAATGGACCCATCTCCCCAGACTAGACTGACTTCCCCTTTAGAGCGGTGGTGGCTACTCCTCGGGCTTGATGGATGTTTGAGAAGAGCAGGAAGAGGGAAAGGCACAAAGAGAGGAAGGAGGGTCCTCACTGTCCAGGGCTGTTCTCTCCTTCCAAACTTGTTGACCGTGAGCTTGAAGGCAAGTGCTCCGGACAAGGAGTTTGCACAGGTGTAAGTGCTCCTGCGGGCTTTCCGGGTGGCTCAGTGGTAAAGAATCCACTTGTCAGTGAAGGAGATGCAAGAGACGCAGGTTTGATCCCTGGGTCGGAAAAATCCCCTGGAGTAGGAAGTGGCAACCCACTCCAGTATTCTTGCCTGAAGAACCAACTGCATGGACAGAGGCGCATGGCGGGCTACAGTCCACACGGTTGCAAAGAGTCAGACACGACTGAGCACACGCCAGCACACAAGCTCTCCTGAAGGAGCAGCTTCCCTCATGAGACAGCCAGCAGCCAGAACCCTAGCCAGTTCTCCTGTTTTCGCACAGTTTTCTTTACAAGTCTCCTAGGAACAGGACCTTGTTGCCAGTTGCGCATCCCTGGGAGCAAGTCTCACTGGATGCCCCCTGGGAATTCATCTTCGCCTTGAGTTGCAGCCTCTGTAGAGCACTTACCTCCAGGCCTGCCACCCACAGAAATAATAAACAGCGGCACTGTTTACAGAGCCTTTGGCACCCAAATGCAGTGGTTTCAAGCCTCAAAACAGTGATTCCCAACACATTTAACGAGAGCCAGACTTTGTGCTGGGGGCTGAGAAGACGTGATGACTTCTGGGCCTCAGAAACTGACTAGTCAGTTGGGATGGGGAAATGGGGAGGCAGCCAAGGGTAGAATGATAAGACAGGCATGGATTTCCCTCTGCCTGTGGCTGGCTAGTTTAGGATAAGTGGTGTCAGAGAGCAGTGCTTCATGAGAATTCCAAGGAGGGAGTGGTTGTACTCCAGCAGGGGGATTTGAAGAGGTGCCATCAAGTGGTAGTGTTTGAGGTGGCCTCAGAGGAAGGACTGGACTGAAAGAGTGCCCCAGGAGAGGACACCGGTAGGAGCCCAGGTGTGGAGATGGTCAGGTGCAAGTATAGTCAGGAAAGCTACTAGGTGAGTTTTATGAGAATATAAATTGCCTCTAAGGGTGTACAGTGAAATAAAAGCCCAAAACTCTCAATCAGGCCATATTGCTAAGGGAGTTCTTTTTGAGTTGAGCTAACCAACAAAGGTCCACCTAGTCGAAGCTATGATTTTTCCAGGGGTCATGTATGGATGTGAGAGTTGGACTATAAAGAAGGCTGAGTGCTGAAGAATTGATGCTTTTGAACTGTGGTGTTGGAGAAGACTCTTGAGAGTCCCTTGGACTGAAAGGAGATCCAACCAGTCCATCCTAAAGGAAATCAGTCCTAAATATTCATTGGAAAGACTGATGCTGAAGCTGAAACTCCAATACTTCGGCCATCTGATGTGAAGAACTGACTCATTGGAAAAGACCCCGATGCTTGGAAAGATTGAAGGCGGGAGGAGAATGGGACAACAGAGGATGAGATGGTTGGATGGCATCACCAACGTGATGGACATGAGTTTGAGTAGGCTCCGGGAATTGGTGATGGACAGGGAAGCCTGGTGTGCTGCAGTCCAAGATGTTGCAAAGAGTCGGACACAACTGAGCAGCTGAACTAACGAACTAAGCATGTTGAGGGGATTCCCAGATGGCACCAATGGTAAAGAACCCACCTGCCAATGCAGGAAATATGAGACATCAGTTCAATCCCTGGGTGGGGAAGACCCCCTGTAGGGAGAAATGGCGCCCCACTCCAGTGTTCTTGCCTGGAGAATCCCATGGACAGAGGAGCCTGGCGGGCTACAGTCCATAGGTTTATAAAGGGTTGGACATGCATGAAGCGGCTTAGCATGTGTGGGAGAATGAAGAGGAGCCAGTGGAGGAAAGAGACTGAGGGAACTAGGGAAAGTCCTTATTTCTAAATCTGAGAGGAGGAAGGACCAAGAAGGAGGAGGCAGCCAGGACCCTCAAACATTCGGAGAGGTGAGAAAGGCCAGGGAAGCAGCTGGAGGGCGTTTGCTGAGACGTGCGAGTTAGGGAGAGGCGGGGAGGGGAGGCCGTGAAACAAGGCTGCTCAGTGAAGAAACTGTTGTTTGACAGGCAGGTGTGCTGGGCAGGAGGTGGAGAGAAAGAGAAGCATGGGTGAGGGAAGCTTTGTTCAAATATTTTATATTATGAAATATTGATATTTTAAATGTACAGAAAATAATAGAATTGGCAACCATGAATCACCACTCAGACTTAAAATGTTCACATTTCTGATGCTTGCTGTAGATCTTTCTTTCTTAAAAAAAAAAAAAAGACACATAAGCTTACAGATTCAGTTAACCATCTTCCCCACCCTCACGCACCTCTCTCCTCACAGGTCATTATACTACCTTAAATCAGTATCATCTCCTTGTGTTTAAAACAATGTGTTTATTGCGCATATATGTACCAAGCCAGCTTGTAGAATTATTTTGTATGTTTTAAAATTCACATAAAAAGTATCTTCTATAAATGTCATTGTTGTTCCATTGCTCAGTTATGTTCGACTCTGGGACCCCATGCACTGTAGCCCACCAGGCGCCTCTGTCCATGGGATTTCCCAGGCAAGAACACTGGAGTGGGCTGCTATTTCCTCCTCCAGAGGGGATCTTCCCCACCGAGGGACTGAAGCCAGGTCTCCTGCATTGGCAGGTAGATTCTTTACTGCCGGGCCACCAGGGAAGTGCCTTCTATTAAGTACATGTATGCAATCTTTTTAAGTTCCAGCATTATTTTGGACTTTGCCCAGGATGATCACAGGGCTCCGGCTCCTTCGTTTCCACTCCCGCTGTACTCCTGCGCCTGTCTCTCCCCTCCTGCCAGGTGTTTCCACTTCTCACTGTTACAGTGTAGAGCATCCTGGCTCAGGTATCCTTGTGTCCATGTGGGAGGGGGTCCTGGACAGACCCCAGAGGTGGGGGAAACCATGCATCGTGGTGCCTCTGTCTGGGGGTCACAGGGCACTGGGACTCCCCCGAGTAGGGGTGCTGCTCCATTCCCGTTTCTCCTCAGTGTTTGTTTCCAGAAGGGGAAAGGTTGGCCTCTGGGCAGAGGTTGATGATCAGTGTGAGCAAGAGAGAGAACCAGCCCACACAGGATGAGGACAGGCGTGTGGATAGGAGGCTTCCTGCAGAAGAGCAAAGGGATGAGCTAACGAGTGAAATGGAGAAAGTTGACCTTAAGAAGAATCAGCTGTTGGGAAGGTGAGGGCTAGGAATCAGCTCTAAGTCTCAGAAGGAAAATTAGGGGAACAGCCAACACCAAAGGGAATTTGGCACAAAGGCAGCAAGAGATGGCAGAGATATGGCTGAGAAGTGAGGGCCAGGGGAACTTGCCAGGGGTCCACAGCAACTCGCCAGGTGGCCAGCCTCCCCTCCTCCTCCTGGACAGTACTGGTCAACTGGTAACAGCTAACAGCTCCTCACTATTTTTGAGCCCTTACAATGTGCCCTTGATAGGCATCTTCCTATTTCACAATCACCATTGATAGCATGGCAGGCTACAAACAAAAAGACTTCAGGCTTTTAGTTGCTATAAGGTTTATGTTAGTAGGTGCTGTGTGTCATGTGACTGCCCCCGAAGATGAGACATCTCAGGCCAAATGAGAAGCACATTAGTGGGGCGGTGGTGGGGCAGGGGGTAAGGGGCTGCGGGAATCAGTCTGGTCACTCTGCTGGGTCAGCTCTGAGAAGGAATGTTCTTTTCTGCCCTAGGTGAAATGGCTAATTAGATCTGCTACTATTTATTAGGCACCTACTGGGGGGCTAGGCTCCTGTGAGATGCTTTGCATTCCTTCTTTTTAATCCCAACAACAATCCTGAAAAGTTGATGTTATTATCTCTATTCTACAAGCAGGAAATTTGGGCCTCCAAGAGGCTGTCACCAGGCAAGGTCACTGGGATCTGGTATTGTTAATACCTACCAAAAAGAAGACCTGTGGGTAGTAAGAGCCCTGTCTTCAAATATGAGAAAGGTCATCATAACAGTTGTTTCATCTGGCCCGTAAGTGTAAAGCAAGGCTCTTAGTAGGGATAAGTTATGCAAAGAGAGGGAGTTCTATTTAACAAAAGGAAGAATGGTCAGCCCTGTGCTAGAATGTTTTGTTACCTTTGGTGGTAGTGAGCTCCCTATTCCTGGAGGTATTCAAGCAAAGGCTGGGTGAAAGTTGAGTGGGGCTTCACAGAGGAAGGCAAGTGCTGGAGGAGTGGAATAGATACCCCTCACAATATTTTCCAACATTCAAATTTTGTTAAAGTTTTGAGCAAGATAAAAAAGAGGAAAATCAAGAGAGAAGAGTTCAAAGGCCTTGGAATGGCTGGCCATGGGACAAACTTCCACATGCTACACCTTAGACAATGAGCGACACTCTTCTGGCTACGAAGGTGAGGGGTCGAACTTGGGTCCTGCCCCACCCACTCCTGACTCGGCCTCAGGTGAAGTCTCCCAGAGAAGTTGGAGGAAGAAGTTTGGTGTGTACATTTCTGCCTGAGTGACTCTCAATCCATTTTTCACAAGCTCTGGCTTAGGCAGGTGTCTGGTTGTGTTTTGAATCCAACTTGTTTGCATTTCTGCAGCAGGTGGCCTCTGTGACTGGCTGCAGAGGGAGAGATTTGCTTTGCACATAATTTAATCCAAGGGTTGCTGCTGCTGCTGCTGCTGCTGCTAAGTCGCTTCAGTCGAGTCCGACTCTATGCGACCCCATAGACGGCAGCCCACCAGGCTCCCCCGTCCCTGGGATTCTCCAGGCAAGAACACTGGAGTGGGTTGCCATTTCCTTCTCNTGTAGATCTTTCTTTCTTAAAAAAAAAAAAAAGACACATAAGCTTACAGATTCAGTTAACCATCTTCCCCACCCTCACGCACCTCTCTCCTCACAGGTCATTATACTACCTTAAATCAGTATCATCTCCTTGTGTTTAAAACAATGTGTTTATTGCGCATATATGTACCAAGCCAGCTTGTAGAATTATTTTGTATGTTTTAAAATTCACATAAAAAGTATCTTCTATAAATGTCATTGTTGTTCCATTGCTCAGTTATGTTCGACTCTGGGACCCCATGCACTGTAGCCCACCAGGCGCCTCTGTCCATGGGATTTCCCAGGCAAGAACACTGGAGTGGGCTGCTATTTCCTCCTCCAGAGGGGATCTTCCCCACCGAGGGACTGAAGCCAGGTCTCCTGCATTGGCAGGTAGATTCTTTACTGCCGGGCCACCAGGGAAGTGCCTTCTATTAAGTACATGTATGCAATCTTTTTAAGTTCCAGCATTATTTTGGACTTTGCCCAGGATGATCACAGGGCTCCGGCTCCTTCGTTTCCACTCCCGCTGTACTCCTGCGCCTGTCTCTCCCCTCCTGCCAGGTGTTTCCACTTCTCACTGTTACAGTGTAGAGCATCCTGGCTCAGGTATCCTTGTGTCCATGTGGGAGGGGGTCCTGGACAGACCCCAGAGGTGGGGGAAACCATGCATCGTGGTGCCTCTGTCTGGGGGTCACAGGGCACTGGGACTCCCCCGAGTAGGGGTGCTGCTCCATTCCCGTTTCTCCTCAGTGTTTGTTTCCAGAAGGGGAAAGGTTGGCCTCTGGGCAGAGGTTGATGATCAGTGTGAGCAAGAGAGAGAACCAGCCCACACAGGATGAGGACAGGCGTGTGGATAGGAGGCTTCCTGCAGAAGAGCAAAGGGATGAGCTAACGAGTGAAATGGAGAAAGTTGACCTTAAGAAGAATCAGCTGTTGGGAAGGTGAGGGCTAGGAATCAGCTCTAAGTCTCAGAAGGAAAATTAGGGGAACAGCCAACACCAAAGGGAATTTGGCACAAAGGCAGCAAGAGATGGCAGAGATATGGCTGAGAAGTGAGGGCCAGGGGAACTTGCCAGGGGTCCACAGCAACTCGCCAGGTGGCCAGCCTCCCCTCCTCCTCCTGGACAGTACTGGTCAACTGGTAACAGCTAACAGCTCCTCACTATTTTTGAGCCCTTACAATGTGCCCTTGATAGGCATCTTCCTATTTCACAATCACCATTGATAGCATGGCAGGCTACAAACAAAAAGACTTCAGGCTTTTAGTTGCTATAAGGTTTATGTTAGTAGGTGCTGTGTGTCATGTGACTGCCCCCGAAGATGAGACATCTCAGGCCAAATGAGAAGCACATTAGTGGGGCGGTGGTGGGGCAGGGGGTAAGGGGCTGCGGGAATCAGTCTGGTCACTCTGCTGGGTCAGCTCTGAGAAGGAATGTTCTTTTCTGCCCTAGGTGAAATGGCTAATTAGATCTGCTACTATTTATTAGGCACCTACTGGGGGGCTAGGCTCCTGTGAGATGCTTTGCATTCCTTCTTTTTAATCCCAACAACAATCCTGAAAAGTTGATGTTATTATCTCTATTCTACAAGCAGGAAATTTGGGCCTCCAAGAGGCTGTCACCAGGCAAGGTCACTGGGATCTGGTATTGTTAATACCTACCAAAAAGAAGACCTGTGGGTAGTAAGAGCCCTGTCTTCAAATATGAGAAAGGTCATCATAACAGTTGTTTCATCTGGCCCGTAAGTGTAAAGCAAGGCTCTTAGTAGGGATAAGTTATGCAAAGAGAGGGAGTTCTATTTAACAAAAGGAAGAATGGTCAGCCCTGTGCTAGAATGTTTTGTTACCTTTGGTGGTAGTGAGCTCCCTATTCCTGGAGGTATTCAAGCAAAGGCTGGGTGAAAGTTGAGTGGGGCTTCACAGAGGAAGGCAAGTGCTGGAGGAGTGGAATAGATACCCCTCACAATATTTTCCAACATTCAAATTTTGTTAAAGTTTTGAGCAAGATAAAAAAGAGGAAAATCAAGAGAGAAGAGTTCAAAGGCCTTGGAATGGCTGGCCATGGGACAAACTTCCACATGCTACACCTTAGACAATGAGCGACACTCTTCTGGCTACGAAGGTGAGGGGTCGAACTTGGGTCCTGCCCCACCCACTCCTGACTCGGCCTCAGGTGAAGTCTCCCAGAGAAGTTGGAGGAAGAAGTTTGGTGTGTACATTTCTGCCTGAGTGACTCTCAATCCATTTTTCACAAGCTCTGGCTTAGGCAGGTGTCTGGTTGTGTTTTGAATCCAACTTGTTTGCATTTCTGCAGCAGGTGGCCTCTGTGACTGGCTGCAGAGGGAGAGATTTGCTTTGCACATAATTTAATCCAAGGGTTGCTGCTGCTGCTGCTGCTGCTGCTAAGTCGCTTCAGTCGAGTCCGACTCTATGCGACCCCATAGACGGCAGCCCACCAGGCTCCCCCGTCCCTGGGATTCTCCAGGCAAGAACACTGGAGTGGGTTGCCATTTCCTTCTCCAATGCATGAAAGAGAAAAGTGAAAGTAAAGTCACTCAGTCCTGTCCGACTAGTAGTGACCCCATGGACTGCAGCCTACCAGGCTCCTCTGTCCATGGGATTTTCCAGGCAAGAGTACCGGAGTGGGGTGCCATTGCCTACTCCGAATCCAAGGGTTAGCTACTGAGTTTGCTTCTCCCCAGACAAGGGGAATCAGCACACTCTCCTCCAACCTTGCCTTCGTTTGGTCATTAGCAGGGATGCTGCTCTGTGAGCCTTGTTAGATTCATAGGATCACAACTCAAAGGTGATTTACTGTAACTCCTGATATTAAAAACCTCCAAATGAGACATGTGGAATGAATAATGCTCTGTAGTGAATTCGTTAATGAATTTCCTCTCTGCTTGCAAAATAAAGTGATTGGCCAAAAAAACGGAGGGGGGACTGGGAGTGGAAAAAGACCTTGAAACTGTGCCAGTTGGGTTCTTGAAGATTCTGGAGAGAAAACAATCAGAAATTGCTTAAAAAAAAAAAAAGATCCACATTCTATTCTCAGTAGGGACAGTCATTAATTTCAGGGTAGAAGATGGCTTGGCATCTTTCTGTTATCCTTAGAATAAATAAGCAGTTACCTTAAAAAAAAAAAGGTGGGGGAGGTTATGATCCAGGTTTAAGTCATCTTGGCTGGTTTCTGATTTGCACATAGATGGTGAAGTTTGCCTTTGTTTCAGAGGTTGATTGCTGGGAAGGGGAATTCATGAAGAATGAAAACCTGTTCAGCAACAGGCGAGGAGGCAGTGGGGCCTCCGAGCAGTCCCTCCGAGCTCGCTGCTGGTCTGCGCACCCTCACCTGCTGGGCCACAGTGTTCTGCTCGAGGCCAGTGAACAGAACCAGCTTCCTGGGCGTATGATGCCTGCACAGGGCTCTCAAAGGACCCCACACTTAGAAGGGTCCCACACTTGGTGTAATGCTCTGCTCTTGCTGTCTTGAGGTTCGTAATGTTTGAAGGAGGAGCCCCTTTGCTTTCATTGTGCACTGGGTCCTGTACGTTATGTAACTAGACCCACCAGCCGGTGATCCTTTCACTGCCCTGTCACTTGCTCTGTCAACTGCCCTTTCCAGCTCTGGCTTTTCTCAGAAGACCAACCAGTAAGATGTTTGCTCCACAAATATGTGTATTGGGTAAAAGTATGTGCCTGTGTTTTAAAAAGGTGGACAATTAATTGCTTTTTACACTCTGATTGAAATATAAGACATGTTAACTGTGGGAAAAATGATGAGTACAAAGAAACCATCCATATACCCACCACACAACAACATAACTTTCTAGTCCTCTTTTGTACATATTTTTGCTGTCCTCTATCTTTGTGTCATTGGCAATATGCAGAAATAATGTATTGGAAAATGCTTCTAAACAATTCCCATTGTAGCCTGGGCTTTCCCCTATATTTTTTCCCCTCAGATTTGATGATACTCTAGTGTATAAGGATACCGTTGTCTACTCAGTCCCTTACTGTTGGGTCATTTTGTGTTTATTATAAATAACACTCCAAAGAGAACACTCATGGATATAAACAAAACATTATTTTCTTGGGATAGTTCCTAGAAATCAGACTTAGTAAGACCTTTGGCGCACATCGTTGCCAAATAGGCCTCTGGAAAAGGGTTCCAGCTTCCAGTGGAGAAGGGAGGAGGGAGGGGGTTGAAGAAGGACTGACAGTGATGGAAGACAAGGGAGCTCTGCTGGGGCCTTTGGGCTCTGGGTCAGCAGCTGAATTTCTTTTCCAAGTTCGGATCCTGGTCTACACTACAAAGATCTGGAACAGAGCTGGTTTTCCTCTCATCTGCAGCTCTTCCAGGAGACAACTAAGGATCTGACAGCCAGGGAAAGAGGGCTCCCAGGAGCTGCGTCACATTCGATGGCTGTAGGGAAAGGACACTGTCTGCCCCTTCTGGGCTGCTAGGCTGTGCTAAGTTGCTTCAGTCATGTCCGACTCTTTGCGACCCCATGGCCTGTAGCCCACCAGGCTCCTTTGTCCATGGGATTCTCCAGGCAAGAATACTGGAGTGGGTTGCCATGCCCTCCTCCAGGGGAACTCTCCCACCCAGGGATCAAACCCACGTCTCTTACATCTCCTGCACTGGCAGGCAGGCTCTTTACTGCTACCGCCACTGGGGAAGCCCGCAGAGATGCCACTGGGAATGTTTAAGGGCACTCAGCTTAGCTGCACATCTGCACTCCTTCTGAAGTCTCCTGAGTGGAGGAAAATAACATCCCCAGCTCGATAGCCTCTTCCAGTGTGAAAAGAGCATGGAGAGGCCACTGCCCTCTGCAGATTCATCCTGAATGTAAATGATCTCTGTTTGCAGTTGCTGAAGGAGTCGACCTGTGGCTGTCTGGATCATTTAGATGTTTATTTAGGTCTTGGGGAGGGGGAATAATACGGAATTGGTCTATTTACTGTGGAGGCCGAGGCCTGTCTGACTGTGGAGAAGCTGCTGTAGGATGCTAGGGTCCCGGGAGGGGGCTCTCGTGATCTCTGAGAATCTCTAGATGTTTCCACTCTGGGTCTGTGGCCAGGGTCACTGCCAGAAACCAACTTATTCCAGGTGAGAGGAGAGGGGAGGTGTGTGTTATTGGAGGCCTGGGGTTGAGAAGTGGTCTTTAGAGACCAGCAATGAAGCGGACCCCAAAGGTGCCTTGGCTCCGGCAGGGTATGGGGTCAGGAAGAAGCAGGGGTCTGGCTTCATATTTAGTTGCCCTGGTTCTTCTTTACTTGGATGACCCTCTGTTGGCTTGGTGATTTTTCCCATCTGCTGCAGATAAAAATTTCTGAGTTACATTTTTTCCCAGAACTTCTTTCTGCCTCTGCCCACAGTTGATCTCCCCTTAGCCTTGTACAAGGCGCTGCTGGTTCTGGGGCTCTGGTGGGAGGTTCCACACTCCCACCAGCTGGCTGTACACCAGGCTAGAGTCTCCAGGGACAAACCGCTAGCTTTTTGACTCCTCCTCCCTAGTGTTCCCCTCCCCATCATGGGAAGAACAGAGGACTCCCAACCGCCCCTCCCTGCACCCCCTCCCTTGCCCATTGCCTCCCCCAGCCACCCCTCTGCCTTTGGGCCTTTGGTTCTGTCCCAAGTCCACTTAGTAAACAAAAAGGTCTGTGGACACAAGCCTGAGCTTCCTCAAGTTCTTTAACAATTGCTTGAATTTTGACTTTTCAGTCTTATGGTAAGTTTTACGAAATTACTGACACCTTTTATAAAGACACAATTTATAGATATTTTAAAGTCACTGTCTTTGCACTTGTGTTCTAAAGGAGCCTATGAAAAATGTCCCCTTTGAAAGGAGCTGGAAGGGTGGGGGGAAGGACGAGGGGCTTCCCTGGTGGTCCAGAGGTTAAGACTGCACTTCCATTGTAGAGGGCTTGGGTTCGATCCCTGGTTGGGGAACTTAGATCCCACATACCTCACAGCACAGCCAAGGGAAAAAAAGGAATAAAAGGGACTGAGTAGGACTTCCCTGGTGGTTCAGTGGCGAAGACTCAATGCAGGGACCCTGAGTTTGATCCCTGATCAGGGAACTAGATCCCATATGCCACAACTAAAGATCCTGCATGCCACACCTGAGACCCAGCACAGCCAAATAAATGATTAAATAAATACTTTTTAAAAGGTGAGGTGGGGATGAGAGCTGAACGTCACACAAATGTGAGAAATTCTGCACAGGGCCTCTAGTGATCACAGTTGCCATTGTTGAGCCCTTGATGAGCAGACAAGCCCTGTGCTCATTTTTCTTGAAATAGGCATCACCATCCTCATCCTCATTTTCCAAAAAAGGATGGACAAAGTGTGGCTGGACAGGCCTCACAGACCTGGAATCTGAGAATCAAATGTCAGTTCAATCCCAAAGCTCATGCTCTTAATTTTATTAGAATCTCCCTGTCATCATTCTAGGTAGTGAGGGTATGAGAATGGAATGTGGTTACCAAAATTAATTCCAATGTTCCTGGACAGTTAGTTTATAATCCAGGAGGGGCTATAACACACAAAACTAATGAAGGTTGGACTGTGATAACTGCTAAAAATCAAATGCAAGAGGGTGCTTAAGAGCAAAGGAGAGATTAATTCTAGCTTAATGGGTTGGGATTGAGATCATTCATTTTAAAACTAAAATTTAATTGAGTGGCTACTATGTGCAAGGAATCGCACTGAGCACTAGAGATACTGAATTGAAAAAGACACTAGTCTTCAAAGCAGCAGCTCAGACAGATGAATGAGCCACGAGAAAACAACGAGACAGGGCTGTGGCAGAAGCACACACACGATGGGAGCCTCCTGGCCCTTCCCCACCTCCAGGCTGGTTAGGGAAGCACTTGGGCAGTCAGAAGAGATGGGAGGGAAAGGTTTGAACACTATAAGCAGAAGGAACAGCTGGAACAAATACAGGGTGAGAGGTGGGGCTCCACACAGGAATTAGAATGGGTTTCAGCTGGGTGAGGGCAGGGCATGCTCCTTGGACCGCACTATAGCAAGATGAGAGAGGTGTACCTAAACCTGAACCACAAAGTTTAAAGAATTCAATAAGGAAACTGATATTTTCCGGCAACAGCGGGGGCCTGCTGAAGGTGTTAAGAATGGGAGTGATGAGCCTTAAAAAGCTGACTCTGGCAGCACTGACCAGTGAAGACTGGAGTCAGAGAGGCAAGCAGAAGGCCATTGCAGTGAGGCCGGTGAAAAATGAATTTCAGTTAAGGTTTCCCATTGACTCTGACTAAAGACCAAAGCCATTACAAATGAAGCCATCAGGCCCCCAGATTGACCCATTATCTCTGTGACCTCGTCTCCCACTCAGTCTCTCCTGGCTCAGCCACAGCGACTACTAGCTGATCCTTGAACATGCCTGTCACACTGACCTCAGGGCCTTTGCACCTTCTCTTTCCTGTCTGGAATGATCTTTCTCTAGATGTTCACAAGGTTCACTCCCTTACCTGCTTTAAGCCTTTGCTTAAGGTCTCCTTTCTAATGAAGCATTGTTGTTGTTCAGTTGCTAAGTCACGTCCGAGTCTTTGCAACCCCGTGGACTGTCTTCCACTATCTCCTGGAGTTTACTTAGTTTCATGTCCTTTGAGTCAGTGATGCTATCTAACCATTTTATCCCCCCCTGCCACCTCTTTCTCCTTCTGCCTTTCAATCTTTCCCAGCATCAATGTCTTTTCCAATGAGTTGGCCCTTCACGTTAGGTGGGCAAAGCTTCAGCTTCAGCAACAGTCCTTCCAATGAACATGCAGCGTTGATTTCCTTTAGGATTGATGGTTTGATCTTTTTGCAGTACAGGGGATTCTCAAGAGTCTTCTCCAGCACCACAATTCAAAAGAATCAATTCTTTGGCTCTCAGCCTTCTTTATGGTCCAATTCTCACATCTGAGAATTGGACATGATTACTGGAAAAATCATAGCTTTGACTGTATGATATTGACCTTCTGGTGATGTCCATATGTAGAGTCGTCTCTTGGGTTGTTGGAAAAGGGTGTTTTCTATGACCGGCGTGTTCTCTTGACAAAACTCTATTAACCTATGCTCTGCTTCATTTTGCACTCTAGGGCCAAACTTGCCTGTTATTCTGGGTATCTCTGGACTTCAGAATTTTGCATTCCAATTCCCTATGATGAAAAGGACATCTTTTTTGGTGTTAGTTGTAGAAGGTGTTATAGTTTTTCATAGAAACAGCCAATTTCAGCTTCTTCAGCATCAGTAGTTGGAGCATAGACTTGGATTACTGTGATTTGAATGGTTTGCCTTGGAAATGAACTGAGATCCTTCTGTCGTTTTTGAGATTGCACCCAAGTACTGTATTTCAGACTCTTTTGTTGACTATAAGGACTACTCCGTCTCTTCTATGGGATTCTTGTTCACAGTAGTAGGTCCAATTATCATTTGAATTGAATGAAGACCCTTAGTTTACTTAAAACAGTCCTTTTCTCCCTATCCCACTTCCATGTTTGTTTCTTTGTTTCCACCTACCACAGGGTATCTTTTACTTATCTGTTTATGTTCTGTCTTCTTCCAGGAGAATGAAACTTCCTTGAAGGCAGGGATATGCTTGTTTTGATCACTGCTATACCCATAGTATTTATTGCAATACCTAGCATATAGTAGGTATCAGTATTTGCTAAATGAGTGAATTATTGAATTCATGACAAGGGTAGTACAAAAGGTGAGAGATGGGGAGAAATTTAGGAGGGATTGCCAACAGAATGTGGCATTGCTGAAGAGTAGGGAAGAGAGAGGAATTTATGGTAACTTTCAGGTGTCTAACTCTAGCACCAGGTTGGTGAAGGACATTAAAATAGCAGAGAGAGAAAGAGAGAAAATATATAAATATATATATAAGGGTTTTTTTCCTTTAAGTACTATTTTTTTTTAATTAAAATATAGTTGATTTGGCTCCCCAGGTGGCGCTAGTGGTAAATAACCCACCTGCCCATGCAGGAGACATAAGAGATGCTGTTTTGATTCCGGGGTTGGGAAGATCTCCTCGAGGAAGGCATGGCAACACACTCCAGTATTCTTGCCTAGAGAATACTAGAGGACAGAGGAGCCTGGGTGGGCTACAGTCCATGGGAGTCACAAAGAGTTGAACATGACTGAGTGACTAACACACACAATTGGCCATAGGTGTGCGGGTTTAATTCTGGGCTTTCTATTCTGTTCCATTGATCCAAATTTGTTTTTGTGCCAGTACCACACTGTTTTGATCACGGTAGCTTTGTAGTATTGTCTGAAGGAAAAAAAAAGTGGTTTTGAACTAAGTTTGGAGGACTGAGTTAAATTCACCATTCCAGTCCATTTTAGTTCACTGATTGCTAAAATGTCAATGTCCACTCTTGCCATCTCCTGTTTGACCATTTCCAATTTACCTTGATTCATAAAGCTAACATTCCAGGTTCTCATGCAATATTGTTCTTCACAGCATCACACTTCCATCACCAGTCACGTCCACAGCTGCGTGTTGTTTTTGCTTTGGCTCAGTCTCTTCATTCTTTCTGGAGTTATTTCTCCACTGATCTCCAGTAGCATATTGGGCACCTACTGACCTGGAGAGTTCATCTTTCAGTATCCTATCTTTTTGCCTTTTCATGCTGTTCATAGGGTTCTCAAAGCAAGAATACTGAAGTGGTTTGCCATTCTCTTCTCCAGTGGACCACATTTTGTCAGGACTCTCCACTGTGACCCATCTGTCTTGGGTGGCCCTACATGGCATGGCTGATAGTTTCATTGAGTTAGACAAGGCTGTGTTCCATGTGATTAGTTTGATTAGTTTTCTGTGATTGTGGTTTTCATTCTGTCTGCCCTCTGATAGATAAGGATAAGAAGTTTATGGAAGCTTCCTGATGGGAGAGACTGACTGAGGGGGATACTGGGTCTTGTTCTGATGGGCGGGGCCATGCCCAGTAAATCTTTAATCCAATTTTCTGTTGTGGACAGGGCTGTGTTCCCTCCCTATTGTTTGACCTGAGAACCAAACTATGGTTTAGGTAATGAAGATAATGGTGACCTCCTTCAAAAGTTCCCACGCATGCACTACAGCACTCAGTGCCCCCAACCCTGCAGCAGGCCACTGCTGACCCACGCCTCTGTCAGAGACTGCTGGACACTTACGGCCAAGTCTGCGTCAGTCTCTTGTGGGGTCACTGCTCCTTTCTCCTGGGTCCTGGTGTGAACAAGGTTTTTTCTCTCCCCCCCCCCCCCCCCCCC
>SJYA01000592.1:186435-211346 GCA_006410615.1 Neotragus moschatus
AAGTTTTTTTTCCCCCCCCCCCCCCCCCCGGGTCCTGGTCTGTTTCTCCAGTCCTGTATAACTTCTGGCGGCTCCATGGTGGGGTTAAAGGCAACCTCCTCCAAGAGGGCTTATGCCATATCCAGGTCTGCTGCACCCAGAGCCTCTTCCCCTGTGGCAGGCCACTGCTGACCAGTACATCCACAGGAGACATTCAAACACTCAAAGGAAGGTCTGGCTCAGGCTCTGTTGGGTCTCCTGGTGCATACAAAGTTTTGTTTGAGCCCTCTGAATGTCTCTGGCAGATATGGGTTTTGATTCTAAATGTGATTTCGCCCCTCCTACCATCTTTCTGGGGCTTCTCCTTTGCTCTTAGACATGGGGTATCTGTTTATGGTGGGATCAAATGTTCTCCTGTCGACAGTTCTTCAGCAGTTGTAATTTTGGAGTGCTCTCAGGAGAAGATGAGCGTACATCCTTCTACTCCACTGTCTTTAACAGTTGCCATTCAATATCACAATAATCTAAGCCTATGCCCCAACCAGTAATGCTGAAGAAGCTGAAGTTGAACTGCTCTATGAAGACCTACAAGACCTTCTAGAAATAACACCCCAAAATCCATCTTTTTCATTATAGGGGATTGGAATGCAGAAGTAGGAAGTCAAGAGATACCTGGAGTAACAGGAAAATTTGGCCTTGGAGTACAAAATGAAGCAGGGCAAAGGCTAACAGAGTTTTGCCAAGAGAATGCACCTGTCATAGCAAACACCCTCTTCCAACAACACAAGAAAAGACTCTACACGTGGACTTCACCAGATGGTCAATACCAAAATCAGATTGATTATATTCTTTGCAGCCAAAGATGGAGAAGCTCTATACAGTCAGCAAAAACAAAACTGAGAGCTGACTGTGGCTCAGATCATGAACTCCTTANCCCCCCCCCCCCCCCCGGGTCCTGGTCTGTTTCTCCAGTCCTGTATAACTTCTGGCGGCTCCATGGTGGGGTTAAAGGCAACCTCCTCCAAGAGGGCTTATGCCATATCCAGGTCTGCTGCACCCAGAGCCTCTTCCCCTGTGGCAGGCCACTGCTGACCAGTACATCCACAGGAGACATTCAAACACTCAAAGGAAGGTCTGGCTCAGGCTCTGTTGGGTCTCCTGGTGCATACAAAGTTTTGTTTGAGCCCTCTGAATGTCTCTGGCAGATATGGGTTTTGATTCTAAATGTGATTTCGCCCCTCCTACCATCTTTCTGGGGCTTCTCCTTTGCTCTTAGACATGGGGTATCTGTTTATGGTGGGATCAAATGTTCTCCTGTCGACAGTTCTTCAGCAGTTGTAATTTTGGAGTGCTCTCAGGAGAAGATGAGCGTACATCCTTCTACTCCACTGTCTTTAACAGTTGCCATTCAATATCACAATAATCTAAGCCTATGCCCCAACCAGTAATGCTGAAGAAGCTGAAGTTGAACTGCTCTATGAAGACCTACAAGACCTTCTAGAAATAACACCCCAAAATCCATCTTTTTCATTATAGGGGATTGGAATGCAGAAGTAGGAAGTCAAGAGATACCTGGAGTAACAGGAAAATTTGGCCTTGGAGTACAAAATGAAGCAGGGCAAAGGCTAACAGAGTTTTGCCAAGAGAATGCACCTGTCATAGCAAACACCCTCTTCCAACAACACAAGAAAAGACTCTACACGTGGACTTCACCAGATGGTCAATACCAAAATCAGATTGATTATATTCTTTGCAGCCAAAGATGGAGAAGCTCTATACAGTCAGCAAAAACAAAACTGAGAGCTGACTGTGGCTCAGATCATGAACTCCTTATTGCAAAGTTCTAACTTAAATTGAAGAAAGTAGGGAAAACCACTAGACCATTCAGGTATGACTTAAATCAGATCTCTTATGATTGTACAGTAGAAGTGACAAACAGATTCAAGGGATTAGATCTGATAGACAAAGTACCTGAAGAAGTATGGACAGAGGTTTGTGACATTGTATAGGAGGCAGTGATCAAGACCAACTCCAAAAAAAAGAAATGCAAAAGGGCAAAATGGTTGTTTGAGGAGGCTTTACAAATAGCTGAGAAGAGAAGAGAAGCTAAAGGCAAAGGAGAACGGAAAGATATTCCCATTGGAATGCAGAGTTTCAAAGAATAGCAATGAGAGAGAAGAAAGCCTTCCTCAATGATCAATGCAAAGAAATAGAGGAAAAAAATAGAATGGGAAAGACTAGAGATCTCTTCAAGAAAATTAGAGATACCAAAGTTACATTTGATGCAAAGACGGACAAATAAAGGACAGAAATGGTATGGACCTAATAGAAGCAGAAGATATTAAGAAGAGGTGGCAAGAATACACAGAAGAACTATAAAGAAAAGATCTTCATGACCCAGATAATCACAATGGCATGATCACTCATCTAGGGTCAGACATCCTGGAATGTGAAGTCAAGTGGGCCTTAGGAGGCATCACTACAAACAAAGCTACTGGAGGTGATGGAACTCTAGTGGAGTTATTTCAGACCCTAACAGATGATGCTGTTAAAGTGTTGCACTCCTCAATAGGTCAGCAAATTTGGAAAACTCAGCAGTGGTCACAACACTGGAAAAGGTCAGTTTTCATTCCAACCCCAAAGAACAGCAATGCCAAAGAATCCTCAAACTACTACATGCTTGCACTCATCTCACATGCTAGCAAAGTAATGCTCAAGATTCTACAAGCCAGGCTTCAACAGTACATGAACTGTGAACTTCCAGATGTTCAAGTTGTTTTAGAAAAGGCAGGGGAGCAAATTGCCAACATTCAGTGGATCATAGAAAAAGCAAGAGAATTCCCATAAAACATGTACTTCTGCTTTATTGACTACACTAAAGCCTTTGACTATGTTGATCACAACAAACTGGGAAATTCTTAAAGAGATGGGAATACCAGAGCACTTTACCTGCCTCCTGAGAAATCTGTATGCAGGTCAAGAAGCAACAGTTAGAACCAGACGTAGAACAATGGACTGGTTCAAAATTAGGAAAGGAGTATATCAAGGCTGTATATTGTCATCCTGCTTATTTAACTTATATGTAGTACATCAAGTGAAATGCTGGGCTGGATGAAGCATAAGCTGGAATCAAGATTGCCGGGAGAAATATCAATAACCTCAGGCACGCAGATGACACCACCCTTACGGCAGAAAGTGAAGAAGAACTAAAGAGCCTCTTGATGAAACCGAAAGAGAGTGAAAAAGTTGGCTAAAATCTCAACATTCAGAAAACTAAGATCATGGCATCCGGTCCCATCACTTCCTGGCAAATAGATGGGGAAACAGTGGAAACAGTGGCTGACTTTATTTTTCTGGGATCTAAAATCACTGCAGATGGTGATTGCAGCCATGAAATTAAAAGATGCTTGCTCCTTGGAAGAAAGCCATGACTAACCTAGACCGCATATTAAAAAGCAGGGACATTACTGTACCAGCAAATGTCCGTCTAGTCAAAGCTATAGTTTTTCCAGTAGTCATTGTATGGTTGTGAGAGCTGGGCTATAAAGAAAGCTGAATGCTGAAGAATTGATGCTTTTGAACTGTGGTGTTGGAGAAGACTTTTGAGAGTCCCTTGGACTGCAGGAGATCCAACCAGTTCATCCTAAAGGAAATCAGTCCTGAATATTCATTGCAAAGACTGATGTTGAAGCTGAAACTCCAATACTTTGACCATGATTCAATAGAATACACCCGATTGGGGTATTTGATAGAACACACCAGTGAGTTCTGGTGTGACTGACTCATTGGGAAAGACTCTGATGCTGGGAAATATTGAAGGCAGGAGGAGAAGGGGATGACAGAATAGATTGTTGATGGCATCACCAACGTGATGGACATGAGTTTGAGCAAGCTCTGAGAGTTGGTGATGGACAGGGAAGCCTGACGTGCTGCAGTCCATGGGGCTGCAAAGAGTCAGACACTGAGTGAGTGAACTGAACTGGAGGACCCCTGGGAGTGAATGCCTGGGGGTTTCCTGGACCATTTCAGAGGCCATTGAAAGGAGGAAGAGGAGTGCTCCAACCAAAGAAAATCTGCATTTGTCTGTTTTGTTCTTGGCTTTCTTACTTTTGTTTGGTTTAATTTTTAGTAATGAGATCAGAAATTATATAGATAATAGATTACAATTACTGAGTTCTTATTGTGTCCGGAATATTAAGTAAAAAGCGGATTATCTGGTGTATTCTAAACATCTCACTGAAGGTAATACTAGTCTTATCCTCTTTCTACAGCCCAGGAAACTGAGGCAGAAGAGAGATTAAATGATTTGCGTAAGGTCACAGTGTAGAACACTGTGATTCCTGGATATACAGTCTAAAGAGAAAATACACAACTGTGTAGACCAATGGAGAACAAAGTATCACCTTCACTAAGCTCTCTTATGTAGGACTTCTCTGATGTCCAGTGGTTGAGAGTCTGCCTTGCAATGCAGGGGACACCGGTTCTATCCCTGGTCTGAGAGGATCTCAAATGCTGCGAGCTGCTAAGCCTCTGTGCCACAGCTACTGAGCCCCGGTTCTACAGCCCTCGAGCCACAACTGAGCCCATGTCCCAGAGCCCATGCTCTACAACAAGAAAAGCCACTGCAATGAAATGCATGCATGCCGCAACAAAGAACCAGCACAGCTACAACAATAACTAACTAAATAAGACTATTTTTCTGAAAAGCTCTCATATCTAGTAAAATGAGGTTGTTAATGTCCTTCCCTTGTACACATGTCCACAGGCCTGAAGAAACTGAGGCACACTCGCTTGATGGGTCGGGTGGCTTGGGGCGGGGGAGGTGAGGGAGGGAGGAAGGACACGGCCAGCTTTCTTTGCTAACCTGCCAATCAGGAACGGGGGGCGGAGTCAGGCAGGAGTGTCAGCTCTGATTGGTCCCTTTCCGGCAAGGAGGTGTCAGCGGTGGGAAGAATAGCCTGTCTAAGCGTGAGCTCCCCTGTGAGATGCGGCTCTGGGATGCAGAGCGTTCCTAAAATGGCCAGTAGTGGCCTGAAACCAGTAAAACTGACTCTGGGAGAGAAACAGTCACCAGTTTTTGAAGATCTACAACAAAGAATCTAAACCAGGGCCAAGAAGGCAGAATCATCAAAAAGAAGTTGGTCTGGTGGGGACTGTGGGGAGCCTGTGCCCGACATCTGAAGAGCCCCTCTGCTCCGAACTAGCCAATTCTTGCCACCAGGGAATGTGGGCTCAGTGTTGCCTCCTTTTCCTTTTTTTTGGATCTGTTTTTTATTTGTATAGCTAGAAATCTTTATTTTTGTGTAAAATCCTCTTACTTTTAAATATTGTTCTCTTCCTCCTCCAAACACTCCGTGGTCCAAACCAATAACTTTGCACGCCCTCTGATTTGTGTCCTCTGGCAAGGATCCTTAACCCCTTTAGGCTATGAGATTCTGATGAAAACTGTTTTTTTTTTTCCTTAGGGGGAAGAAATGTCTGAACAGACACACAAAATCATGGCTGTTCTTTGTGGGCATCCTTGTACCCCTGGAATCATCCAGTTCCGAAGGCACACTTTGTAGATGCAAAAGTGCCAAGGGCTTCTTGTGAACAGACCTGAGGCCTGGGAAGGAACCAGCCTGGATGAGGTGTGTCCTGTACCTGCAAGAGACGGTGGAGTTCTTGGGGTTACTACGTCCACCCTGTTAACCATACTTTGTATAGGGAGCAGTCTGAGAGGCCTGAGTGCTCACTGGGAGAAGGCAGAATAGCAGGTATGGAGTGAGTGAAGAAGCCTTGATGGACTGGGTGCTTTGAACTGGACTTTGAGGGTTGATAGAACTTTAAAAGAGATGGAGCTTCCCTGGTGACTCAGTGGTAAAGAATCCCCCTGCCAGTGCAGGAGACACGAGTCTGATCCCTGATCTGGGAAGATCCCACGTGCCATGGAGCAATTAAGCCCGTGAGCCACAGCTGCTGAGCCTGTGCTCTGGAGCCTGGGAGCTGCAACTAGAGAAGCCACCACAATAAGAAGCCCACTCACTGCAACTAGAGAAAAGCCCGGGCAGCAAAGAAGACCCAGGAGAGCCAAATAAATATAATTTTTAAAAATAAATACATTTTTAAAAAACAGAACTTTAAAAGAGGAAATGAATCATTTTTCTGCTCTTGGGCGTAAAAGGAAGGGTATGGATTTAAAGCTGGGATATTCTAAATGCCAAGGGTTTCTGCATGGAGGACAGATATTACATACAAGAGGCTGTCCTTCTAACCACCCATGTGTCCCAGCCAGGCTCCCAAACTTTCCCAGGTGGATGACAGCCCATCTCCAGCTCAACCTATTAAAGACTGTGGATCTGCTCTTAATTGGTAGCAGGGAGGAGCTGAACTCCATGTACTTGTCAAATAGCATAACATTGAGCTTCCTGCAGCTCAACATTTACCAAATGCTCGGTTGCAAAAAATAGCATCAATGGAGGCAAAAGACATGCATTCCCTCTGGATTCCCTGTCTTATCTACAGATAAGTCAGACCTACAGAGACCTTCAGTGAGCTGGGTGCTGGCAGCTATCATTTTGGCCTTTGGTTGGCCAGCTTTTTAGAACAGGACTTCTCTGCTATGCCACTGGCCTAACGATGTCCTTATCATAAGAATGTTAAGAATGTGGTTTACTTTATTAGCAAGTTTGTATAATACTTTTTGGATACTTGTGTAGCAGCCTTCAATAATCCTTGCGTGTGTGTGTGTGTGTGTGTGTGTGTGTGTGTGTGCGCGCGCTCAGTCGCTCAGTCATGTCCAACCCTTTTGCAACCCCATGGACTGTAGCCTGACATGCTCCTCTGTCCACGGGATTCTCCAGGCGAGAATACTAGAGTGTGGTTGCCATTTCCTCCTTCAGGGAATCTTCCTCGTTCAGGGAATCTTCCCAACCCAGGGACAGAACGGATCTCCTGCAGTGGCAGGTGGATTATTTACCACCGGATCACCTGGTAATTCATGTCTCTCTCTAGTCACTGCCCCCACTGAGTAGCGTCATCCTGTGTGACCAGTAGGAGTCATCTGAAATGACGGAGTGTGACTTCTGAAGCTAGATCATCATCGGGTACTGCGTCTTCCACCCCGTCCTGGGGGGAATTTGGCTGCTTGTAAGGAGGACACTCCATCAGCTCTAAGGAGAGGTCTGTGTGGTAAGGGACCAAGGCCTCCATTCTCCATCTTCCAAGAACCTGCCAGTTGTGTGAATGAGCCATCTTGGAAGTGGATCTCCAGCCCCTAATTTTGTAAGCTATTTTTGTTGCTGTTGTTGTTACAAACTTTCGTATCTCTAAATAACAATCTTGAACTTCTACTTCCTGATTTTTTTTGTTGTTTGCAGTGTTATCAATTTCCTACTTTTTCATTTTTATAGTGAGAAATACAATTACACCCAAACTAGCAAATTAAAGCAGTAAACATTATTATCTCTCACAATGACGTTCTTCGCCTCTCATTATGGCATAGATGTGATCAACATTATATTGATATTTCATGGTTACATAATTAGGACCACAGAAATGCTATTTGTAGCAGCACTATTAGTCTTTCTTTCTTACACTGTTTTGTTTATGCTGGGGATAGTTATTACCGTGTCTTTATGCTTAATTTCTAAGGATTTATCATTATTTCATGCCAAACATACTTTCAAGCTTATCAGGTATTCCATCAGTTTCCTTTAATGGAGACAGCTCCTACAACATTGTCTCTGATGGCTAGTACTCTGGAACTGTCCTAACTTTCATCTTGGAGATTCCCCTTGCCCCTCTTTCGTTTTGGATTCCCTTTTTTCTTGATTTTAATACATTTGTTTTTATTTAAAAGTACAGTAAATTGCATACCTTCTCCTGTTGCCTTAGGAGCCAGCAATGAGAGAACAGTGGGGCAGTTAAACACTGAGAGGTGGATCTGGAGTTGGGAGGAGGGGGAAGTAACAACAGGCTTAAACAGTGGGGAAGCCAGGGTAGTCTCTCTGTGTCTGCCTGGTTCAGCAGAGGCATTAAACTGGCGATTAGAAGGAATGTTGACGCCTCTCTATGTCCCATTATGGGCTGCTTCCCTTTCCCATTCTCAGCTCTACTGGCTCCTGGCCCTTCTTCCTGCTTCTCAGGCACCCACCTCAGCATTCTTGCCATTGTTGGAGGAAGTTGGGGAAAGAGAAAATGGGGAAGTCATCAAAATTTAGAGTAATCTCATTAACAGATACTAATCTTATTTTACAGGGAGCAGAAAGCTGTGTACACATTGCTATTTCAGGAAAGATGGAAAATCCATTGCATCCAGGGGTAAAGGTGTCCCTTCTTCAATCCATATGGGCCCTTTCAGCTGTGTCCTTGCTCTGCCCTCATCACCTTCTCTGGGATCCCCTAGTATCAGTTTTCCCATCTTTCTTGCATCTTCCAGTAGTCATGTACGGATGTGAGAGCTGGACTATAAAGAAAGCTGAGCACCAAAGAATTAATGCTTCTGAACTGTGTTGTTGGAGAAAACTCTTGAGAGTCCCTTGGACTGCAAGGAGATCCAACCAGTCAATCCTAAAGGAAATCAGTCCTGAATATTCATTAGAAGGACTGATGCTGAAGCTGAAGCTCCAATACTTTGGCCACCTTATGTGAAGAACTGACTTACTGGAAGAGACTCTGATGCTGGGAAAGATGGCAGGGGGAGGAGAAAGGGATCACAGAGGATGAGACGGTTGATTGGCAACACTAACTCGATGGATATGACTTTGAGCATGCTCCAGGAGTTGTTGATGGACAGGGAAGCCTGGTGTGCTGCAGTCCATGGGGTTGCAAAAAGTCGGACATGACTGAGTGACTGAACTAAACTAAGCTTGAATCTTCAATCTCTTCCTCTCTCCCCAAACCTTTCCTCTAAAGATATCCAAGTTGTTCTCATTCTTCAAAAATTTTTTTTTAAATGTTTAAGTTTTATGTAAGTATAGGTAATTTACAATGTTTCAGGTATATAGCAAAGTGGTTCATATATATATATATATTCCTTTTCAGATTCTTTCCCATTATAGGTTATTATAAGATATTGAATATGGTTCCATGTGCTGTATGTTCTCATTCTTTTAAAATTCCTTCCTTGATTCCCTCTAGTCCCAGCTCTATCTCCCTCTTTCTCTTCTTAGCCAGATCTCTTGAAAACGTTTTCTGTACCTGCTGCTTTTATTTTCTCTGTTGTGACCACAGGCCTTTTGGTTGCTGTACTCATCTCAGTCTTGACGTCATTTGACCTGTTTGCATTATCTGATGAATATGACTTCCTCCTCCTTTTCATGACTCATTAAAAATTTATTTGTTTATTTTATTTTTGACTATGTCGGGTCTTCGTCCCAGGCTTTTCTCTAGTTGTGGAGTACAGGCTTCCCCTTGCGGTGGCTTCTCTTGTTGTGGAGCATGGACTCTAGGCTACTCAGGCGTTAGTACTTGCAGCTCCCAGGCTCTAAAGCGCAGACAGGCTCAATAGCTGTGTCGCATGGGCTTTGTGGCTCTGCATTACGTGGGATCTTCCTGGGTCAGGGATCAAGCCCATGTCTTCTGCATTGGCAGGCGGAATTTTTTTAGCACGGAGCCCCACCACTCACTTTTAATCTCATCTTCTCTGGTCTCTCTCCTTTTTTCACAATTTCTATTCCCCCACCCATCCCTTAAATGAATGGTCTGTTCTTGGCCCTCTTCTTCTTTCAGCTCTAAGCTCTCCCTGATGTATCATCTCCTCTAGGGGCTTCACATTTCAGTGCTGCCAAATGTGGATATTTCCAACTCAGGGCCTCTTGTCAGAAGCTGTGTTAGGCATTACTGACAAAGTGGAGGCATGGTCCCCAGCCCCCTCTCCTCATTCAGCAGGCACGGATCCCGGGATGAAGGAGTTAGGCCTTGTAATTCTGACTTGTCTTTTCCTCTCCTCGGCTGAGTTGACTGAAAAGGAATATTAAGGTGCTTATTGTTCTTGAGAGGAGCATGAGAAGGCACAAAGCCTTCTGCAGCATTGCTCTGAAAATAATTCATAAAGTTAATCATTGACATTTGTTCAAGGACTTTTACAAAAAGTGTTCCAGGAGGAGCACATAGGCTGCAGCTTGAGGCCATGGGAGAGATTGATATCTAAAGCCTATTTGCAAGGAGAATGTTTATGGCAAAGGAGTTTACTGAATTTAGGGTTTAGAAATAATTAAATAGTTAGAAGTTAAAGATTTAAGGAATGTTGTAAAGGTAGCATATTTTGCTATAGCTTATAGAAGTTAGGAATTTTTAGAGACACTATAGTTAGAAGTCTGGGGAATCCTTACAAATAGCTGTGAAAAGAAGAGAAGCAAAAAGCAAAGGAGAAAAGGAAAGATATAAGCATCTGAATGCAGAGTTCCAAAGAATAGCAAGAAGAGATAAGAAAGCCTTCTTCAGCGACCAACGCAAAGAAATAAAGGAAAACAACAGAATGGGANCTGTTTGAGGAGCAACAATGATTTATGGAGATAATAAATCTGGGAGAGGGGGAACTGAAAATGTCAAACTTCTGGCCTAATGTTTTTGTAAAAGTATAAAAGAGAATCTTAAACTTGGAATAAACAGGCAGTCCATGGAAAAATGAGAGGCTGTCTCACTCGCCAACACTGTCCGTCTCTTCAGGTTGAATCCGTGGCTGCTGGAGCTGGACTCCGGCAGCCTCTCCTGAGTTGCATTCCTGTGTGTACAACCTACTGAAAGTTAAACTCAGTGTCTCCAAAACTGAATTCATTGTCTTGCCCAAGCCTGCCTCCTCCTGGATTTCCTGTTCTGGAGAAGGACATGGTCACCTGAACTTGGGGTCCGAAAAGAAGCTTGGAAATAAAGAAGTGGCCATGGGGATGGAGAAGGGAGACCAAGGACGTGAGATAGGAAGAGGGAGGGAGAATCCAGGGTCACATGGCTTGGTGTCCAGCTGGATGTCAGGTAGAGAATTGGGCAGAGGTGGTCAGAGGAGACTGGCTTCTTCTCTCCGTCCCATGGCTGCTGCTTTAGATCAGGCTTCCAGTGTTTCCACAACCCCTTAAGTGGTCTCCTCATCTTCAAGCTTCCCTCATAGGAAATTTCTGTGTCCAAAGAGGTTATTAAAAGTGCATCTCTGGGTGTGATATTCTCCTGGGTAAAGCCACATTGGCCCCCATGAGTTTACGGAAAATCTAGACTCCCCATCCTCTTCTGAGAGGCTCTTCAGAGCAGTGTCTAGCCTGTGTCTCCAGCCTCAGCTCTGTGGGGCCCTTGTTCTCACTCTTTTAAGCCTTGATGCCACTGAACTTGCCATTTCCTATACCTGAAGCCTCTGTTCCCACCTATCCTTCCAGTACAGCCCAAGCACCCCTCTTCTAGCCTTTGCTGCCCTAGCCCACTCCCTTGGCCCAAGCTAGGCGAAGGCCCTCTCTCTGGGTCCCCTCATCCTCATCTCTGTCAGACACCATCACTCACACTATAATCATTTGTTTCCTTTTCTGTAAACAGCAGATGTGAGGATGGGACTTAGTTTTTTAAAGCTCTATAATTCTAGCAGCTGGCATAGTTTGGCCTGTTGTAGATGTTTAACTGAATGAATGACCACATTGCAGAAGAAAATATTGTTGACACTCCTCTCTTACTTCCCATAGTTGACACATTAATAATAATTTTTGTGTGTGTGTGAATATTAGGTACATGGGATTGGATTAATCTACTCCTCAGCTCATGGAATACTACCACCATTGGTCCTTGCAAACCCTTGCGATTCATTCATTCATTTTATCCCCATTCCTTAGTCTTATTACTGTTCTAATTTGTTTAGGGCTGAATTTTTGAAAAATGTGAATGACTGTTTTGTGAGCATATATTATTATTTTTAGTGAGCATATGCTTTAAATTTATGTGACTGGCATTGTGTTAGAGAGCTCATTATACTTCTTGCATTTTCTATTTAGGGCCAGGTATTTAAGATCCAACCATGTTGTGAGGTGTTCACCTAGCCTATTGCTTTTAACTGCTTTATTGTTCTCATAAAAATAAACATTTAGGACTTCCCTGGTGGTCCAGTGGTTAAGAATTTGCCTGCCAATCCCAGGGACGTGGGTTCCATCCCTGGTCCAGGAAGACTCCACATGCTGCAGGCCAGCTAAGCCTGTGTGCCACAACGACTGCAGCCTGAGCCCTAGAGCCTGTGCTTTGTCGCAAGAGAAGGCACTTAAATGAGAAGCCCGTGCACTGCAACAGAGAGTAGCCCTCCCTCACCGCAACCAGAGAAAGCCCAAGGGCAGCAACGAAGGCCCAGCGCAGCTCTACGTAAATAAATAAATAAAATGTGTAAAAAATAATAAAAACAAACATTTAAAGAGACCTTTTTGTTCCCATGACCTCTTTGTTTTGTTTTTTAATTTGATCCTTATATCAACAACATGAGGAAGTCAGAACAAATGTTAACATCTCCATTTGCCTGAGAATATAGCTCAGAGATTAAGTGAACTGCTGAAGTCACAGCACTTCTGCGGCAGAACGTGAATGATTGCCTGTTCTCTAACACCAAGCTTCAAGGATCACACTCCTTTCTCTGTGGGGGTGTGGCCACTGCTCTGTCTAAGGATGTGGTAGAGCCGAGCTTGCTCTGACAATGAGGGGAGGCAGGGTCCTGGGGCAAACCTCTCGAGATACCTTCCTTCTCCAGCATCCTTGCCTCCTCAAAGTCAGGCTAGAAGGAGTATCTGGGCAGTCAGAGACAGAGGTAGGAAAGGCAATAGCTTTGCGGGTGCCGGAATCCATCGGGGCCAGGGCTGTGGGGGGATTGCTAACTGTGTGTAATGGATATTTGCCTCTCCCTTCTTCATTTACTTTCCTGAGCCTTTACTGCTCTTCCTGTAGGAAATGGCTCATCCCCCCAAAGCCCAGTCCCCTGGAAGTTACCCCAGCTGCCCACACTCACCACTGCCTTTGTCTCAGGCGCAGGTGTCCATGCTGCAAGTTCTAAGAGACGCCTGTGCTTGTTTTTCTAGTAATAAAAGACTATAAATGCCAGGTGAACCCTATGTAGACTCTAGCCATGAGGGAGAGTCTCAGGGCACTGCCTTTCACCTATCCTCTCCTCACTGCTGGAAAAATATATAATTATAATCACAACTAAGTTGTGATTAATCCTAAGACCACTGATTACAAAGTATCTATTACTTCATTTAGTATACACGTCTCCAACACAACGTTGTTACCACTAGCCTCTTTTTAGAGATGAGAAAATTGAGGCTCAGAGAGATTAAATGACTTCCCCAAGGTCACACAGCAAAGAGTAGCAAAGTTGGGACTCAGATCTTAATCTTCTGGTCACAGATGCTATGTCTTATCCGTAATACCCTATCAAGGGCAGATGTCCAGTTTCCTCTAAGAGAATTCCAGGTTTGTGCCTGAGACTCAGCACGGAGAGGATATTATAACAGGAAATTGCTCCTCTCTCTCCAGTGAGTGCCCTACCTGGAACAACAGAATCATCCGTCACATAGCAACTCTGCCCTGAGCCACTACTGGGTGAGCAACTCCTTCTCAGGTTTCCGCCTGTCTTCAGGGTGACAAAGCCATGTCTCAGTGAATCACAGGTGACTGATTAAAACACATGCTCTCCTGGGCTCCCTGGTTAATGCTTTCCCCAACTAGGCAGGAGTGCAAAGGGTGTTGAAGTTGTTGCAGGATCGAAAGACAGCAGAGAAAGAACTAAAGAGGGACAAAAGGAATGGAAGGGGAGAAAGAGACAAAGAGAGAAGGAAGGCAGGGTTGTTTATATTTCCCAAGGAAAATAGGTAAACTTTGTGAGTCTGTTAACAAGTTTACATTTTCTAGTATTTAAAAAGTGGTTCCAGGTCTGTGCCTGAGACTCAGTGTGAAGATGATATTATAAAAGGAAATTGCTCCTCTCTTTCCAGTGAGTGCCCTACCTGGAACGTATCATCCGTCACATAGCAACTCTGCCCTGAGCCACTATTGGGTGAGCAACACAGGTGTGTGACCCTGTGACTCTCATCAAGATATTGTGTTTTAAGTAAAAATGTTATTATCCAACTTTACAAACGAGGAAGCTGAGATTCTTGGAGATTAGCGATCTTGGAGACAGCCTAGAAGAACAGGAAAGATTGCAAGTTTTGATGCCCGACAGACCTGGATTCAGATCCAGACTAGCTATGAATTACCCAACATGGTCTTTTTTTTTTTTTTAAGCATCTCCCAACTTTTGTTTCCTCTTCTGGAAAACTCAGGACAATGACAACACCAATTTGTTGCTGTTGTTGTTGTTCAGTCCCTAAGTCGTGTCTGACTCTTTGTGACTTCATGGACTGTAAGTCACCAGGCTTCTCTCTCCTTCACTGTCTTGTGGAGTTTCCTCAAACTCATGTCCACCGAGTTCGTGATGCCATCCAACCATCTCGTCTTCTGTCATCCGCTTCTCCTCCTGCCTTCAATCTTTCCCAGCATCAGGGTCTTTTTTTTTTTTTTTTTGATAAATTCTAGTATTTATTAAATTATAAAGTCTGTAATAAAAAAAATGTGGCTCAAGAGAAACCTCTAACTACAAGGATTAGACAGCAAAGCCTATGAGAACGCCATGAAGTGTGTTACAGACAAGATTCTGAAACATAAGTTATAGGCTGTTTTCTTTACATTTCCATTTCAGTAACTTTACTATTAAGTAGTTGTTATTCTTCTATTCTAAAACCCCAAATTCACATTTGTTCTCACATTATTTAAGCTTTCTGTTCGTACTGATACCAGATATCTCGTAGGTGCCAGATTTTAGTAATGGTTTTATGTCAATCCATGCAGAAAAGTATGAACCGATGCAGTAGTCAGATGAGGACCATTAACACACAGATAATACACACATGCTGGCCAAAAGAACCGAAGGTATTTTAAAAAACTATAAAATAAACAGATCTCAAGAAAAATGCGTTATTACTAAACAGCTCTCAACTATTAACACCCAAGTTCTTTATATTAAATAAATTTCTCAACAGAGATGTGTTAGACATTTTAATTACAGGTCTATCCTTCCCATACCCCTTCCCACCCCAACTCCCAAAATGCACTACTAGGGATGAGTATAATGTTACGTGGGCAGAAATTTACAGATAACCATTTTCATCTTGAGCATGGATCTGAAAACTTTTATTTAAACTTCCGTTACTGTGCACTGTCCATCAGGCCTTCTAGATCTGACACTCACCGTTCCACCGGCTGCCACTGATCGATCAGATCAGATACTGTCTGATTTGGATTAGGAACCAAAAGTCTCTGTTGAGTCAAGGAGTGTTGTGCAACAAGCGCAGATACATCCTCACTGTCACTACTGGCATCGGATTCGGTTTCTTCAATCCAAGTATCTGGTGCTGGTACCCTGCCTGTAGATGGTGATTCATGCTCTTCTTCTCCTTCCCGTCTATGACTCCTTTCCGCTATGCTGTCTCCACCAAGTTGTAAATGTGCAAAAGAGTCTTCCAGAGAAGTGCTTGCATCAGGGGATGACGTGGCAGGGCTTGTTTGCTGACCATCTACTGACGTCAGGGGCCTCACAGATGACGACTGAACAGAAGCTCCGCTCTGACCCGGTACACTGTCCGCTCCGTCAGCAGAGCTCTCTCTCGCTAGGTTTATGGTATTTTTAGCGTCACAGCCCAGCCTAAATCCGGCTACTCCTTTCTTTGGTATATCTATTATATCCCGCTTGATCTTCCTGCGACGTCCATGTTCGTTTCTCCTATACTGTACCATATTTTCAAGATCGGCAACATACAGAAACCCAGCAATCAACATTTCAGTGCTCTTTTTACCTTTGGAAAAAGCATCTTCCAGCTCTCTGCTAGTGCGCTCGTCATGCTGCCACCACCCATTTCTTTCTTCATAATACCAAGCATATTCACCATTTCCTCTACTTGCTGCCTTGAGTTCTTCTGGTGACAACAAGGTTGGCTTATCAAGGAAATCTTCGGGAATTTCTTGTCGACAGAGGGCACATCGCTTTCCAAGCCATGAAGCTCCCTTCACACAAAGACAGCAGAAAACATGCTTACAAGGCAGACTGACTGGGTGAACACATGTTTGCAGACAAATGGCACATTCAGGGACAGTTAGAGAAGGTATAGTATTGGAACAGGACTCATTTGCTTTCCTGTTCGTAGGAAGCATGTTTATAGAATGATCAGTTTCTCCACGGCCAGCTATCATTTCTATTACAGACCCCACAGATGCCTGCCACAAAAATAAAATCTCATCTTCATGAGTAATCAGCCAGTTTGCAGAATTTTCTCATCCATTGCTGGATCATCCTGTGCTCTGTGGTCACAGCTGAAGCCGCCTCGCCGTCTTTTCTCTTCGGCCTCCGAGCCTGCAGCGGCTGGGAACTTGCGCGGGTGCCCCAACATCAGGATCTTTTCCAGTGAGTTGACTCTTTGCATCAGGTGGCCAAGGTAGAGCTTCAGTGACAGCACCAACCCCTCAGGGTTATTCTGAGGACTAAATATGATATTGCATGGCACATGAGCTCAATAGATGCTAGCTATCTTGTTTCTATTGTTTCTGTATTATTGTCATTACTTATTATTGTTACTAAAGTATCAGGCAGTATTAATACTTACAATGGTGTACATGCAACAAATGTTTACCCCTACAGGACCCCACATCCTCACTTCCCAGAAGTATCATAGCTAGTTGTTGTTGCAGGCAGACTGACCATGACTTTGATTTTAGTACTGGTATTCTTCCATAGTAACTTGTTGCCCACTTCTCTATTTAGCATCTTAAAAATGCAACTAGACCATACTATATATCTCCATGACACTAATATTCTTTCCATTTCCAAAGGGATATCCAGATATTCTAAGATCAATTTTTCAAAATATCCAATTATCCTCTGCTGCTTGGGAAGGGCCCGTGTGTGTACCATCTATACTACAGCCTAGTATCATAATGTTTCCTCTAATTATTTTTAAATTGGAGTAGACAATCAATTTTGTACAAACAATAAACTAGGAAGCCTGAAAATAATGGGACCAGTTTAATGTTGAGATTAATCTTAAAGCAGAGTTAATCAACACATAATCATCTTTGTGCTACGTGGTGATTAGGTATAAATGAAAGCTATCTGTGTAAATGAAAATAGTCAGTAATATTTTGTGTAATCAAGCCAAGCACCCACAGAGGTGAAGGGGGAGAGCAGTGGTCCTGAACGTGGGTGGATAATACAGTTAGAGCTCCCTGTGTCTCTAACTTGCTTGAGGAAAGGATTGGTCACTGGGTCCCTAAGACGTTTATTACAATGCCTGGCAATCATAAGTATTCAATATACATTCACTCCTCCTCTTCCACATCTATTTCTTCTCCTTTACTTTCCAATTCCCGTTATGATTACTGTTACTATTATTCCTCAGCCTTAACTAACTTAATAGTCCCAGGACTGCTACCTTAGTTTCCAGTGTTTGAATGACTGATAATGAGCTAGGGGTTTGAAAACCCTTGTTCAGACATTCAAAAAGAAGGGGGAAAAAAAATCTACTTTGGAAAAAATAATTTTAGGATTCATTAGAAAAGTCTAATAACCAATGATCCTTTCTTAGATAAAAAAGCAATAAACGAAGAGTCAGATTATAGTCATTTTTGAATATTCCAAGGTCGCTGGAGTTAAAGGAACAGAACAGCAACAAAGAAAAAGTGGCTCTCTGTCAGTGAAGGGTAATTGTACCTCTAGGTATCTGGGGGATTGCTGCCTAGCCCTCTGTGGCCCCAGTGACGCATGGGATGACTTCCCAATATGAGTTAGTATATGTCCACAACTAAGATTCTGGCATCCGGTCCCATCACTTCATGGCAAATAGATGGGGAAAAATGGAAACAATAACAGACTTTATTTTCTTGGGCTCCAAAATCACTGCAGATGGTGACTGTAGCCATGAAATTAAAAGGCACTTGCTCCTTAGAAGAAAATTTATGACAAACCTAGACAGCATATTGAAAAGCAGAGACATCACTTTGCCTACAAAGATCCATATAGTCAAAGCTATGGTTTTTCCAGTAGTCGTATATGGATGTGACAGTTGGACCATAAAGAAGGTTGAGTGTTGAATAATCGATGCATTTGAACTGTGGTGCTGGAGAGAACTCTTGAGAGTCCCTTGGACTGCAAGGAGATCAAACCAGTCAATCCTAAAGGAAATCAACCCTGAATATTCATTGGAAGGGCCGATGCTGAAGTTCCAACACTTTGTCCACCTGATGGGAAGAGTCGTCTTATTGGAAAATATCCTGATGTTGGGAAAGATTGAGGGCAGGAAGCGAAGGGGGCAACAGAGGATAAGATGGTTGGATGGCATCATCAACTCAATGGACATGAGTCTGATCTAACTCGAGGAGATAGTGAAGGACAGGGAAGCCTGTGGGTGTGCTGCCATCCATAGGGTCACAAAGAATTGGACACGACTGAGTGACTGAACAATAGCAACATATGTCCACCTGGCTGAAATTGGATTGGATCAGCTGTTGATACTTGACTCAGCTGAGCCAATCAGATTCTTCCTCCTGAGAACCTGTGATTCATGAGCAGTGGGTTCCTGTGTGTGGCTTGAACCGAGAAAGTATGAACTTGAGAGCTGAATAATGGTCTCATGTAGAGAGAAGCAGAAACAAACAGAAATAAAAAGTCTATGGCAGAAGAGAGGAGAATCAAAGAGAGGTACAGAGAGAAACAGACATGGGTGTGTACGTGATTCTAAAGTAAAAGAAAAATAGAAAATGGTCCTTTACTTTCCCATGGCTCCTAGTTTAGATCTGTCCTGAGACCCGTATCCTCTCCTCGATCTTTGGTTCTGTGAGATATACTTGTATCCATATGATCCATTTTCCTAGTTTGTTGAAGTTAGCCCGAGTGGGTATTTATTATTTGCAACCGAAAAGAGCCTTAAGCAAACACATTGCTTAGTCAGCTTGGTTTCTCAGCACCTTTTACCAAAGGAAGAGGAGTTTGGATAATTTCGTTGAGAAATGGTATGGCCCAAAATAGACACGGCTGCTTCCTTCTTCAAGCCTAATGCCAAGCCTACTTAACTTACTTTAAATCACTTTCCTCCTCCTCCTTCCTGGCCTGGAGTAATCAGGCCAGAACGGGAAATGGATGAATACGGTGATGAGGAGTGGGGGTGGGCAGACAGGGACAGGACCCAAACAGCTGTACTGGGGACTTCCTGTCCTGTGTGATCACGTATTCTCAGAAGAGCAGCAACTGCCCAGGACTCAACATCTAAAGCTCAGAGTTTTCCTCATCAGACTCTGCCTCCTGCAGACTTTTCAAGAGGCTCAAGGAACCTGCTGCCACGGTTCTAGCTGCCAGACCTGGCCACCCCCACCACTCCTTGTAGCGGATCTGGAGTTCAGAACAGCTTTCCGAGGGACTGTTAAAGTCAGTGGGCCAGCAAATACAGAGTACTAAGGGGAGTGGAGAAACCAGTTTCCAAGAGCACGAGCCCACTTCCATTTATTACATATGGATGCAAGGCATCTGAGAAGAGCACTAAATATGGACTTAATTAAAAAAAAAAATCCTTCATTTTCTTCTATGTCCCCTGTGGCAGAAAAACTCATTTTCCCAAGCAGTTTGAAGTGGTAAGAGAGGCAGAATGACTGGCAAGGGCCTCCACATGTGTTCTCTGTGTTGGAAGTAATTAAAAATCCGGGAAATGTTTACATATGTGAGTTTGGTTAAAACAGCAATGTCCCAAGTTTGGGGCAGGTCAGGCCTATCTGTGTGTGGAGGATGACTATGTCTCACTGAGCAGAGGCTTCCTCTAGGGAAAAACTGAGGAGGACTCTCTGAGTCTTATTCAAGAACACTATGTGATGGATTTCTGAATGTGAAGTCCTAGTACCACCCAGAAATTCTAGGAGAAAATTTTCTCTGATCATGCAACCAGCATGCATTTGATGGACACCTGCTTGGGCCACAGTGCTGACCTGGGAGCAGCAGAAGACACTAGTAATTCACCCAAACAAGGATCCCACTTTGAGGACCTTAGTGTTTCATTCATGCATTCATGAAGCATCTGTTACGTGCCAGATACTTTCTAGTCATCCGAATAGTGAATCCCCGTAGATGAGGCCCCTGCTCCCATAGTTTAACTTCCTTTTTAATTTTTTTAAAAATTTATTTTTGTTTCTTATTTTTTGGCTGGGTTGGGCCTTGGTTGTGGCACGTGGGCTTCTCTTGTTTCAGAGTCTGGGCTCCAGAGCACATGGGCTCAGTAGTTGTGGCACGGGCTCAGTTGGCCAACCTGGGGTTGAATCCATGTCCGTTACATGAGAGGGCAGATTCTCAGCCACTGGACCACCAGGGAAGTCCCATCCACAGTTGAACTTCTAACGGAGAGAGACAAAATATCAGCAAGAGAGTTAATGAAAAATAAATGTATATGCTCATTTTCAGAGACTAAAGGAAATAAAACAGGGTAATGGGATGAAGTGGAGTTGGGCAAAGAGACAATTTTAAATATGGTCAAGGAAGTTCTTTGGGGTCTAAATCATGAGAAGGCAGCAAAGAGCCAATGGAAGTCTGAGAAGAACCTCGTAGGTGAAGAGAAAAACAAAGCCAAGGGATATTGGAGGACCACAGAAACCAGCAGCGCAGCTAGAGAGTGGTAATTGATAGGGCTGCAGAGGGGCAAATGCCAGATTATCTGAGCCTTGCAGACCATGGAAATAGTTGGATTTTATTCTAGGTGGGAAGAGATGCCTTTGGAGGGCTTTAATCAGGAGAGAAATATGATCTGATTTGTTTTAAATTGTGAAAGGGCATTTTGTGGAGAGAGGACTCCAGGAGGGCAGGAATGGAAGCTACTCGTAGGGAGATTAGGCAGGCCACAGCAGTGAGCCCAGAAGCAGGATATCAGTGACTGGGGCTAGGGTGGTGGCAGTGTGTCAGTGAGACCACACTGGCTTTAATACATAGCCTGAGGGGACAGGACCTGCTGGAGTTTCCTGTGTTGGGGATGAGTGGACGAACTGAGGATGAGTCTTAGGATTTTGGTTTGAGCACAAAACCATCATCAAGACTGGGGAAGAGTGGAAAGGAGATGTTTTAGTGGGAAATCAAAGAAGTTTGGGGGCTTCCCAGGTGGCACTAGTGGTAAAGAATTGGCCTGCCAGCGAAGGAGATGCCAGAGATTGGGGTCCAATCCCTGGGTCAGAAAGATCTCCTGGAGAAGAAAGTAGCAACCCACTCCAGTACTGTTGCCTGGAGAATCTCGTGGAAGAGAAGTCTGGCAGGCTACAGTCTGTGGGGTCACAAAGAGTCTGACACTGAGTGCACACACACACAGGAAGAAGTTTGGAGGGGAAAATAAACACCATTTTGGACACATTAAATTTGAGGTGCTTTATCATACTGCTTGGCTGGATGAACATACACAGGGAAAACAACTCAAGTAGTGAAGAAGTTTAGTATTCACAAGAGGCCTTGAATATATTAAATCCCTTAACACTTAAGAGTCTACAAGAAAGAATCCTCAAAGCTCCAAGCTCACTATTTGCCTAATGATTGTAGTTATGTACTTAACTCCTAAAATCATTATATTTCCCACTTGTAAAACATGGATAAAAATAGCATCAACTTCACATGGTTGTAGAAAACATTAAAAGAAATTCTGCATGTACTTAGCACCGCTCTTGGTACGTGGTAAGCATTCAATAAATATTAGCTCTTGGTAATTGTATTTAGTTTCCTAGTCTGTCAAAACAATGTGCCACCAACTGGGAGGCTTCAACCATCAGAAATTTATTGTCTCACAGCTCTGGAGGCTTGAAGTCTGAAATCGAGGTATCATCAGGGTGGTGCTGCCTCTAATAGCCTGTAGGGGAGAGTCCTCCCTTGCTTCTTTGCTCCTGGTTCTTGCCAGCGACCCTTGGCCTTCCTTGGTTAATCGGCGCGCCACCCCAGTGGCCGCCTCAGCTGTCACTGGCTGTTCCTCCTGCGTGTGTCTCCATATGTCTGTGCTCCTTTGCTGTGTGCACATGTCTCCTTATAAGGACACCAGTCACTGGACTAAGGGTGCACCCTTCTTCAGTACAATCTCATCTTAATTCATTCCATCTGCAAGGACCTTACTTTCAAGGAAGGTGCTGTTCTGAGGTGCTCCATTTCAGCCCATAATGCTAGTCTCATAATATCACAGATGAATTCTTTCCTTATCTTGCGTGTGTGCATGCTAAGTCACTTCAGTCGTGTCTGACTCTTTATGACCCTATGTACTGTAGCCCGCCTGATTCCTCTGTCCTTGGGATTCTCTAGGCAAGAATACTGGAGTGGGTTGCCATGCCTTCCTCCAGGGGATCTTCTCTACTCAGGGATCTAAGCTGCATCTCTTACATCTCCTGCCCTGGCAGGCACTGGTTCCCAGTAGCACCTGGGAAGCCCATCCTTATCTTGGTAGAGTGTTAAAGTGTTAGTGGCTCAGTTGTGCCTGATGCTTCACAATTCTACAGACTGTAGCCTGCCAGGCTCCCCTGTCCATGGAATTCTCCAGGCAAGAATACTGGAGTGGGCTACCATTCCCGTCTGCAGAGGATCTTCCCAACCCAGGGATTGAACCTGGGTTTCCTGCACTGCAGGCAGGTTCTTTAATGTCTGAGCCACCAGGGAAGCCCTATCTTGGTAGAGGGCCCTGCCAAACAGAAACAGTTAATAACCAGTTCTTTCAATTCACGGGACAGTCTTTGCCTCTAACAAAGGACTCAGTGGTACATGGTTGACATTTTAGCCAAAAGTCGAGAAAATCTACCTATACTTAGAATCATGGCATTTTGTGAGCTTGAAGTGACCAGGAATAACTTAGTCCAACTCCTTCACTTTGTGATTGAGAGCACCAAAGTCTAGAAGTGCGGTGTGATTTGGCAGAGGGTGCGTATCTGGACAACAGCCAAGCTAACTCTAGGAAGCTTGTTTTCTCCCTTCTAAGATAATGTTTCTCCCATTACGCTTATTTTATCCTGCAGTCAAATAACAACTGAATTTCAGTGCCTTCACCCCTTCCTACTCAATTCTCCCTCTCCAACCATCCACCTACCTTAAGTCCAAACCTCTCTCTGAGAGGAAATATCATATGAGAAGATCCAGGAATCAGAAGAGGAAAAAGATATCTTCCTCCTTTTCCAGCTGGATTCAAAACACTTATTTTTCACTCCCTTTAGACTCTGGGGAGGGTAAGTAGCAACTGAGAGGTTATAAAATATAAAACTCGAAACAAATGTAATAGGTTCTTATAACTTCATCTACAGTTCCTGCAACTTGGGAATGATAGTATTTCCAGTAACTCATTCTTTAAAAAATAAAAAAAAAACAATTCTGGTGTAACAAAACAATTTCAGTTTAGAATTTTTACCTTTGGAGTAAGGCAAAAGCTTAAATGCTGTGTGAGTTAGATGCTTTCAGCTGCAAGTTGTGCTAGCTGAATAGTAGTGGGTGAAGCAGTAAAGGATTTATCTCACGTAAAGAGAACATCAGAGCAAGGTGAACATCAGAGCAAGAAAATTCAGCGTTGCTTAGTTCAGAAGTTCAACCAGGTCCAGGGGCTTGAAGTGGCTTCTCTCGAGTCCTGCTGATTTTCCCGCCTGTCCCAAGATGGCTGCCACAGCCTCAAGTCTAATGGTATTAATCACACTCTTCCTCTTTCTGTATTTTATTTGTTTGTTTTTGGCTGCACTGGGTCTTCATTGCTTTGTGTGAGTTTCCTCTAGTTGTGGTAAGCAAGGGCCACTCGTCGAAGCTGTGTGCAGGCTTCCCCTTGTGGTGCCTTCTCTTCTTGCAGAGCACAGGCCCAGTAGTTGCAGCTCACAGGCCCTAGAGCGAGCATTCTCTGGTAGTTCTGGTGCACAGGCTTAGTTGCTGAGAGACATGGGGAATCTTCCTGGACTAGGGATCAAAACCGTGTTTCCTGCATTGGCAGGCAGATTCTTATCCTCTGTGCCACCAGCGAAGTTCCATTTTCTGTATTTTTGATGGATTGATCTCTTGGTCAATCTGGCTGACCTCTGGCTGACCCTAGAGAAATAGCCCCTCTCAGGACTGGCTCATTTCCCAGAGAAGAGTAATCTGCTAGCCTGCAAACAGGCCTTTTGTTTGCAAACCAACTAATTTGGATCTCATAACCCAACCACCCCCTTCATCAGGCTCTTCTAGGGCACCCATCCTCTGGGCCACCTGTCTAATCCTCCCAAGGGCTAGGTATCAGCCAAGTAGGAACATCCCCAGAGCCAGAAATTATTCACCTAGCCAATCCTAAGCCTGCTTACCCTACCTCACCTGTACTGTCTGCAGAAACTGCAATAAAGCTCTTGCCCACTTTTCCCCACTCCCTCTACCTCCAGATTTGCCCCAGGGCTTCCCTGTGTGTCCCCATTCCCCACCCCCACCCCGCCCCAGAATAAGCATGTTCCCTCCTCTTAGAAGCTGCAACTGTCTTTTCAACAGTCATCAGCTCCTGATCAGCTGGCCTCACCACGTCTGAAAAACAATAAAACCCACATTTTAAAAACAATAACATCCTCACACAGGGAGTTCAAAACATGAAGGGACCCTTCCTTGAGGACCTGAGGAGGGTGAGTAGCAGAACCAAATCTGAGTTCTGATGAAAGGCAGTGTTCATGAGCCCTACAAGAACACAAGTGACAGGGAAGATCAGAATCGGGTGGGGCTAGTCAAGGAAGCCTTCCTGAGTGTAAGAGTTTCCACTGAGAACTGGAGAGTCCGAGAGCAGGGGTCCCCAACCCCGGGCTGAGCCCCGGTAGCTCCTGTTAGATCAGCAGTGGCATTAGATTAGAAATAAAGTGTGTGATAAATGCAACGGGCTTGAATCATCCCAAAACTGCTCCTCTCGCCCCCCACCCCCTCCCACCCCACCCCA
>SJYA01000592.1:211433-271852 GCA_006410615.1 Neotragus moschatus
CCCTCCCCCCCGCCTCCCCCCGTCTGTGGAAAAATTGTCTTCTAAGAAATCAATCCCTGGTGCCAGAAAGGTCAGGGACCGCTGTCCTAGAAGACTGGGGTGTGGCATGTGAAAGTGAGTAGGCGGTGAGGTGAAGGAGAGACAGAGCGGCTGAGTCACAGCTGGCTGTGAGGGCAAACAGGTGGACCTGATGTGAGGCGAGCGGGGGCCTTGGCCATGGATGTCTGCGTGAAGATCCTGGTTCTTCCTGACTGTAAATCACTTGCTTTGGCATGGGAGAGGACAGACAGCTCCTCAAATGAGCCAACCTAGCTTCAAAGAACAGCCAAATCCAACCCCGCTCAGGAGTCCTGGGTAAAGATGCTCCATGCGTCTGTGACAAGGAACAGCGGGTCATAAGCTCTATTTCTGCCTCCTGCCTCTGACTCATGGGATGACTCAAGGTGAATCTCTGTCTACCCTTCTCCAAGGTCCCGGCCCCCAGCCACGAGCAACAGAAGACGGCAACCATGCTTTCCTTCCGGCAAGGTTGGCTGTCTCCTCAGGGCCCTGCAAAGACTTCCAGACTGTCCCCTCTGCCTGCCGGTGACTCTTTTCAGTTTTTTCAGCTCTTTCTCTCCCTTCCACCTCCTCACTTGAATTTTTCCTTTTCCACTTTCCCAATAGCACTGCCCCAAAGCACCCAGGCCCGCTGGCTGCAACTCCCTCGCCCCAAGCTGGGACCTGGCTGTGCTATTGCTACTTCCCATTAGCAACTCCGTTTGCAGGATAAATAAAGTGATCCTGACGGTGGGCGCCTGTGGGCTGGGGCAGATTTCCATTTTGCAGTGGGTCAGCTTCATTCCACCAGGGGGCTTTTGAACATTAATAGGCACTTCTCTCCAGGTGCCCTTCTGCATTCTTTACAGAGCACCAGTCGGGGCGGGACCTTCCACTGGAATCCTATGGAGAGACTTTTCATTGTTTTCCTTGCAAATTAGCTTCTAGATTTAATGGCTCTGGTTGTTGTGCAATCTTAGAAAATTGGGGCAGAGGGAGTGCCTATTATGGGCGCCTGGTTATTGGCGGCCCCTGGAAGTGTGTGGGGCTTGGGATTCAGGTGGAATTAACTCTTGGAGACCTGGGGGCTAGGGGTGGGGCTTCACTTCCCCTGGAAGGAATATTTGTTGTTACAGTATGTTTAGAAATTTAGAGATGGTAGCCCTAGATCCAATAGATGGAGAGCAAGGATAAGGATCTCAGCTGGCTGCTCAGCTGTGGAAGGATTTGGATTAGACTCAGATCTGGGAATTGAGCATTACCTCAAGACTGTCTTGTGAATGCAACAGGCATAAAGGAAAAATCTCCAGGGATGCTAGGGATGAGGGAACAAGTACACGCAGGGCGGGTGGACAGGGATAAAGCTGAGCATCACAATTCTAAGGGACAGTGCTGGGACTGGGTGGGAACCTTCAGGGTCCCAAGCTCTGTGAGAAAGCTGGCTGGAGCTGGTAACCTGAGTGAGTCAGTGCTGGGTTTAGGATGCATTACTTTTCTCTGCAGTGAGCTAGGCTCAAGAGATGCCCTTCAGGATGACAACTGCAGCTGAGTGGGAGTTCCCACGGGGGGCTGGTGCTTTGATTTAGGACGGTGGAAGGGGACGGTGGGATAAGCAGAAAGCAAAACAACCATTAACAAAAATGGAAACAGGGATCAGAGAAATTACAGCGAGGAAATGGTATAGGCAAAAGCCTATTCGGTTAACAGGAGATTCTTGTGATAAAAACCATGCTAAGAATGTAGTCTTTAGAAGACAGCTAACCATTGCTGTAGCAAGGAGTGTTTGCCTTTAGCTCATTCAGGGAGAAGCAGACTGCAGCCTTGCTCGTGGAGAGAAGCTGCCACAGGGTTGTAATACCCGTAACCTGCTCCTCTACCCTCCTCCGGCACACAAAGAAGTGCGTGTGTGGTTCTCAGGGGACTAGCAGAGCCCAGAAGGAAAGACCTTGTTGATGTTCTCCTGAAAGAATGGAAAGCCAGGAAGAAAATGGGCTGGGTCTATCATCCTGTGGGATGGGAAGAATACCGCCCAGAGGAAAGGCTTAAAGGGAGGATAGAAAGTGAGAGGGAAGAAATAGACAAGGAAGAGAGGGAATGAGAAGCGTTCCACAGGGCCTCACTTCCCTTATGGGCAGATAACTGTTGGTTCTCATCTAAGATCGAGGCTATTCTGGCTTCCCAGGTGACTCACCGGTAAAGCACCCACCTGCCAATGCCAGAGATGTGGGTTTAATCCCTAGGTAGGGAAGATCCCCTGGAGGAGGAAATGGCAACCCACTCCAATATTCTTGCCTGGAGAATCCCATGGACAGAGGAGCCTGGCAGGCTACAGTCCTGGGTTGCAAAGAGTCAGAAACAACTTAGTGACTGAGCATGGGTGCATACAATAGGCTGTTGTAAGCCTTTAATAATACACCCGTGGCCTCACTTAACCCACATAGCAATCCCACAAGAAGGCACTATGGGGAGATCAAAGGATGAAGAAGCTCCTGAGACTTGCTCAGGCTCATTCTACTAGCAAGTGGTAAAAGCAGGATCCATCTCGGGCTGTGTGAATCTGGACCTCAACTCTCAAACCCCATACTGAACCAGTACAAGGAGACAGAAGCAAAATGATTGCAACTCCAAAGCTCAGGGTCTTGCCAGCTCTGGATCCCTTTGGTAAAGATAAAGAACGGCTTCAACCACCATCAGAAACATGACTCTACAGCCTGGCAAAGGCTGGTCAGGAAAGGGAGAGCCCACATTCCAATGGTCGTCTGACAGCCTGGGTGACAGCTTTGACTACCCAAACAGAGAGGATGACCAGCGGCAATTAATTCCCCTGCCACTTGGAGGTCTGGAGGGAACTCTTGCATGGATTATAAAGCTGGGCCCAAACTGGTGATGGTGATGCCAGTCTGACACATCACAAGGCAGCCACCAGGACAGCTGTGACAATGCCCAGGACAGCAGAGACCACAAGAGAGCTGAGGTCACCTCAGCACCCATCTGTCTACTAAGTCAACACTCAGCAGCTGCATGTGGCAGAAACAGGCCAGGGCTGAGGAGGCAGGGCTTCCAGAGATTAGAGCCACAGACCCCCGGAGAAGAGAGGTGAAGGGCCTTTGTTCATTCATCCATTCAATCAGAAATGGTCGTTGAGCAAGTACTATGAGCCAGGCACTGTGGTGGATGGTGAAGATTCAGGACCGGTTTCTGCCTTCAAGGTTTTAATAGTACAGATAGACAAGCAAAATTCAATTGAGTCTGACAAGTGGGAGCAAGTGTACTAGCTTGGTGTGGGGAGAGGTCAGTCTTCTGGTTTCAGAAAAAGCGGTGTTCAAGCTAACATCTGAAAGTGGGCAGGGGTGAGGCTATAGTCTGGAGGTGGGGGTGGGCTGGGCTGGGCATAGAGGCCAGAAGGTGAACTTTCCAGGTGGAATAAATAGCATGTATCTAGGTCCATGGGTGAAACTGAACTTGGGCAACCTAGTAATTTCTGGTTGAAAGCTGATATAAGGAGAGGTGAGCCAAAGCAATATCATGTAGACTTTGTCAGAGTGAGGACTTGAACGTGAAGCCATGAAGAGGCTGCTAAGAGTCTCTAGAAAGGAGCAGGAAGATCAGAACTGTACTTAACAAGGTCACTCTGGCTAAGATGTGGAGGGTAGCCTGGATGGAGACCAGTTAGGGGACTTGTGAAGTTTTCCAAGCAAGAGATGCTGCTGCTGCAACCTTGTGTAGGACACCCTCAAATCATGGGAGAAATGTCTGTAGGTGGTTTGACCTTCCTTTCCCAGTGTCCAGAGATCAAGGCACGGTCCACAGGTGCCAGCATGGGTGGCTGCAGAGTTTACAAGCAGAACAGCTCAAGGTACCCACAGTGAGTGAGGCGATTTGGAAGAAGGTTCTGCAAGAGACCAAAAATTTCATCACATGTTGAAGAGGTGTCAAAACAGATACTCTTGGGCTAAAGCTAAGTAGCTCAGTCTGCTGTCCAAGCAGATGGGAAGGGCAGGCAGATCTCCAGGATGAGAACAGACTCCCTTGTGGGACCATCTCTAAGGGTAGGAACGGTCAGACAGCCATGGAACTGAGGGTGTGGTAGTTTCAGGGAATCTAAGGGCTGATAACCTCCGTCTTCTCTACGTGAGGATGTAGGGAATCTGTAAACCTGGCAGAGAGAGCGCATTAGGAACTGAAGCAGATGGCACTTTGATCTTGGACGTCCTAGCTTCAAGAAGTATGAGAAATAAATTCCTATTTTTCAAGGCACCCTTTCTATGGTACTTTGTTATAAGAGCCAGTTGACTGAGACAGGATGTGTATCTGTCCTTGGTCCAATCATGGACCATGTCCTTGGTCCACGGCGCAGGGAGGCAGGCAGAGCTGTGAGGTACAAAAGAGCCATCAGAGTCCAATGGCAGGAAAGCTCCCTTTGGAGGGACTATGAGCTATGGGAGGACAGGTGCCAGGGCAAAGCCTCTTTATCTTTATTTTGGCCATGCTGTGAGGCACTTGTGAGCTTAGTTGTCTGATCAGGAATCGAACCTCCACCCCCTTCATTGGGAGCATGGCGTCTTAACCACTGGACCTCCAGGGAAGTCCTTAGTTTTGGATCTTGTAGCAGACAGCTGTGGTGTCTTGAATCACATCCCTTGGACTACCTCTGATTTCAGTTGCTGTGGGGGCTGGTGGTTCTGAAACCATATTCCTTTCTGGGTGGGACACAAACCCATCCAAAACTCAGATTGGAACTTGAACCTACAGGCTGGGACTTGAACCCATAATCCCTGACTTAGGAGAGGACTTGCACACAGTGTCTTTTAATTGAAACTGCTCACCTAGTATCAGGACATACTGAAGCTCAGGTCCTTTTGTCTCAGTGCAGAAAGAATTCAGCAATAGGCAAAGTAGCAGACAAAGAGTTTATTAACATAGGATATTTGTGAGAGAGACAGCCAGGCTGGCAATGGAGTGTAGCAGCCCTGAGAACAAAGAGGGCTACATTTTTGTAATCAAAGAAAAAGTGGGAGGGAGAAGATCACTTTCTTCCTCATCATTGGACAAATGTCAAGGCTTATGTCATTAGGTCCTCCTTTGGCCCTTTATGACTTAACTAGGACTGTCATGGTGCTATTTAAATCATGTATATTACCCAAAGGGTGGTAACATACTAAAATAGGATAATTCATCTCAGGTTTCAGTATAATATCCCCTTTCACCTCATTTCTTTCCCCTTTCACCCATATTTCTGTCTTGGCTACACGCAGAAATGCTATTAATTCCCTGACTTCATGTAACAAGAGTCAGACCCCATATCTACTGTGTTGTGTTTTAACACAGTGCTTGTGGCTTGAGTGTGTCTGGCATTGGACGGAGAAGGCAATGGCACCCCACTCCAATACTCTTGCCTGGAAAACCCCATGGACAGAGAAGCCTGGTCGGTTGCAGCCCATGGGGTCGCTGGGAGTCAGACACGACTGAGCGACTTCACTTTCACTTTTCACTTTCATGCATTGGAGAAGGAAATGGCAACCCACTCGTGTTCTTGCCTGGAGAGTCCCAGGGACAGGGGAGCCTGGTGGGCTGCCGTCTATGGGGTCGCACAAAGTCGAACACGACTGAAGCGACTCAGCAGCAGCAGCTGTCTTCCTTCAAGGTAGTGTAGGTTGTTGCTAGGTTACTGGATTCTTTTCTTGAGTGGTCATTAACCTACAACAGTCACCCAAACTCCCTTCAAATTCCCTTTCTGTCCTTAATCCCCTAGTGGGATTTCTAAACTGACTTTAATTATCCTCTATCCATATCAGTTCTGTGCAAGCTCAGGCTCCCAGCTCAATGACTGGTTCCACACCGACCCACTCCACCGGCAGCCTCTGAGGATCTCTGAGGCCACAGGAGCTGCTCCAGTTGAGGAGGGGTGGGTGGTAGGTACTAGGACAACATCATGTAAGGGAAGGGGCTGGAGCCCAGGCAGGTAAGTATTTTATCCTCCTGTCTTTCAGGCGGGCAGTTCTGGGACTGCCCCAGTAAGCATCTCAGGTGTCTCTGCAGAACTGAGCCCTGTTACCTTTGTCAGATGTGTCCTGTGGCACACACATTGGTTTGCTCCCTTTATCTCTTTGTTCCTGCTCCCTCACTCCTACTCTCTACAGTTTTACACACTATCTGCACCCAAGTCTCAATCTTCAACTCAGTTCTCAGAGAACCCCACTGAGATTTATTCCGAAGAGAATAGGGAGCCCTTGATGTGCTTTTTTTCTTCTTCTTTCTTTCTGATAGTAATCCTGTAATGAATTCTGGACACTCTGCTGGGAAGGGAGGATACAAATATAATACATCATAGTCCTCGTACTTGAGGGGCTCTTGACCACCCCTTCCTCCTATAAACTTTTCAGCGTTTTTATTTCCATGGTTTCACTTGGCCCTCTCAGCAAACTTCTAGGGAAACAGTGCTAGCATCATCATTCCTACCTTATAGAAGAAGCAAAAGGAGACATAGAAAGGTTAAAGCAGTTTACAAGGTCACACAGTGAGCAGGTAGCCTTTGAAACAATTAAAATCTACGGCTGAGTATATAGATGATCACAGTTACTCTGAGAAAGTAACATTAAGAGTGACACATTTGCTATAATTTAATTATTTGCTTGCCTTCATTATATTTTCTTCACGTTCCCTGCTTCTCCTCCACTTTCCAAATATTGTACTGGCTTTTAATCAGCGCTATATAATTTCTTCTGTGAAACTAGGTCAATGTACAATGTGTTAACATAGCTTTCCTTTTACAGTTTAAACAACATTTTAGTAAAATTGAAACTTAAAAGAAAAAGGGAAAGAAAACCCTTTGACTGCTGTTGCATAATTTTAAGCAGGTCGACAAGATTGGATTTGTATTTTAGAAAGACAAATGTGAGGGCAAGATAGAGGAGAGAGTGGAAGAGAAGATTCTATTGTACTTTCCCACCCCTGGTGGTTTTATCCCTTCCCATGGCTTTAAATAACATCTTTATGCTGCTGACTCATACATTTATTTCTCCAGCCCCTACTTCTCTTCTGAGTTTCAGATTGACATACCCAGCCCCCTAGCTGACGTCTCTACTGAAATGTCTCACAGGGGCTCATACATAACATGTCCAGGATGAAACCCTTAGATTTCCATTCTTCCCGGGAACTGTCCCTTTTACAGCATTTCGTTTCTTGGTTAGTGGCTCCAGGAACTCTGTTCAAGCCAGAAACCTGAAATTCATCCCAGTTCTCTTCTCTCTCACCTTCTGTATCTAGTCTATTAGCAACTTTGGCAATTTATGTATTTTCCAAATATGTTTCAGATCCACCTACTTCTCCCCATGCTGGCCACCATCATCTCTTGCCTGGACTATGTTTGTAGCCTCTGAACACTTACTCTCTTTCCACTCTCTTTCCTGTTGAGACAGGGTGATGGAGTGGGGGCAGTTTTCCTTATCACTGGCTTCATGTTTCCATGTGGCGGCACCTTCATTTAGATGAACAGTCCTGGTTACCTTCAGTGATCTGAGAGGTGAGTGTTTTTTCGCACGTGCGTGGTTTAGCTTCCTTGCAGCCTCAAGGAGGCTGTATTGGTTTTCTAATGCTGTGTAGCAAATTACCACAAATTGAGCAGCTTAAAATAACACATAGCTCTATTACGGCTGCTCCAATGAATTTCCTTTCCACTTAAAATATTTTGGATTTTCTTTCACTTACAACATTGACACAGCAGTTTCAGGGTCCATCTTGGTGGAAGTGTTAGGTGTCAACCTTATTTTTGTTAGAAACTCAGGGCAATCTGAGCTAGAGACCAAGACGTGGGGAGGGAACAAGGTGGGTACTTCATCACCTTCACATTCAATTGATGCTGTTGAAGCCAGTGGAGTGGAGCGCACATGCACCCAGGAAGGAGGCGCGCCCAGGAAGAAGTACACGCTGAGAGGACACAAAGGTGGCAGAACGAGCCTGAGGAACAGCACGGCTTCTGAGCTGGGTGCGTAAGGAGAGCCCGTGGAGCAGGATAAGGAAGATCAGCCAGAGGGGCAGGAGGAAAACCAGCGGCAGGTGAGGGGAATGGAAGGATTAGGGAGGTCAAGTGAGGAGAACGTGTCAGGAGAGACCACAGCCTCAGGTGCTGGAGAGGCTTCAGGGACGACAAGAATGGAATATAATCCACATACTTAGCAACTAGAAGGCTGCAAGAAAATTTGGACAAGATAATTACAGAGGGCAGAGAGTAAAGGGGAGGAAGGCAGTGGAGGCAGCAAGGGTAGACTTATTTCACCAAAAGTTTGGTCATGAAGTGAAGGAGGGAGCTGGTAAGAGGCTTGCAGGAGTTGTTTCTAAGCCACATGCCTTTGGAGTCCAACTTTCCAGTAGTCCCAAGATAGCATGGCTTCCCAGGTGGTGCTAGTGGTGAAGAACTTGCATGCTAATGTAAGAGACACAGGTTCGATCCTCAGGTCAGGAAGATGCCCTGGAGGAGGGCATGGCAACCCATACCAGTATTCTTGCCTGGAGAATCCCATAGACAGAGGAGCCTGGCAGGCTGTAGTCCATAGGGTTGCAAAGAGTCAATGAAGATAGTATGAATTACCTAATCATATGTGATAATTTTTTTTTTTTTGCTAGTTAACTACTAGGGTGGGTTCTTCTACCTAAAATTAATAATCCTGATGAAACAGCGAGCTTGAGAAAATTGATGAAGATCTGAAATAGTACTCATGGAAGAAGGGAGAAACAATACAACAGTGAAGATATGTAAGTGTGGTTTGTTGTTGAAGGAACAGAACCAATAGAGAGAAAGAAAGTGAAGTCGCTCAGTCGTGTCTGACCCTGTGCGACCCCATGGACAGCAGCCTGCACTAGGCTCCTCCGTCCATGGGATTTTGTAGGCAGGAGTACTGGAGTGGGCTGCCCTTTCCTTCTCCAGGAAATCTTCCTGACACAGGGATCGAACCCTGGTCTCCCGCATTGTAGACAGATGGTTGAAGATAAGAGGCCTGGCTAATGGAATGATGCTGTTGAGAGGAGGAAGGAGAAGTGGGGTCTAAGGTGGAAGTGGCAGAGCTTGCCTAGGACAGGGGGAGGGATGTCATTATCCCTGACTCACAGTGAAGGCAGTGAAGGTGGATATGAAGCAAGGTAAGATGCACGGCTGTTGTGAGGTAGAAGACATCAATCCCAACTCTCTGCTGAGGAGGAAGTAAGGTTGCTGCTCAATCGTGAGAGAATAACGTGACGTAGGATGTGGAGTATACATTTGTCATGTTATGGCTCCCTAGTTCCTTTTTTAAATTTTCTCTCTCTTTTGAAACAATTTCACACTGACAGGAGCTGCAAGTACCGTCTGAACTTTTTTTTCTGATTTATTTGAGAAGAAGTTGCCAACATGGTTCTTCATCACCTTCACATTCTTTATTATTTTCTACAAAGAGAATATTCTCTCATATAACTACAACATAACCTCCAAAACAGAAGAACACAGGTAGATACTTTATTACCATCTAACTCTCAGACTCTGTCCGAGCTTCATTGACATTGATTGCTCCAATAGTGTTCATTAGAGGAAAAGGATTCAACTGAGGGTCATAGTGTGTGTTATTTGTCACGCCTCTTTCATGTCTTTTAATCTGGAAGACTTTCCTCAGTCTTTCCTTGGTTTTCATGACCTTAGCACTTTTGAAGATTACAGGCCAGTTATTTTGTGGACATTCCTTCGACTGGGTTTATCTGCTGTTGCTTCATTATTGCATTAGGTTTGAAACTTTGGTACTCATATCACTGAAGTGATGCTATGTGACTCTCGTTGCACTTTACCAGGTGGCACAAGATTTCTATTTGTTCCACTGTTGTTGGTATTAGCTTTGATCACTGAATTAAGGTGCTGTCTACCAGCCCTCTCCACTATAAAATTATTCTTTATTACTTTTTGTAATTAATATTTTGTGAGACGGTACTTAGAGACTATGTAATTATCTCCTTCCTTATCAGACTTTCAATTTATTCCTATTTTTCATATCAATGGTGACTCATTCGTTTCTATTTTAATTAAAGGGTTATAATGTGTTACTATGATATTATTTTCCCCCAGATTCTATCATTGTGATCCCCTTTACACTGACTTCTGTGACATTTTTTGGACACATCTCCATCATTCTTTGAACATTTCCTTTCTTTTTTGAAAAACAGAATGTTCTAGGCTCAACTTCTGGTTTCCCTGTCCCACTTATGTACTATGGACTGAACTGTGTCCCCCAAATTCGTATGTTGAAGCCTTAACCCTGAAAGTGACTATATTTGGACATAGGGTCTATGAGGAAGTAATTAAGGTTAAATGAGATCATCAAGTGAAAGAGGAGAGTGAAAAAGTTGGCTTAAAGCTCAACATTCAGAAAACGAAGATCATGGCATCTGGTCTCATCACTTCATGGCAAATAGATGGAGAAACAGAGGAAACAGTGAGAGACTTTATTTTGGGAGGCTCCAAAATCATTGCAGATGATGACTGCAGCCATGAAATTAAAAGATGCTTACTCCTTGGAAGAAAAGTTATGACCAACCTAGACAGCATATTAGAAAGCAGAGATGTTACTTGGCCAACAAAGGTCCATCTAGTCAAGGCTATGGTTTTTCCAGTAGTCATGTATGGATGTGAGAATTGGACTATAAAGAAAGCTGAGCACCGAAGAATTGATGCTTTTGAACTATGGTGTTGGAGAAGACTTGAGAGTCCCTTGGACTGCAAGGAGATCCAACCAGTCCGTCATAAAGGAGATCAGTCCTGAATATTCACTGGAAGGGCTGATGTTGAAGCTGAAGCTCTAATACTTTGGCCACCTGATGCAAAGAGCTGAGTCATTTGCAAAGACCCTGATGCTGGGAAAGATTGAAAGTGGGAGGAGAAGGGGAGGACAGAGGATGAGATGGTTGGATGGCATCACTGACTCAATGGACATGAGTTTGAGTAAGCTCTGGGAGTTGGTGATGGACAGGGAGGCCTGGCGTGCTGAAGTCCATGGGGTTGCAAAGAGTCGGATCAGTCGGACTGATCTGAACTGAGATCATCAATGTGAGGTCTTGATCTGATATGATAAGTATTCTTATCATATTAAGTAGGGACACCAGAGAGCTTCCTTTCTTTCTCTCTGCCATGTGAGGTCACAGTGCGAAGGCAGCCTTCTGCAAATCAAGAAGAAAGACTTTATAGGAACTGAAACAGTCACCTTGATCTTGGACTTCTAGCCTCCAGGACTAGAAGAAAATACACTTTTGTTGTTTAAGCCACCCAGTCTGTCATATTTTGCTATGGCAGCCCAGGCAGACTACCATATTGTGGAATTAGCTGTTTCTCTAAGAAGGTCTAGCTTTTCCCCTTGAGAATGGTATTTAGAAGTCACTATCTGGCTGCAGCAGGTGCTCATTACACTGGAGGTGTCACTATTCTCTCAGGACACTGGGCTCGAGGATTCAAGTATGTGCTCACATGCACGTGTGTGCATATTTACATATGTATATGTATTTATACATATTTACATATGTATTTGTTTCTCTATTTATATTGAAAACAATGAATTCACACTAAGCCTTCCATTTCAGGTCTCAAACCACAGTGCTGATTCCAGTTGTCCCCCTTTTCATGTTTGTAACTCCCACCTGCAACAGTGAGAAACCTAGCTCCATTATGCTTAATATTAATTAGCTTATTCAGTCAATTTCTCTCTATGTAGCCAGTCTCCTACTGCTGCTCCCTCCACAGCAAGGATCCCTTTCTCACCCCTTCTAGGCTCTGATACGAAGTGCTGAATCACTGCAACTGCCCCCCATGTAGAGGCCCTCTTCAGACTCCCTGGGCTCCAAAACTGTGCACTGGGCCACCCCCTATATCCTAACCCTCTTCATTCCTGTCAAGCTCAAATACTCATGCTGGCATGTCCCCACCCCTGTGTGAATATCCTTCTCATTTCTCTCAGGCTCTAAGGCCTCTGCCCCAGATCAACTTTTTATGCAAAAGCCCCCTTTAACAAGTTTCAACACCCTGTACTGGGTTGTGCCCCGACATGCTTGCCATCCTCAGCCTCTTGGACTCTGACACCCTCTCCTGCATGGACACTTCCTTCCTTAGCCTGCTCAGGCTCCGTTATTCCACAGCACCCTCTTCCCCTTGCTGATGTTCTCCTCACCCGACTCAGGCCCTTACACTCTGCACTGGGCCCCTCATTTCCTCCCTGCTGTAGACAACTTCACCTGAGTTGGGCTCTATCCCACTCTGAGACACCACAGCTACTTCCCCTCCTCTAGTGCAGATGCCAAATTTGTTTGGCCCATCTATTGGCCTTTTGATTGAATTGTTCTGGAAAGAAGAGGAGTGGAAAGAGAAAAAAGAACTCCTCATCAATGATGGATGTGATTGTATATCTGTGGGAATAAACTAACAGATGGTCTATAATATGGAAATGAAGAATTTGGGAACACCCCAAAGTCTACTCAAGGTGTTATGTAAAAAAAAAAAAAAAAAGGTGTTATGGAAGGACTCCCAGGGAGGTAGGACAAAATGTGATTGTAATTTAGTGGATAGTAATCCAGTAATGAGATTCTAATGATCACACCCATTTTGAGACAAATCTTTATACACTGAAGGGGATTGGTTGGGTTCAAACCTGGCTGCTTCGGGTATTCTCTGCACACAGCAAAACTTCCTAAAAGTCCTTGTATCGCCCCACTCATTATGGCAGCTATTCTTCACAAATCTCTTCTCACTCTCCTTCCAGAATCTTCCAGCCCATCTGGTACGTCCTTTATTCTTCTCTATTCCAACCTCTTTCCTCTTGCCTTCTGAGTCTCTCTCTCTTTTTTTTACTGGTGCCTCTGATAAAATAAATCTGGTTAGTTTTTACCTTCTCCATTCCACTCATCCCTTAAAAAAAAGTAGAGGAATTTTCCTTAGAACATAGAGGTAGGAATGATTGTGAATTCACTAATATTTATATCTCTATGTAAATGTGATGACTTTAAAGACTTCCCTGGTGGTGTGGTGGCTAAGACTCCATGCTCCCAATGCCGGGGACCTGGGTCAGGAAACTAGATTCCACATGCTCCAACTAAAGATCCCATGTGCCACAATGAAGACATGGAGCAGCCATATAAATAAATGAATAAATATTTTTTAAAATAAAATACGATGACTTTATTAGTTAAGGTTTTTTGGATACAAGTAACCAAAACAAATTCAAGCCGGTTAAGTTAAAAGGAGCACTTATTACATACCTTCATGGAATCAAAAGAAAAGTTGACTAATGGAGTTCCTAAAAAGATAAGAAAAAGGGTAGCTCTAGGGTCTTCACATCATATCTTTGTGATTCTTTTTTCCACTGTAACCCACTGAAGAGGACCAAAAGTCCTGAAACCTTTCAATGATTCCCAGTTTCTAGAGGATAAAGGTATTACATGAATTATCACTGCATTAATAAAACTGCAGTGGGGAATATGCATGCCTATGCGTATATAGAGGTGTGATAATATTAACTGAATTATGTACAGGCCTAAGTGTTGAAAGATGAGAGGCCCAAAAGATCACTACACACAACAATCACAATAAACTCAGCTGGTAATTATAAACCTAAAAAAGCAAGCAGCCAAAATTTACAGTAATTTATAATGAATGTAATTTATAATTAATGCTCAAATAATTAAGCTATCAAAACCCACAGTCAATTCAAAACAACACTGATGAAGCACTAACAATAAAGTGCCATTACTCCAAATAATTCCAACTCTCTGTGCGCCTGCTCCGTGAGAGCATCTCCTCATTGCCAACTTGGCCCGGCAGACAGCTTTCTCAGTGGAACATCAAATTAGAGTTCTATTTTATAACAGTCACTTTAGCTTGCAGACCCTACATTTTAGTGATCCACAGTGACCCATTCAGTAGATTATTAGAGAAGAGTCCCTCATTATATACAGAATTTATGGCACTGTATAGAAATGTCATTTGCACATAAGAACAGAAGCAAGGCCTTGCATTCTGGGAAGATATGAGGCTCATGCATAGTACTTTGGGAGTCACTGCTCTGGAAACCTATCATGATTTCCAGCAACTAACAGCACACTCATCTTCCTTGGATCAAAATCTCCAAATCTCAAGGCAGAGCCTTGAGCTCTTGCCCAGATTTCAGCTGGCCCAGCTCGAGCCAGCTTGATCCCAGCCTCCAACTCTTGGGGTTGGGATGGTGGGGAGGGGAGAAGAGGGAGCAGGACCTCTCCATGGGAACATGTTTTGTTTGTCTGCCCTGTGAGTGTGGAGGGAAGTTCCCATGGAAGAGGAGCTCTGCAGATGATAGCACCCACTAAATCACAGTGCTGACAGTGAATACTGGGTGAGACTTATACCATACAAATGCAGAGGCAGTTGGAGTCTTTACTTTGTCTCCAGCTTCTGTGTAGCTGGAAGAAAAACCTTGATACGGTTCAATCCAAGCAACAATGTAAACAATACCTCCAGGAAATAATTTCTCTCTGTGAAAATGCTCAGTTTCTCCCAGTTTCTGGAAACTTTTGTCTCCCCAGCCAACCATCCCCTTAGAATCACGTGGTGGTGTCCGTGGTTCCTAAGTCTCCAGGGCTGTCTCTTTGTCTGTGGTCCTGGTCGCCGCCTGCTCTGCTAAATCCAGCAGCTGGACAGTTTGCGATGCAGTCCCTTTCAGGCTGGGCAGGGCCCTAAGTTACCCCCTGGCTAACTCAGCCTTCCCTTAGTGGTCCTGGCCTGGTGGAGGTCCCTCTGAGTTTCTATCATGTCCCTCACCTGGCTCCCCAACCCTGATGGTCTGTTCATAGCCCTCTCTAGCCCATTCTGCCTGACACAGCTGCTTGGTCCTCGTTGTCTATGCTTTGCCTCATAAAGTCTTTATGTCCTTAGTGCTTTTCACTTTCTGGATGTTTGAGGTCAGTCCCAACATTTGGGTGTGTGTGTGTGTGTGTTTTGTTGGGTATGTGTGTGTAGGGTGTGTGTGTGATGAGAGGGGGAAGTTATCTCTTTTCTCTGTCTCTCACTTTCTCTTCCCATAACCCTCAGGACTGAAAGGAAGCCTTCCCTCACTTTCTCTGTCACGTCCCTCATCTACCACAGAGAGAACTTTGCGGCTTCCCTGACACTCTTAAGAACTGGTTCTTGATACACTGAAGAGGAAGATAAGAAAACTTTGAAAGTGATAGCCATGTTTATTGAATACTCATTATGTAGCAGACACTTTCTCATTACTTCAATGTATTACAGAACTTGTTATTTAAAGGAATACAAGGGACTTCCCTGGTGGTCTCGTGGCTAAGACTCTGCACTCCAGTGCAGGGAACCTTGATTCGATCCTTGGTGAGAGAACTAGATCCCACATGCCACAGTGAACAGTTTGCATGCCACTATTAAAGATCCCATATGCTGCCATGAAGATCAAAGACCCTGCATGATCCAACTAAGACCTGGCCTAGCCAAATAAAATAAATAATAAATATTTAACAAAGAAAAAATGAATTCAATTTGTTGAATATGTGCTTTGTGTGTATTAGCTTAAATTCTTATAACAATCTTCNACTATTAAAGATCCCATATGCTGCCATGAAGATCAAAGACCCTGCATGATCCAACTAAGACCTGGCCTAGCCAAATAAAATAAATAATAAATATTTAACAAAGAAAAAATGAATTCAATTTGTTGAATATGTGCTTTGTGTGTATTAGCTTAAATTCTTATAACAATCTTCTAAGGAAGATACCAAGTCATAGAGAAATTCAGTAACTTTCTTAAGGTCACACAACTGGTAAGTGATAGAACCTGGATTTGAATCCAGACATTATGCCTCTGAATCTGTTATTTTAGCAAATTGGCAATTCTAACTTTTAAGATAATAGCCTGGATCTAAAGATTAGTATCTTGCTGAGAAATCTCATTTTAAATGTCCATCACAGAATATTAATTCTTAATTTCTTTTTGCATTCTTCTGCAACAATTTACTCTCGCCCCAGGCAGATACTTGGGGCTAAGTAAAGGGAAGATCATATCCTCTGAAAGGTGGAAGAGAAAACCACATTAATAATTTTACAGAACATTGACTTCTTACCACTATCACCATCATTATAACAATACTAATAATATGAAGTGTAGAAATAACAAAGGTAACAGAGGCAAATATGGTGGTACCCATCTGAACACTGTGTAGGGAAAGGAGCTCTTGACCAAGTAGACTTTACTGCTAAGATCTTCTTGACAAAGCTACTTGTTTCTTTTTTAATCTCTGAAGTTATTATATTACTTGCAGTTAGAAGAGACAAGGCCATCAGACAATGTTTGTATGAAATCACCTTCCAAGCCCTGTCAAGGAAAACCCACACTTTTCTCTCCTGATCCCCATGCTTCCCATTTGAGCTTCTTAGGACCAGTGGATGAAACTTGCCATGAAACAGTCGACAAAGATACTTCTGATGCCTTGAGGAGTCCTCAAGCTATTAATACTTAGCTGAGAGATATGCCCCAAGGTTATGAGACCTTCTAGAACTGCTAAGGGGTCTAGCTAGCCAAGGGATTTCCTGGGCATGTGGCCTCTCAAGTTTCTCATTCGCAGAGAGAAGAGGCACCAGTTAGGTACACCCAGGTCTCTGGCCTGCTTGACAGTTGTATTTTGTATGGTNTTAGCTGAGAGATATGCCCCAAGGTTATGAGACCTTCTAGAACTGCTAAGGGGTCTAGCTAGCCAAGGGATTTCCTGGGCATGTGGCCTCTCAAGTTTCTCATTCGCAGAGAGAAGAGGCACCAGTTAGGTACACCCAGGTCTCTGGCCTGCTTGACAGTTGTATTTTGTATGGTAACTAAGCAGATGGGTACCCTAACTTTGGTTCATATAAGCTTCTCCTGGGAGAGATCCTCTCTTTGGTGGAAAAATCAAATTTTTGAACCAGGAAGGTTGAGGGCAAGACATGGAGGTTGGTATTAACCAAGACCAGTGCCCTCTTATGGGGCTAACTGGACAGCCAGGCATTCCTTGGGGTCACCTTTCCTGTCTCTGTCTGTCTGGGTTCTGTGGAAAGAAGAGCCTGAGACAAAGGCTTCAGTGTGAGATTCTATTGGCAAGTGGAAACCAGAGAGTGTGAGTGAGGATCAGAGGGTGTGAAGAAGGGGTGGAGAGAGCTATTCCAAAGGCCTGCGTCAGAAAGTGGGCTCCTTCCTGATTGCCTAATTGTGTGGGACTGAGAATTCTATCTGGAGGAAAGAAAGAAAAAGCATTGCCCCATCCGTTCCCATCCCTCTCTGGAGAGTTTGTCCCTCCACCTAATTAGCCAAGTGTTGATTCTCCAGCTCCTTCAAGTTCCCCTCTTTGTAGGTGAGAAGTCCTGGCTGGGGTGCAGGCAGTGCTAACAGCCTGAAGGTGGTCCAGCCCGTTGAGGCCTGACTCCTGCCTACAGAGAGCTCAGTAAGGCCAAGAGGATCTGAAGAGGTGTGTCTGCAGTGCCTGCTTCTTCAAACAGCCACAACCAGCAGCATGATCTCAGGAGGGTCATTTCAGCCCATCTGGCTTTAGTTTCTTCATCTATAATGTGGGAGGGAAGGGAGGTGGGGCAGTAAACTCAGTCATTCAGGCCCCTTTTGATTTCAACATTCTGCATAGAACAAAACTTCCAAGTGGGACCTGAGGAGAAAGGATGAGCCAGATACGAGACTAGCAGGAAGGAGCAGGCTTCCTAGGGAAGGCGTGACTTGGGGGCCAAGTGAAGGAGGTACGGCTGAGGTAGAAGATATGGAGAGGCTTCCATGATGTGGGGACCAGGAACACTCTGTTTGTGTAGAACAGCTGGTCATTTGGGGATGGAGTGGGGATGAGGTGTTGAAGGCATGTGGTGTGACGGCAAGAGGGCGAGAATCCGAGGTCTGATTCCAGCTCTGCCTCTGACCAGCTGTGACCTTGGGCAAGTCAAGCACCAGGTCCCAGTTCTTCATCTGTAAACTGAAGAAGGTATTTCAAAGCTGTCAAGGGGCTTGGGTAAGTCTGAGCGGAGGGGCCTCACAAGGTTAAGGCTAGCACTTGGCAGCTAACCCAGGGGTAGGGTGAATGTGCCCTTTCTAGCCCCACAGAACAAGAAGTGAAAACCTCTACTGATGGAGCAGTCAGACATTGAATTCTGAGACCCCCTAATGGAATAATAGCAGGATTTCTTTTTTTTTTTTTTTTAGGATTTCTAAATAGTAAATACCTTGAAGGGAGGCTGGACTAACTGACAGCTGGCACGAGGGAGGTGAGTCTGGGATTAGTTGGGCCCAGATATCTGGCTGGGATCATCATCTGGGCACCACTCTGCTGGCAAGAGGACTTATTTATGCAAACAAGATGGGCTTTCGGCAGTCCTTCGGGTGGTTACTGAGACAGCGATGGTAGGTCGCTACTGAGAGCCAAAGGTTCAAGCTCCTCCCACAGTGCAGACGTATTGTTAGGGTGCAGCTATCTAACCAGACACCCTAGTTATCTGTACCAAGGCCCATAGCATGAGCTCTGGCCCAAAGAACATAAGTAGAAATGAAATGTGTCAGTTCTCAGCAGCAGAGATTGATTATCAGCTGTGCCCTTCCCCCTCTCTTTCCTTCTACAGCAGCCTTGGAGGCTGCATGGTTCAGATGGCAGCATTAAGACAGGGAAGGGCTTGGATTCCCTTAGTCACTGCCTAGAGGAAAGGCACTCAGCAACATCCTCATTGGACTTTTCACTGGCAAGAAATAAACTTGCATTGTGTGTGTCCCATCACATCTGAGGGTTGTTGTCATGGCAGCTATCCTGTCCTATCTAGTGCAACCATCCTAGAAACTTCCAATGAGCTCCAAAGCAGACATTCAGTTATTTGTGTATCTACAACTTGGGAAACCTAAGGATGAGCCCATTGATAAGTCATGGATGATATTTATTTTAAAATACCTAGGGCATGCTTGCTATATGCCAGATCTCTTTCCGCATTTGGGGATACAATGTCAGGATGATGAAGTTCACAGTCTTTTGAGGCTTACAAGTGGAAGGAAAGTTATGACCAACCTAGACAGCATATTAAAAAGCAGAGACATTACTTTGCCAACAAAGGTCCATCTAGTCAAGGCTATGGTTTTTCCTGTGGTCATGTATGGATGTGAGAGTTGGACTATAAAGAAGGCTGAGCACCGAAGAATTGATGCTTTTGAACTGTGGTGTTGGAGAAGATTCTTGAGAGTCCCTTGGACTGCAAGGAGATCCACCCAGTCCAGCCTAAAGGAGACCAGTCCTGGGTGTTCATTGGAGGGACTGATGTTGAAGCTGAAACTCCAATACTCTGGCCACCTCATGCAGAGAGCTGACTCATTTGAAAAGACCCTGATGCTGGGAAAGATTGAGGGCAGGAGGAGAAGGGGATGACAGAGAATGAGATGGTTGGATGGCATCACCAACTCGATGGAAATGGGTTTGGGTAGACTCTGGGAGTTGGTGATGGACAGGGAGGTCTTGTGTGCTGCAGTTCATGGGGTCGCAAAGAGTTGGACACGACTGAGCGACTGAAATGAACTGAACTGTCAGCAGAGGGAGACAGATATCAAGAGGATGTGACAGATGCAGGGCTATAGGAGCAAGGGGCTTCNAATGGGTTTGGGTAGACTCTGGGAGTTGGTGATGGACAGGGAGGTCTTGTGTGCTGCAGTTCATGGGGTCGCAGAGAGTTGGACACGACTGAGCGACTGAAATGAACTGAACTGTCAGCAGAGGGAGACAGATATCAAGAGGATGTGACAGATGCAGGGCTATAGGAGCAAGGGGCTTCCCTGATGGCTCAGTTGGTAAAGAATCTGCCTGCAGTGCAGGAGACCCTGATTCGATTCCTGGGTTGGGAAAGATCCCCTGGAGAAGGGATAGGCTGCACACTCAAGTATTCTTGGGCTTCCCTTGTGGCTCAGTTGGTAAAGAATCCACCTGCAGTGCAGGAGACCTGGGTTTGATCCCTGGAGTGGGAAGATCCCCTGGAGAAGGGAAAGACAGCCCACTCTAGTATTCTGGCCTGGAGAATTCCACGGACCATATAGTCCATGGAGTCGCAAAGAGCTGGACACAACTGAGCGACTATTACACTTTTATAGGAGCAAAGTAAATTCAATGGTGGTGATCTTTCCTGCAGTGGAAATGTGGGCATCTCCTAGGACTGTTCTGCTTATTCCTAAGTTATAGACAATCCATTGGTTGGTGATGGACAGGGAGGCCTGGCATGCTGCAATTCATGGGGTTGCAAAGAGTCGGACATGACTGAGCAACTGAACTGAACTGAACTTGGTCACTTTATGTTGTAAAAACAGCCTCAATTTTTAAAAATTTATTTTTAATTGGAGGATAATTGCTTTACAGTGTTGTGTTGATTTCTGCTATACAACAACACAAATCAGCCATAGGTATACACATGACTCCTCCCTCTTGAACCTCCCTCCCCATTCCAGCCCTCTAGGTTGTCACAGAGCAATGGTTGAGCCCCCTGCATCATACAATAGCTTCCCACTGGCTCTCTATTTTGCATATGGTAATATATGTTTCCATGCTACCCTTTCAATTCATCCCACCCTCTCCTTTCCCCTCTGTGTCCACAAGTCTGTCCTCCATGTCTGTGTCTCTAGCCCTGCCCTGCAAATAGGTTCATCAGCACCATTTTTTCTAGATTCCATATATGTGCATTAATATAGAATATTTGTTTTTCTTTTTCTGACTTACTTTTTATCACAGTCTTGAAAACTGGGATATCTTGTACAAGATAATGGTTGAAGTGAAGTGAAGAAGTGAAAGCTGTTCAGCCGTGTCCAACTCTTTGGGACCTCATGGAATTCTCCAGGACAGAATACTGGAGTGGGTAGCTGTTCCCTTCTTCAGTGGATATCCCCGACCCAGGGATCAAACCTAGGTCTCCCTCACTGCAGGCGAATTCTTTACCAGCGTAGCCACAAGGGAAGCCCACTGGAGTGGGTGGCCTGTCCCCGCTCCAGCAGATCTTTCCGACCCAGGAATAGAACTGGGGTCTCCTGCATTGCAGCAGATTCTTTAGCAACTGAGCTATCAGGGTTAAATGCTCCAATTTCATCCAAAGGTTGAATTAAAGACCCTGAGTTTTGGCTTGTTTCTGGCTTCCCACTAGGGAAAAGGAGGGACGTAGCCAGCTTCTGCTTTCTCTTAATACATTTTCTTCCCCATCTCACCTTCTCACCTCTTTCTGGCAATATTTTGCTCCTTTCAGTGGGGTGAGGGGGAAAGGGAGCATGTGGTAAGGGGTTGGGGCAGCTCTTATTCAACTGGGAGATTCTGTGTTCTTTAGGCCAGATAGATACTTAAAATTGACTCCTTCTTTGGAGAGTCCAGCACTGGAATCCTTTTGCCCAGGTAAATGTATCTCAGTTGTGAAGTTAATTGGTTTTTCTCTCTTGATCCCTAGAAACCTGGCCTTCTCTTCCAGCTTCTTGCTGCTGGAATCACTAAATCCTCTGGGGGTCCCCACTGGGAGGAAGAACCCAAGACAACACTTCTCTGATTTTTCTCACCTGGTTCACATTGGTCCCTAAGAAATACTCAAGCATCTCATATGCCAACAAGTTCTGGAAGCATAGACTGAAGCCAGTTCAGCACCCTCCACCCTGTTTTCCCAGGTTGACCACTTGGGTTTTCTTGGGTGAGAGTCGGGCACAAGTCCAATATCTAACGCTCCTCCTCCTCTCTTGCCAACTTGAGAGAACACAGAGTAAGCCCTCTAAGTGATCCTCTAAAGCCTTCTCTCCAGGCTTGAAGGAGGTAGCACTCCCCATCTGATCCCTTCCATTTGGGTGGAAGGAGTTGGTTCTCTCATGAAACCAAAAATTCCTTCCAAAGAAATCCTCTGTAAATCCCTCCTTCTTCATTTTCTTACCTCTTTTCTATTTTCGTGATCTGGCTGAGAGGACCAACAATCATGGAAATGTCCTTGGCCTTTTCCTTTGTAGATTTTTTTAGAAATTTATTTTATTTATTCGTTTAGTTTTGGTTGCGCTGAGTCTTTGTTGCTGCATGCGGGCTCTCTCTAGGTGCAGCGAGCAGGGGCTACGCTCTAGTTGCTGCACAGGCTTCTCAGTGAGCTGGCTTCTCTTGTTGTGGAGCACGGGCTCTGGGCATGCAGGCTTCGGCAGTTGTGGCTCACAGACTTAGCTGTCTTGGATTCGGGATCAAACCCATGTCCCCTGCACTGGCAGGTGTATTCTTTACCAAGGAGGTCCTCCTTTATAGATTTTGCCTTTGGTTACCTAGCTTTGAAATTTCACATCTGTTCTTCCTTGGTCTTTTGGTAGAAATTTCTATTTTAATGTCTTGTTACACAGGTGAACAAACAAAGAGAAGATAGTTTCAGATTGTAATAAGCTACATGAAGAAATGAAAATGGAGCGATGTGACAGAGGGTGGCCTGGGGGAAGAAGAACTCATTTAGCATGTGTGATCCGGGAAGGCAGCTATCTGTGAGGACGTGGCGAGCTGAGCTGTGACCTAAAGGACAAGCAGCCAGTTCTGCCAAGATGTAGGGGTGGGGGAAGTGAGGGAGGGTAAAGGATTTCAGGCAGTGGGAACAGTCGGCACAGAACCCCAGGTGGGAACAGGTTTGGTGTGTTCAAGGAAGGCCACGGGCTGGGACTGAATGGAGCGAGTGATGGAGAGGACACTGGAGAAGCGAGCAGCCGAGATCATGCAGGGCCGTGGGCTTGAGGAGGGTCTTGGGTTTAACTGTGCAGGGAAGTTGTTGCAGGTTGTGAGCAGGAAATGACCTGATCTGATCTATATTTTAAACATCAATCAATGATATGGAAGGAAAGAAGAGGAGGGAAATATAGAAAAAAAAAAACTTTACAGGCCTAATGAGACTCAAAGTATAGACCTGCTTTGAATCCTGTTCAAATAAATTGTGAAAAAAGAACTTTGAGACAACCCATGAAATTTGAATACAGATGATGTCAAATGATACTAAGTAATTACAGTTAGTTTGGCTAAGTGGGGTAATAGCATGATTCTTAAAAGAAATTCTGTGTTCATTTGAGATGCACAATGCTCATGTGTTTATGGGTGATGTGCCATGCTATCTAAGATTTACTTAGTCATATTCCATACACACACATACAAACAGAACAACAAAAAAAACCCAGGGCTTCATTAGACTATGTTCTCTACTTAGGTGTCTTTTTAAAAATGCATATGATATCACTCTTATGTGGAATCTAANTGGGGTCTCATACCTCACTCCTCATCACACAGTTTTCCTTGGGACAGGCTCACATTTGTGTGCTTTTTCTGCTACCAGAGTTTGGCATCTCCTCCCCGGCTGAGTGGGAATGATCCCTAACCACCTGCCATCAGGCAAGTCACTTATATTTGAATCATATTTCCTTCTTACGCAAATAAGAGTAACATTCCTTTCTTCCTTCTTTCTTCTCTTTCAAATAATTTTTAAAATTTATTTATTTGGGGTTGCGCTGGGTCTTGGTTGCTTCCAGGGAGCTTTCTCTAGTTGTGGCAGGTGGGGGCTACTCTTTGTTTTGGTGCACGGCTTCCCATGGCGATGGATTCTCTGGTTGTGGAGTGTGGGTTCTAGGCCTGTGGGCTTCAGTAGTTGCAGCTCATGGACTCAGTAGTTGTGGCACTCAGGCTTAGTTGCTCCGCAGCATGTGAAATCCTCCCAGAACAGGGACTGAACCCATGTCCCCTGCGTTGGATAGCAGATTGTCTTATGCTGTACCACCAGGGGAGTCTTCTTCCTTCTTTCGTGGCATTGTGCCAAGGCTGGGGGCGTTTGCTGGGGTGATCTGAGACAGAACTTGTGGCTATTCTTTATAAAATATAAGACCCTGCACTAAAACTGGCAATCACTGTAATAACCCAGAAGCCTCTCTAGGAGGTGGAAAGTGTATATACAGCAATAGCTACGCAAGTCTTTTTAATTCAACAAAGCCTGTACTGACTATGTGCCAAGCACAATAATCAGTAACAGTCCTTGCCTAAGGAAGTTAAAATCTTATGCCATATACAGGCAAGAAAACAGGTGCTCACAATTCAGAGTGATAAGAGGTATGGTAATACTAACTCCTTTATGAAGATGCACAGAAAATACATCTAACCTAGACTAAGAGACCTCAGAGAAGACCCCCTGGAAGAGGTGTGGGGACATGCATGCTGAGCCAAAAGAGAGACTGCAAGACAGTTGCTCAGTGTGGCTCTGAGAGTGAAGGCCGGTGGTAAGGCTAGAGAGGTAGGCAGAACTAGATCATGGGGGGTTTGGAACATTAGGGGGCTACTGAAAGGTTTGAAGCGTGGTGTGACCAGATTTGTCTCAAAGCCATCTGGAGAATATTTTGGAAAAAGAGAAGACTGAATGAGAAAGGTCAGTTAATAGGCTACGAGGATAAGCTAGCTAAGAGTGCTGGAAGGTTGAAAAGAAGTAGGTGGATTTAAGAGATCTTTGGGAAGTGAAAGTCCATAAAATTTGATGTTGAATTAGATATGAGGATTAGAATAGAAGAGATAGTAAAGGGTAGCACCTTTATTTCTAGCTTGAAGAGCTGTATGGATGGTGGTGCCATTCACTCAGGTCAAGATCACAGAAGGAGGATGGCCATATAGAAAAATTATAATTTCAGTTTGGGCTGAGACTCACTTTCAGGGTCTTTGGAGTCCATGTAGAGACAGACATAGCACTTGCATGTTCTGATATGATGCTTGGCTGCTTCTAACTCCAGGAAAGGCAGAATTAGAGTACATGGTACTTAAATGACTGCTGATGCTGGCTTGACACAGGATTTAGCAGAGACTACACTGGCTGATCCCTGGGAGGAGGAAATGGCAATCCATTCCAGTATTCTTGCCTGGAAAATCCTATGGACAGAAGAGTCTGGCAGGCTACAGCCCTCGGGGTCTCAAAGAGTCAGACATGGCTAAGCGACTGAGCAGGCATGCACGCACACTGGCTGACCAGCAGCTGTGTGTGTAGTCCGGCTCAAACAAATGAGTTATGCCAATCAGATTTTGTCTCTGGAGAGTTTCAACCAAGCCACTGAGCACAGAAGGTCATGAATGGACATTGGTGTTCGAAGGTCTTACGGAATCAGGGGCTATGGTAGCAGCCATGTAAGTTGCTAAGAGGGAAGTGAATTAGCCTCCCATTGTCTTCCTGAAAGGCCTGAAAAGAGAGGAGGATAGAACAGACACAGACTGATGAAAACTGATGAAAACCTGGGTGTCATGCACCACCCCTGAGATAGAAAGACAGAGACAGAGAAAGAGAAGGTGCCTAGTTTATTTTCTAATTTTTACTTCCAGTTTCCTTGAGCCTGGCTGTCCTTGCACTTTCACTCCTTTAGCTTCTCTCTTTCTCTCCACACACACACACACATGTACACACGCATGTACACATATATGTACACACATATACATATATACACATACATATATATGATTGTGTTAAATAAACTAGCATGTCCATTGAGTTGGTGATGCTGTCTAATCATATCATCCTCTGTCTTCCCCTTCTCCTGCCCTCAACCTTTCCTAGCAGAGTCTTTTCCAGTGAGTCGGCTCTTTGCGTCAGGTGGCTAAAGTATTGGGACTTCAGCTTCAGCATCAGTCCTTCCAATGAATATTCAGATATCTTTTAGGATTGACTGGTTTGATCTCCTGCAGTCCAAGGGACTCTCAAGAGTCTTCTCCAGCACCACAGTTCAAAAGCATCATTTCTTTGGTGCTCAGCCTTCTTTTTGGTCTAATTCTCACATCCAAACATGACTACTGGAAAAACCATACCTGTGATTATGTGGACCCTTGTGAGCAAAGTGATGTCTCTGCTTTTTAATATGCTGTCTAGGTTTGTCATAGCTTTCCTTCCAAGGAGCAAGTGTTTTTTAATTTCATAGTGAAGGACAGAGAAGCCTGGTGTGCTACAGTCCATGGGGTCACAAAAAGTTGGACATGACTTAGTGACTGAGCAACAAACAACAAAACATATTTAAAATTTTTATTTTAGTTCTTTTAAAAGTGTACAACCAAAAAAGTTGTAATTAGAATGGAAATTGGTACCAGGAATGGCATTTCAAAGTGCTAGAACCTGAGGCTTAAGATTTGAAACCAGCTATGGTATCACTGGAATGAGATATAATACAAAAATTTTTTTCATTCAGGATAGGAAGTTTGCAGTCTGTGATTTTTTTGGTGGAAAAACAGCTAATTAAGCTGTCACCTACTATCGCTTGAGACCCAGACCACAGGCACACCAAAGATGAAGCTTTGGGAGGCTTGATGCCTGAATGTAAGGATAATGAAGCAAATTGTTTACTGTTGGTCACCTTAGATAAGGGCCAGCCACAAGGAGGTTTATGTCCAGAATGTCTGTCTAAGAGCAAATAAGAAAAGCAGGGTGATTATGTAATGCTGGTGCAGGAAGCTCATTTTGCCTGTAGCTGGAGCTGTCTGATTACTTAGAGTCAAGTCCAGAAACTAATGGGCCCTGCCAGACTTTGGTCTGGTCCTAATTTTCTGTCTCATTGAGTTTCTAGTGCCAAAGTTAAAAGCGCTGATTGACAAAGATGGATGTTCAGGCCATTGGGGAAGAATTATTTGGGGGAAGGAGTTGCTGGGGAAGATGACACCCTCACAAGCTCCCCCTAGGCATTTCCCATTCTGCCTTCCCCAAGAAGAACCCTTCCACCAAGAGGCCAGTCTCACAGCCAGAGTTGGAATTTAGCTTAGAAAAGACGTATCTTGTGCTTTTCAGCTACATCCCTTCTGTACCATGTGACATCAGCCATTAAGAGAAGGATGGTCAGATTGAAGAACTAACAACCCTGGGTTCTAAAGAATAGAAGACGTATGAGCCTGGTCCTCAGGATTCATTTGGGATGTTAAGTATAGGCAGAGTCTCGAGGACATTGGCCTTATTGTGCCAGCTATGGGTTCCCGTTGCTTTGGAATCTGATAGGATTTAATATATGCTTGGGTTTCCCAGGTGGCTCAGCGGGTGAAGAATCTGCCTGCAGTGCAGAAGATTCAGGAGACACATGTTCAATCCCAAGGTCGGGAAGATCCCCTGGAAGAGAGCATGTCAACCCACTCCAGTCTTCTTGCCTGGAGAATCCCATAGACAGAGGAGCCCGGTGGGCTACAGTCAACAGGGTTGCAAAGACTCAGACATGACTGAAGCAACTGAGAGCAGACTCACGCAGGCACATAGGCTTAGACCAGGAGTCACAGTGTGATTCTTGTCCTGGAGATTGCTTTCTGCCTCTGTTTTGCTAAGTGAATAATTTCTCCCCCCTGCTGTCATCCAGTGTTTGCTCCTTTGTTGGACATTAGGGAAATGGCAGAGGTTACATGTACCATTTAGTTCATAGGCTGTGAGAAAGTGAGCAGTCTTATTTGGACATGATCTCACAGAAAAAGAAGGAGAACAGACAGAAGCTGAACCTTATAGATTCTGGGGTAAGCAAGCGGTCTTTGAGACAGCCTACTGATACTCACTGACTCTGGATGAGAAGCAGAGAGTGTCTTCATGTTGTTTCTGTTGAGATGTATGATTTGTAGCTGTAAATGTGCTCAAGTTAGATGACAGCAGCTTTGAAAATGTTTGAATAGGGGAAAGATTCTGTGTGCCAGGCAGGCAAGCACGAGGATGAAATTGACAGGCCTTTGTTATTTGTCTTGTCCAGTGATGCTGCAAGGGACAGCTCTATCTGTCCCATGATCTCCTCTCTCTATAATGGCACAGCTCCTGGCCCTGTGATGGACACCTAACCTCGGGCAGCCAGTCCTATGACTCTGGATTGAGGGGATGCGCTCATTCAAGCAGACTCTCTCTCCGAACACTTGAACAAGGATTCATGGACTCTATTGCCCTCCAGCATGGGCTCTGGAGTTGAGTCCTGCACTCTTGGGGGTTAATGAGTGGGCAGAGAAAGGTGAGGGGGTATCAGATGATAACAGAATAGACCCTGGAGAGCGGGAGACAGAATTGCTGCTTCTGTTCCTAATGGGTTCCTTCTGACTTCAATTCCAGATCTTCACATTTCTGGCAATGTTTTATTTCCTGTCATTGGAATTCACTGGATTTCTGCTTCCTTAAAGTAAATTCCAAACTGTAACAGAAATCTAGAGTTTGGGAGACAGATCTGGGTGGAGATGTGATTTTCGGGCCCTCCACATTTCTATGGAACCAAGACTTGGTGAGAGATGAAACCACCTAAGAAAGGTATAGAGGGAAACAGAAAATGTTGCCATTTTGATCATTTTAAAAATTTTATTTGCTGTTAAAGACACTAGCACAGAGGTAAGGAATCTGCCTGCCAGTGCAGGAGACGTAAGAGACTCTGGTTCAGGCTCTGGGTTGGGAAGATTCCCTGGAGAAGGGCATGGCAACCCAGTCCAGTATTTTTGGCTGGAGAATCCCATGGACAGAGGAGCCCGGCAGGCTACAGTCCATGGAGCCACAAAGAGTTGGACCTGACTTTGAGACTGAGCAGGTACACCCACAAGTGCTTGTGTATATTGCTTTACTTTCCCTTCTAAACAATTCTATAAGATAGCTATTACTATTAACATAGTTCTACAAATAAGGACAGGTGATAATAAGGGTCGGATCGCTTTGCCCAGGTCACACAGCCTATAGCAATAGCAGCGGTGGGCCCTGTCTTCTGACGGATCCAATTTTAATCCCCCATTAGGATCAGATAGGGATCCACAGAGCCAAGCTATTTGGTCTGGGCTGGGATCCAGGGGAATCATTCTCCCCTGAGGTGGGTACCACTGTTCACCTGGTCTTTGCAGAGAAGCTGCTAAGACAGTAAATGAAATAAGGGATGTTTGTCACTGGAGCCCCTCGTTTCCCTTTGTAGGTTTCCTCCTCCCTGGTCCCCATGAGCAGCCTGCTGCTCTCTAGAGCCTTTGAGGAAGACCACTGATGCCCCATCATAGGAGGAGGGAGGGGCCTGTGCTCCAAAGTTATCCCTCCCTGGGACCAAACCTGAGTCTCTAGTGTCTTTTGCACTGGCAGGCAGATTCTTGACCTTTGAGCTAGTGTCTTTAACAGCAAGTAAAGTATTTAAAATGATCAAAATAGCAACATTTTCTGTTTCCCTCTATACCTTTCTTAGCTGCTTAGGACTCCATCCTTTCACTTCAGGGGGTGCAGGTTGGATCCCTGGTTAGGGAACTAAAATCCCACATATCCCGCAGCCAAAAAAAAAAAAAAAAAGAACCCCAAACCCAACAAACATATCCTTCCCAAGGTCAATTCCCAGTCTCTCAGAGCTGTGTTCAATGCCCTCACACTTTACTAGTTGCGGGTAGGTAGGAGGGGGAGGTAGAAAATGGTGGGTTTTTTTGGACGAAGGGTTAGTTTGGGAAATCCTGAGTTAAATAGACACGTGGAGACTTCTTAACCACACTTCTCCTCAGAGTGTCAAATGTGTTAATGTGCCTCTTCCCAAGGGGCATATTACAGGAAGAATTTCCTAAACCTACTTGACCGCAGAACACTTCCAAATGTTGTTGTTTTCCAGTGGGGAAGGAGAGAAAGATACTGGGCAGGAATGTGTGTGCACCTGCTCAGTCGCTTAGTCGTATCCAACTCTTTGTGACCCGTAGACTGCAGCAGGCCAGGCTCCTCTGTCCATGGGATTCTCCAGGCAAGGATACTGGAGTGGATTGCCATTTCCTCCTCCAGGGGATCTTCCTGACCCGGGGATAGAACCCAAGTCTTCTGCATTGGCAGGCAGATTCTTTACCACTGAGCCCTGTGGAGGTGGGACACCTCAAATTCTCCTCCAAGGTAAGCAACCACTTGTCTCTATTTGCAAACTGCTAGCCTTGACCAGCAATCTCTCGACTGCAGTGTGTATTTGTGTCTATACACTTATGCAGGCAGACAGAATTCCTGATTATCAGCTCAAAGGCAGGAACCAGATTGATTTTTATCACTTATCTCTTAAGGTCTTCCATCCCCTAATATTTGCTTGGGTCCTCTTGAGGATTCAGTGTGGACTCTCTATTAAATAAGGCAAAGCCTGCCTCACTGGGTGTGGGTGTGAGCGGTTCTGGCTGGTTGGAGTGGAGCAGGGCGGAGCAGAAGACTTTTCATTCTAAAAAGGCCTGGAAGGAGACCAGGCAAGGTAAGAGGACACCTTGACCCTTGCCGCTGGCCCTGACCCCTGGGGGTCCTTTCTTTCGTCTGCCCGACCTACTGAGGATGTCGGGAGGAGCCTTGCAGGAAACTGCTCTCAAACTGACACCCTCTGTTTATTTTTGCACCCCTAATTACCCTTTCAACTTGCTCTGGTTTATTTTTAGAGGTTTCCCATCCACCTCATTAACAGTTGGTAAAAGCTCCTGTCTCATATTTCTACCGTTTATACCCTTAATTAAACACCATGGCCTTTGTTATCTCTGAATACCGGCCTTGTTAGAATTTAAATAGGATGACTCCTAGCTATGGCCTTACTGGTTTTAAGCATTCCCTCCCCTTCCTACAACCCTTTTGTGTGCCCCCTGGGGTTGTGTAGAGCCCTGTCTCCCCAGGTTTCTCTCTGTTCCCTTTGGTTATTCTTTTTCATAATCAAGGACTGAACTTGTAAAAGCAGAAGGCTTGAGATTCTGGCTGCTCTGTTTTGTGTTTTCCTTTTGTTAATTTTTTGTGGGGGCATCCTTTTTTAGGCTCCTTCTTCCACCCTCATCTAAATTATGAGGAAAGAGGTTGGTTGGGATTTTTTCAAGCTTTGCCATCCAATGTGTAAACAAAACAGCCGATGCTTAATTAAATGCACACCAGGACTCAGATCCCTGATCTTACACCTGCTGACGCTCTCATCTCATCAGAAAAGTGCTGCCTAATTACCTTCTCCTGCTGGCCTAGTTTACATTCAAACCTTCTTAGTGGGACAGGCCAAAGTATTAAATGCATCTATCATCAGAGGCAGGGCTTCCCAGGTGGCGCTAGTGGTTAAGCATCCGCCTGCAGGAGACTTAAGAGATGTGGGCTCAATCCCTAGCTGGGGAAGATCCCCTGGAGAAAGAAATGGCAGTCCACTGCAGTAATCTTGCCTGGAGAATCCCATGAAAAGAGGGAGCCTGGCGGGCTACATTCCACGGGGTCACAGAGCTGGACACGACTGAAGTGACTTAGCACACACACACACATCATCAGAGGAATCAGTCCCAGGGGTCACTTTGTGGAGGAAAGAAGGCTGGTGTGGGGCAGAAGGAGCACTTTCAATCTGGTGGTGGCACGGGTCCGGGTTTCTAGGGCGGAAAGGAAGATGCTTCCTGGGAGGTGTTTGGGGGCCTGTCGAGGAGCTGCTCTTTGGGTAGAGCAAGCAGTTGGTAGTCCATCTTCCGTGGCTTAGGCCCAGTTTGCCTCGTGGACCTCACAGCCTCCCCAGCAAGAGATAAACCCATCTTCTGTGTTGAAGGCTCAGGGGTATAGGCTGTGGTGGCCCCCTACTCGCTAGAAGCAGGAGAGAATAGTTAGGGTCAGACTTGCCCAGGTCTTATTTTTATTTTTCTGTTTTGGCTGTGCCGTGTGACGTGCAGGATCTTAATTCCTTGACCAGGGTTCGAACCAGCACCCCCTGCAGTGAAAGTGCAGCGTCTTAATCACCAGACCACCAGAGAAGTCCCTTTTCCAGGTTTTATTCTCAGTTACCCTTGGCCTTGGGCAAGTGACTTTACTTCTCGTTTCCTAATCTGTATAGAAAGGTAATACTAATCATACCTACCTCATCAGATTGATACCAGATTTAATCAGGTAATGCATGTAAAGTAACTGGCTTGATGACTCATCCATCATAATCAATTAGCAGGTAATAACTGCCAGTGTTTGGCCATATGGTCCTAATTGGCCACTCTGGACCATAGGGGTAGTAGGAACACTTAGAGAACCTTCCAAAGATATATTCTCATTAGCCTATTTCTCCCAGAGAAGACCCTGTGTTCTGCTGATGGTGTAGCGTAATTCTGGGTCATGTTGATGATGTTGATTTCAGTCTGAGGAGAAGTCATCCACTCCTTCCCTCACATCCCAGCTTTTCCAAGAGACATTTATGCAAAGCACAGTGAAGACATCAGCTCTCAAGCAGCCTCTACTCTGATGGGAAGACCCTAACTATGACGTACATCAGAATGAAATGTGATCTAGGAAGGAGATACACTGACCTTAGAGGAACAGGAAAAAGGAACTGTTCATTTTGATCTGGGAGGTACAGAACTCAGGGAATACGGGGGCGAGACATTTGAACAGCAACATAAGGGACAAGAAAGGTTTCAAGATAAAGGAAGACTGGAAGAAGACTCCAGGATGAAGGAGTAGCATTAGCAGAGTCATGGAGCAGTGGAGAGCCATAGCGTGCATGCAGAGAGGGGTACACGGCGCTAGACTTGAATGCTCAGGAAGGGAGTCTGAAGGATCAGGTTGGGGTGTGCAGACAAAGAGAAATGACTGTGCCAGAATGTGACATTTATTTAGGAGAGATGGCTAGCTGGGTCTGTGTGACAATAGCTTGGGTCCCAGTATTTCACCACCAGGAAACCCCTTTCATTAATTTACCTCCGTATATCTCACAGTTTGATTTCAGCCACTTACAAAATTATATTTATTAATAGTTCATGAGGCTGTATTGAGATAAGTGTGCAGTTTCTAGTAGTTCCTTTAAATACTGAAGACCCATAGATAATCTGAAAGTGCCAGGTTGGAAACCAAGGGCATCAAGAGAGTTCAGAGAACAGAAATCTGCAGACTCCCTGGTAAAGGTCTGCAGTCTCCTGGGCCAGTGTCGGGGGAGGGAGGGGGGAGCTAGAGCAGGGCTGCAGAAAGATGGCACAGATGGGAGGCAGTCTGTGGGTACAGTGAACAGGGCATGTGAGTAACTGGGGCGGAGGGGAGGGAGGAATAGAAATTCAGAGATTCAGAGGCCCGGGCATGAGATTATCAGTGGTGTATTAATCAAGGAGTGGGCCCAGGAGCCCTAGAGGCTGGGAGGGAGGAGAGTCAGTGGAGAGAGGCGAACAGACTGTAGGTTCCTAAGTCATCCACATGGAGTTCTCCCACAGGAAGTTGGGAGCTTGGGAGGTATTGCAAGACTTTTTCTCATGGGCAGAAAAACTGGGGCTCTATTGCCCTCCCATCCTCAGGCTCAATGCATAATAGTACTAGGGGATGGGACTAGCGGCCTCCTGGACAGACCTCCACCTCATCTCTAACCATCTGCTCCAATCCGTCCCTGATCACAGAGTGTACTCCCCCAAATTCTCCTGCATCGTCCCTTGGCACCTGGACCATGCTGTTGACTGTGTGAGTGCGTGCTAAGTCGTTTCAGTCACGTCCAACTCTTTGCGACCCCATGGACTGTAGCCCTCCAGGCTCCTCTGTCCATGGGATTCTCCAAGCAAGAATACTAGAGTAGGTTGCCACGCCCTCCTCCAGGGGATCTTCCTGATCCAGGGATGGAACCTGCATCTCATGTCTCCTGCATTGGCAGGTGGATTCTTTATCACTTGCACCACCTGGGAAACCCGTGTTGTTGACTATCAGCAGACCGAGACTGGGTTAGGAAGTGAGGGGGATGGAGGGGCTCTGGACACCTCCTGTGTCTATGCTCAGCTTGCAGTTAGCCTAGTTTAGTTCTCAGTCATGTCCGGCCTCTGCTTTTGCTCTGTGGTGACAGAGCAAGGGTGTGAAATGGGAAGAAGCTGGTTTGCCCTTGGTAGTTATGCAATATTGTTGGTGGCGGGGCCTTCAGGGCACAGGGAAGAGTTCCCAGAGTGGGTGCCTTTGCTGCTAACACCCCCTCCTGGTCAGGTGGCAGTGTGCTGCCCATGGGACTGCCAGATAGATCCTGGGTTGGGGGGCATAATCCCACCCCAAGACTGTCCATGAACTCAGCCCTCTGTGACTGCCTGCCAGGAATCCAGGAATTCAGAGCACAGTCACCCTATGAGCTGGGTCTGGGTCAAAGTTTCCTTGATTAAGAACAACAGTCCTACTTCAGGTAAAGCCAGTCTCTAATTCTGGGGCCAAATGGTCCTCCATGCATGGGCCTGGACTTCACCGGCATCAGACCCACCTGCCAGCTTGTTGAAAACAGATTCCTAGGCTCCACCCCAGGTCTAGTGCATCAGAATCCCTGTGGTAATGATTTCCATTTTAAACAAAGTTTCCAGGTGGCTTGAATGCACAGTAAAGTTTGAGGGTCATTGTTGGAGATCATCCTCATTACCATGACTCTTGATTTTTCATAGACCTTTCCTGAAGCACAGGCTTGTGTTCTGATATGGGTACTTGACTCTAGTCTTGGCTTATAAGTCCTCTTGCTCTGGCAGTGGTGTTTCCTCTCTGGCAGGCCTGCCACGGGGGGGCACCGGGACATGCAGAGGAGCAGGGGAAGCGGTAGTGACCGCCCTGGTCACCGATGGAGGGAGAGTTGGGAGCCAAGGATTAAACCAATGGGCCAATGCTAAAGCTCACGGAAAGCCAAGGGAGAAGTTTGCTTTGGGAAATACTAGGTTTAGGCTGCAGCTGGACATCAAAGGCCTTGTCTGGGGCAGGCGGCAGTTTGGGCCTGGTGGATGTTGGCAGCTGAGACCACCACCCACATCTGCACAGAGACAGTAGGTGGTGTGAAGGTGGTGATGGGTGAAATCGTCCAGGGAGAGGGCAGAGAGTTGGAGAGAGGCCAAGCGCTGGGCCTGGGGGCCTTCTTAGTTCTAGGGGTGTAGGTGTAAGAGTTGGGATGGATGCAAAACAGCATCCCATGAAGGAGACCAGAGTCAGGTAAGGAGAGAACCTCTAGAAGGGAGGGCTGATCATGCAGGAAACACTCCATCCGGGAGCCACAGAGATGGAGTGGGAACATTTACTTTAATAAGCCATTGGCTTTGCGTCCTGGAGAGGAGACGGTGGAGGCGAGTGTTCGTGAGCTTTGGCTCTGCTCTGGGTGGGGGTACGCCTGGGCGGCGGAGCACCTGTGCGTTTGGCTCTCTTTAGGGGCTGGCATGGACTCTCCCACTGCCTGGCTGCACCCGGCGGTAGCCCTTCCTCTGGCATGTCACCGTGTTCTCCCTGCACAGCTGGGCTTGGTCAAGCCTGGGCTGCTGCCCGTGATCATCCTGTGCTGGCTCCGCCTGCCCTGCCCCACAGGAGGCCTAGAACAGCCCGGCCCTTCTCTGCTCTTCCAGCCAGAAGCTGCACTGTGCTAAATGAGCTAGGGGTGCTGGAACTTTCCAGGACTGCCTAGGCCACTTAAACTTCCAGGTCGGTTGAAGACCAGCCAGCTTTCCACTTGGATTTGAGTTGCCCCTCCTCCTCGCACCTAGGTGCCTGGGGAGGCTGCAGAGACTGGCCGCTCAGCTGTGGCTGAAAGCAAGGAGGCTCACTCCAGGGGGCAGGCGTGGAGTTGGGGAGGAAAACCGATCGGTGCTGCTTGGTTTCACGTTTTTTCTCCCCAAAGTGAAAATCCAGCTGGCTCATTCCCCTCCGTTTGCCTCTGAAGCTGTATCTGGTATTTATAGAGGACTGAACCAAGGGCCAATCAGCTCGGAATGGAAATTCCTGAGCCTGGAGTTCTCTGGAGCAAGCGGGTTCTTGGCTTTCTCTCTTCCTGCAGTTCAGCTAAGGTTTTCTCTTGAAAACTTTGAAGTCTGAGAAGTTTGAGGAGGTACGGATGGGGATGGACATGAAAACACACACTGACTATCTTTCTTTGGGTGTGGACACCTGCTGTGTTTTTTTGGAGTTGATGGCCCGAAGGTGGGTGAAGGGCCAGGGGAACAGAGAGTGGATCACTGTGGGCCCCCAGGGAAGCAGCTGTGGCACCTGGCTCTCTGGGGGGGTGACGGGCATTGTCTTCTGTTCCAGTCTCTTAAATCTCCCACTTCTGACACTACCTGCCCCTGCGGACCTACTACTGGGCATCAACCAGAATTGGTTGTTGTTAGCATGAGCCTTCCAGTAGCAAGGAAAAAAAAAAAAACAACAACTGTGAGAGATTTGACATTTAAAAAGACAGCTGGAATGAGTGAGATATTGACTGACACATTCATTAAATGTCACCACTTTTGCTTCTTTTCAACATTCACTGCTTAACGTATTCTAAATTAATTACATAGCCACTTGATTTATTCCTTATCTCCCCCCTCCCTGCTCCCTCTGACCCTCTCCAGGCTGAAGGGCCACACAGAGGCTTAGGCCCTTTGTTCTCAAGTCACCCAGTTGTGAAAGAAATAGGCCTTCACTGCAATAAGCTCTTAGGGTGCAGATTTGAGGCAGGGCCTGACCACTGCCATCAAAGCAACTATGCCCAGTTTTATAAATGAGGGAAATGAGGCTCAGAGAGGTTCTGTGATCCACTCAGGGTTGACTGGAGAAATTTAAGAAGCTTAATACAGGACAATGCAGATCTTTTGCTTCTAGGTTCTTGGGTTTTCCATATGTACTGGAGTCATAGATGAATCCATCCTCACTTGGCAAATCTGGCAGGAAACAGGTAGCTGCTGGGATTAAAAGACTGGAGAATGTAGTTCTACCCCCACCCCTATTTCACTGCTGCAGAGAGAGCCCCTGGGAGCATCAGGGCAGCTCCAGGTTTGAGACCAGAGGTTACAGGAAGAACTCCTCTGCATAGTAAGTCACTCGTATTTGGATCATCTGGGAAAGAAAGTTCCTGGTAACTGAGGGAAGGCAGTGTCTGAAGCTCTCTGGCTTTTTGATTTCACGATCCGCTTTAACTGCAGTGTGTCATTGTCAGTAATTTCTCCATGGAGATGAAAGACCATGGCATAAAGGGCCATAGCCCTTTCAACCATGATTAGCAAGTCCTCTGTCATCTCAGGGACTCACATTTCTAAAAACACTTAGAATTTCTAGCCACGGGTTTTCATCCCTTATTGCTCCACAGCTGAAAGTGTCCCCACAAACCTGACTCAGGCACAGACTGCAAGGTGAAGTCACAGAGAAAAGAATCGCTACATGTCTCAGGATGCCTGAGGCTCCTGCCCACACTGGCGTGCTGTGTCTCTCTGGATAAGCCCTGATGCATCACCAAGCCTCCCCAATCTGTGCAGAAGAAAAGAGGCACCTCAGGGGAAAGAGCCCCAGAGCTCCCCACTTCTCCCTCCCCCGTACTAATTTACCGCAAGCTAGTCATCCTCAGCTGAGACCCCTACAGGAGGAGGCTCACTGCTCTGGTTCTGGAAGGAAAGAGATGCCAGAGGACATCTCGCATGCCTGAGTCTGCAGGCTTCCTCTGAATTCTTCATCCTCTAACATGCTGCTCATCATCAGTTTCCCTTTTCATCATTTAGTGGCGCGGGCTTTGTTGGGAGCGGCACAGCATAGAGTGATGAGCCCTTTCCAGCAGAGCTGCTAAAGGACAGCCTTCACTCTCCCTTGCATTGTCCAACCTGGAATATGTTTACGGGCTGACTGGCTGGAGCTGGGTGTGATGGGCAGACTCCCCAGGCCTTTGGCTGTCTCTGGAGGAGTGACTGATATAGGGAATCAGATTAGTATGTGTGACTGGGGGTGCACGAGGAGGCTGTTGTAGGACTCTCTCCAGAAAGGATGAGGCTGAAGTTTCAAAGGGTACATTTTGGGGTGCATGAAGGGCATATGCACAAATGGCCGGGTTAGGCACTCCTTCTCTCTTGTTGTTCAGTCACTAAGTTGTGTCCGATTCTCCACGACCCACGGACTGCAGCACACCAGGCTTCCCTCTCCCTCACCATCTCCCTATCTCTGGTTTATCTCTAGCGTTGCCTTGACCAAATGGTAATTTTCTATTTATCTGTGTCCTCCTCTGAATTGTGAGCTCCTTGAAGAGCTATGTTAGAAGGAAGCTTGGCATTATGTTTAAGCATGTGAATGCTGGAATTTAGATATCTTGGTTCAGTTGTGTGACCTTGGGCTAGTTTCTTTTTTTTTTAATTTTTTATTGAAGGATAATTGCTTTACAGAATTTTGTTGTTTTCTGTCAAACCTCAGCATGAATCAGCCATAGGTATACATATATCCCCTCCCTTTTGAACCTCCCTCCCACCTCAAGTTTCTTAATCTCTTAGGGCTAGAGGAAAAATTAAGTGATACAATGGATATAAAGCCCTTAGAACAGTGTCTGGCATATAGGAAATGCTTGGTGCTTGTTAGCGACTATTAATTTGTGTGCCTTCAGCCCTAGTGTGTTACCTGATACATTCTATGTACTCAATATGTGTTCATTGAGTGAATACCTATGTTTATGCAGAAAGAGGTGAGTCTTCACTCCTGGGAATGAGTCCAGCTGAAGTTCTTGTGTCTTCTGGGACTGAAAAGGGCAGGAAGGAGAAATTGGGCTATAGGGCTGAGCTGAGTTGGCAGGTTGACGGTTGGGTCAGGACACTGAGAGTTACGGGAGATGACTGCTACAGAAACTTGTCAAGAATTGAGTTTAGTGTAAAAGGTCTAGTTAGCTGATTTGACCTCCATAACTTGGTCCAGCACCAAGTAGTACAACAATACCGCTTATCACAACTACTGCTTATCAGTTGAAACCCCAGGTGTAAGGATGAATTTGTGGACAGACTGTCAGCCAATGGCACTTGTGGGTGATTATAGTGTCCTTTAGAGTTGGATCCATATCAATACTACTCCAAGCATTCTACAGAGTCAATCAATTTGTAACCCCCATCAGGGTCCCAATGATTTCTTTCTTTCTTTTTTTTTTTTCAGAAATAGATTCATCCTAAAATTCATATAGAATCACAAGGGACCCCAAAGAGCTAACAGAATATTGAAAAAGAACAAACTTGGAGAATTTATACTTCCTGACTTCAAAACTTAGTCCTTTATGCTATAGTAATCAAAACAATGTGATACTGGCTAAAAGACAGAAATAAAGATCAGTGAAGCAGAACAGACAGCCCTGAAATAAACCATTGCACGTACAGTCAAATGGTCAAGATTGTCAAGATCATTCAATAAGGAGAAGGCAGTCTTGGCAAATGATGTAGGAAAAACAGGATATTCACATGATAAAAGAATAAAGTTGACCCTTACCTCACAGCCTACATAAAATTTAACTCAAAATGGATCAAAGGCCTAAGAATAAGAATTAAAACTATAAGACTCTTAGAAGAAAACACTGGAGGAAATCATAGCGGTATTAGGTTTGGCAGTGATTTCTTGAATATAACACCAGAAACACAGGTAACAGAAGAAAAAATTGACAAGTTGGACATCAAAACTAAAAACTTTTGTTTATCAAAAGGACATGATCAACAGAGTAAAAAGACAGCCCACAGAATGGGAGACAATATTCGCAAATCATAAATCTGATAAGGGATTAATATATTGAATAATAAAGAACTCTTAAAACTTAATAAGAACAGCAAAAATTCAAAAGTAACCAAAGGACTTGAATAGACATTTTTTCCAATGAAGAAATACAGCCAGCCAATAAGCACTTGAAAAGACACTCAGCATCACTAATCATTAGGAAAATGCAAATCGAAACCACAACAAGATACCGCTTCATATCTATTAGGATGCCTAACATCAAAAAAAAAAAAAAATCAAAAGATAACAAGTACTGGTGATGATATAGAGAAACTGGAATCTTTGTGCTTGTATAAAATGGTGCAGCTGCTATGGAAAACATTATGACAGTTCCTTAAAATATTAAAAATAGAATTTATCAAGGTTCAGCAATTCCACTTCTGGGTATACGGCTGCTCAAAATTGAAATCATGAAGAGATACTTGTGTACCTGTACTCACAGCAGCATTATTCCAAGAGCAAATGGTGAAATGCCCACTATAGATGAATGGAAAACAAAATATGGTACCTACACACAATGGACCATTACTTAGCCTTAAAAAGGAAGGAAATTCTGACACGTCACATGGACGAACCTTCAAGATATTATGCTAAGTGAAATAATCCAGACACAAATGAATAAACATCATACGATTCCACTCTTATGAGGTGCCTAGAGTAGTCAAATTTACGGACAGAAATCAGAATTATGACTGCCAGGGGCTGGAGAGAGGAGGAAATGGGGGCTGCAGAATAATGGGTAAAGAGTTTCAGTTTTGCAAGACGAAAAAGTTCTATGGATGGATGCTAGTGATAGTTGCACAAAAATGTGAATTTCTTTAAAGCCACTGAGATGTACACTTAAATATAGTTAAAATGGTAAACTTTATGTTATGCATATTTTCAATTCAGTCGCTCAGTCGTGTCCAACTCTTTGCGACCCCATGAATCGCAGCACGCCAGGCCTCCCTGTCCATCACCAACTCCCAGAGTTCACTCAAACTCATGTGCATCGAGTCAGTGATGCCATCCAGCCATCTCATCCTCTGTCATCCCCTTCTCCACCTGCCCCCCAATCCCTCCCAGCATCAGGGTCTTTTCTAATGAGTCAACTTTTCACATAAGGTGGCCAAAGTATTGGAGTTTCAGCCTCAGCATCAGTCCTTCCAATGAAGACCCAGGACTGACTGCACTACAATTTTTTTAAAAAGGCAAGAGTATAGCTGAGGTGGGGAAAAAGGATAGGGTGAAATAGATGGGTGTCAAGTCACATTAAAGCATTTTGGATTGATTTGTTGTGAAGAATCATTTTATGAAGCCCTTGATTGATGTTTTTGTTCATTAACATTTTCATCGATCAGCGTCGCTTGGGCACACCTCCAGTATCATTCACATCGCTTCCATTCTCCTTGACCTGCAAATGTTAATGGGTCCTGAAGAGCCTCTCTGTGAGACTCTCCTTTGCTGCTTGTATCGGCATGGCAGCGTCAGCCTTCTGTTTTCAAGTCTCATTTTGGTGTGTGAGCTTTCTATAAATTAACATCTCATGCCTGACCTCTCTGCCAAGCTACATGTTGACTGCAGCTGTCTGCTAGACAGTCCTCCAGCATCTCAAACTCAGGTGGGCTCAAACTGGACTCATCAGTTTATCCCTTGTTCTGCGGAGTTTCTGGCTTCCATGGAAGGCACCGTCATTCTTCTGGCACCTCAAGTGTAAGACCAACACCTTTGAATCCCGTGTCCCTCTCCCTTCTTTCAGATCTGCTCGGCTCTCAGCACCGTGGTGTTTTCTATCTGTGAGCATCACATCCTGCACAGGTGCCCTTGTTTCCCTGTGCACTGCCTACGCTAGCCCAGCCCTAGGCCCACTCGTGAGTCTCTCCCTGTGGGCCTGCCACATCCGTGCTGGGGGTGCAGCTGAGACCTAGCCAGAGGAAAGCCAGGGAGAGGCCAGTCCTGTTCCCTTAGTAGAAGATCAGACATTTGGATCGGGCTTACTTCAAAGAGAAGCAGAGCAGGACATGGGACAAATTGTGGAGTCCCAAGTGGCTTGTTGGAGAAGGAAATGGCAACTCACTCCAATATTCTTGCCTGGGAAATTGCATGGACAGAAGAGCCTGGTGGGCTATAGTCAGTGGGGTAACAAAGAGCTGGACATGACTGAGTGACTAAACAGAGTGGCTCGTGGCTGAGTAATAACCTTAGGAGGTGAGGCTGGGTAAGTGGACGAGGTGTGACAGTTAGATGAGGTGAGACAGTTGGACCAAGTCTCAGATTCAGGCGAGTCTTGAAGTTCCAGGTGATCAGCCCTTTTGGGAGCAGAAGTCAAGCCTGAAATGGAGAGGGGAGGGGCAGCAGGTCCATTTCCCAGGGGAGGCGGCTGGCAAGAACTAGGCAAGGGCCAGGGCAGGGGACAGAAGCACTCCTTGGGAGAGCAGTCTAGCATCCTGCCTGGGCAGACAATGCAAACAAGGCGGGCATTGTATTCAGGGGCTCCTTGTCTCCCCTGGATGCAGGCTGTGTGGCAGTCCTGGGAATTCCACTGCTCTGGGTCTTTACCTGTATAGACTCCTCAGTCTGGAATGTGCCTCCTCCTCACAACTTCCATATCTGCCGGTCCTACCCTTCCTAGATCAAGGGCGCCTCATTCCTTGAGCTGTCACTCAATCTGCAGAGCTATGCTATGCTTTTTTGTACTTCCATAGTCTTTTATTTCACCTCCCTTCCTGTACTGACCACTTTCTACCTTGGACTAAGAGTTACTTATGTTGTCAACTTACTAGACTAGAAAGTTTTTTGTGGGCAAGATTTAAGTCTGAGGCTAGCACAGTTGTGTGGCCCAACATACATCTGCAAGACTCGAGGTACAGTTCTTAATTTCATGCAAAAATGAATAGACTACAGTTTCCCTTTATTAGTGTCTCTGAATCAATCCTTCAGTAGCTGTCACCCTTCATGGGTCTGCGAAGTTCACTGTGGTCTTCCCATGCATTGATGGTCAAATATTTCTACTTCCTCTTCCTCTGGTTGCTTGAACCCCTTATGTTCTAGAGGCCACACAATAGTTCTGGGCAATGAAATGTGAAGGCAAGTGCTGTGTTCCTTTTAAGCCAGAGCACTGAATCCAGGATGAGACCCTTCCGCATGCTCTTTACCCTAAGGCGTGGCAACTGGCTGTCTAAGAAGTGGCCACTTTGTTACCCTGAGTTCCCCTGAATCAATCCCATGAACAGAACCTCTGTGATGAACATTAAGCTTGAATGAGAAAGAAGCCTTTGTTGTTTGCAGTTGCTGAAATATGAAGGCTGTTACTATTGCATAACCCAGCCCAGCCAGCCCAGCCCATTTCCCCTGATAGTTGATCTGCTCTAGATGTGACTAGCACATCATCAGATGCTGCTGGCTGGTGGGTGATCTGATGGGAAGACGGAAGCAAGAGGAAGCTGCCTCTTTGGGCAGCAGAGTGCTTCTCTCAGCAGTTCAGCTCCCTTGGTGGCATCTCATTGTGGAGTGCCAGTGGTTTAGATGCAGATGTGCAGGAAGGGAGAGAACTTTCCACTCTGGGCTGCTTTCTCAATTAATTAAAAGCTGGGGGTGAGCAGAGAGGCTATTCCATGAAGGTTTTTTTTTTTTTTTAAATTTTGAGTCTGCAACAGGATTTTCTCATCAAGTATTGCTAAGTAGATGAAAGCACCACACTTTTCCCACATGAGTGTGTGATCCGCTTCCCTGGAGAAGCTTCAGCATCTGGAGGGGCTGCTTGTTGAGCCAAAGAGCTGAGGAAACGGCAGAGCCCTGTGTACCAAATGCTCTGTGAGCTACAAGTCTGACAAAACTCCAGGTGGATTCCAGCTTTCCGGGACATGCAGGTTCTCCTCGGGCAGAATAAAAAACAAACAAGTCTTTTGCTGTACCTTGATTGAAGGGAAGTGGGTTACCTATGTGAAACAGAGATTAAAAGTAAAAGCTTTGCAGTATCCTGTATGTGTGCTGACTGCTAAACCTCAGGAATGTACAATGACAAGAGAAATGGGCAAGAGAGAGAGATTTAATTGAATAAAAACTCCAGGCTGGGACAGGGGTGGGAAGACACAAAGCAGTAATTAACAATAATTTTTTAAATGACGATGCAATTAATTAACATCCTGAGGATAACGGGAGAGGAAGGGAGAGGCATTCTTCAGCCTGGAAACACTGCTCAATAAAAGGAACTTTGTATTTAAAGGGCTTCCCTGATAGCTCAGTTGGTCAAGAATCCGCCTGCAATGCAGGAGACCCCAGTTCAATTCCTGGGTCAGGAAGATCCCCTGAGAAGGGGATAGGCTATCCACTCCAGTATTCTTGGGCTTCCTTTGTGGCTCAGCTGGTAAAGAATTCACCTGCAACTCGGGAGACCTGGATTTGATCCCTGGGTTGGGAAGATATCCTGAAGAAGGGAAAGGCTACCCACACCAGTATTCTGGCCTGGAGAATCCCATGTAAAGAGTCGGACACGACTGACTTCCACTTTCACTTTTGCATTAAAAAAAAAAACCTGATATGCAAAAGGTCCTGGTTATCGTGACTTTGGGGCTTCCCAGGTAGCACTAGTGGTAAAGAACTGCCTGCCAATGCAGGAGATGCGGGTTCAGTCCCTGGGTTGGGAAGATTCCTGGAGGAGGGCATGACAACCCACTCCAGTATTCTTGCCTGATTCACACTGATCACACTCTCTTCTCCAAGAAGGAACCGCTCTAAGGCAGCATCCTCATCTGCCTCCTGGTTTGAAGATGATGGACAGTTGCGTGCACATTTTGAGCTCACTTCTAGAAGGACTCCCTCACATAAATTTCTGGGCTCCTGACCTAGGAAGCCCACTGCCCCCTTCATAGTTGCAGGACTTAGAGTCTGCCTAATGATTGAAATGGCCATTGTGATGGGATCATTCTAGAGTCAAGAATGATCCCATGGACAGAGGAGTTTGTGAAGCTATAGTCCATGGGGTTGCAAAAGAGTTGGACACGACTGAAGTGCACGCATGCATCGTGACTTCAGCAAAGCTCACATCACCAACCCAAGAAAGACGTTTCTTGTAGCAGAGGAAGCTGACAAATGAATCAACCTTGTATTTCATGTCATTCTGCAACTTGTAACCATTGTATTCTCATCTGTGAGGGAGAAAGATCAGAGTAGACAGTGAAATTGGCATAAATTCACGCTTTGGGCTGAGTACTGGTCTCCCTTGAGGATGCTGGGGATGGGGTTCCAGAGCTGAGAGCCTCCCTGGGGTGGGCTTCCTAGCCTACAGACATTTACCAAGACTGCCAGAGCAGGAGTGGTAGCAGTTGGTCAGGGTGGTGTGGAGGCTGACCGTAAGCTGCTGACCGTAAGCTGCTGACCGTAAGCTCAGGGAGCAGCTCCAAAGGCACTTCCAAAGGCACTGGGAGGCTCACTCATGTGAGACAGTTGCTTGGACGTAAAAGGAACATCTAAGAGCAGTACCTCTTCCCCGATTCACACTGATCACATTCCCTTCTCCAAGAAGGAACCGCTCTAAGGCAGCATCCTCATCTGCCTCCAGGTTTGAAGATGATGGACAGTTGCATGTGCATTTCGAGCTCACTTCTAGAAGGACCCCTTCACATTAATTTCTGGGCTCCTGACTCAGGAAGCCTGCTGCCCCCTTCACTGTTTCAGGACTTGTAGCATCTGCCTCATGATTGAAATGGCCATCGTGATGGGATCATTCTAGAGTCAAGAATGAAGCTCATGGCCCGTTGGAAGTCTTCTCATGACCTTGAGTTTTGCCTCATTCTCAAGAGAATCCAGCCGCTAGATGACTTGACTGAGAAGGCCTATCAATCACAAGATATTTGGGGAGAAAACTTATCTTTATATCAGTGCCACATTAGCCCCAGCCTAAAGCTCAGTACAGGGTGAATTCTGGGTTTACCTATATTTTTTAAAGCTGAAAACCTCTTTTGCCACAATATCTTGTTACCTCCTGCCCAATTTGGTCATCTTGAGGATTAGAAGACACTACTCAAAGTTATATCGACACAGAAATCTGATCACTTGACTTAAAACAAGGGTAGCTTTATTGAGTTGCTGCTCCTAAAGCACGTGTCGCATATAAAGAGTAAGACACAAGGCGTGTGAACAGTTCTTACACTCTTGACCTTCCATTGTTGAAAGAAGCACTTCTTCAGCAGACCTGCCTCTTGCAAGTTTCACACACAGCTCTAGAAACTGGCATTTCTCAGCTATACACAGAAGTGAAGACCCACCCGTGCATTTACCAGACTGATGGAGCAAATCAACCTAGTTCTAGGGGGTTGGTGGGAAGGCCACTAATTAACTCAACAGAAATGTACGATTACAATACAGAATAGTTCAAACATACTTTTGTCCTAAACTGAATGTTACCTACAGTAGAGATTTAAAGAAAAAAAAAATCNAACCGCTCTAAGGCAGCATCCTCATCTGCCTCCTGGTTTGAAGATGATGGACAGTTGCGTGCACATTTTGAGCTCACTTCTAGAAGGACTCCCTCACATAAATTTCTGGGCTCCTGACCTAGGAAGCCCACTGCCCCCTTCATAGTTGCAGGACTTAGAGTCTGCCTAATGATTGAAATGGCCATTGTGATGGGATCATTCTAGAGTCAAGAATGATCCCATGGACAGAGGAGTTTGTGAAGCTATAGTCCATGGGGTTGCAAAAGAGTTGGACACGACTGAAGTGCACGCATGCATCGTGACTTCAGCAAAGCTCACATCACCAACCCAAGAAAGACGTTTCTTGTAGCAGAGGAAGCTGACAAATGAATCAACCTTGTATTTCATGTCATTCTGCAACTTGTAACCATTGTATTCTCATCTGTGAGGGAGAAAGATCAGAGTAGACAGTGAAATTGGCATAAATTCACGCTTTGGGCTGAGTACTGGTCTCCCTTGAGGATGCTGGGGATGGGGTTCCAGAGCTGAGAGCCTCCCTGGGGTGGGCTTCCTAGCCTACAGACATTTACCAAGACTGCCAGAGCAGGAGTGGTAGCAGTTGGTCAGGGTGGTGTGGAGGCTGACCGTAAGCTGCTGACCGTAAGCTGCTGACCGTAAGCTCAGGGAGCAGCTCCAAAGGCACTTCCAAAGGCACTGGGAGGCTCACTCATGTGAGACAGTTGCTTGGACGTAAAAGGAACATCTAAGAGCAGTACCTCTTCCCCGATTCACACTGATCACATTCCCTTCTCCAAGAAGGAACCGCTCTAAGGCAGCATCCTCATCTGCCTCCAGGTTTGAAGATGATGGACAGTTGCATGTGCATTTCGAGCTCACTTCTAGAAGGACCCCTTCACATTAATTTCTGGGCTCCTGACTCAGGAAGCCTGCTGCCCCCTTCACTGTTTCAGGACTTGTAGCATCTGCCTCATGATTGAAATGGCCATCGTGATGGGATCATTCTAGAGTCAAGAATGAAGCTCATGGCCCGTTGGAAGTCTTCTCATGACCTTGAGTTTTTCCTCATTCTCAAGAGAATCCAGCCGCTAGATGACTTGACTGAGAAGGCCTATCAATCACAAGATATTTGGGGAGAAAACTTATCTTTATATCAGTGCCACATTAGCCCCAGCCTAAAGCTCAGTACAGGGTGAATTCTGGGTTTACCTATATTTTTTAAAGCTGAAAACCTCTTTTGCCACAATATCTTGTTACCTCCTGCCCAATTTGGTCATCTTGAGGATTAGAAGACACTACTCAAAGTTATATCGACACAGAAATCTGATCACTTGACTTAAAACAAGGGTAGCTTTATTGAGTTGCTGCTCCTAAAGCACGTGTCGCATATAAAGAGTAAGACACAAGGCGTGTGAACAGTTCTTACACTCTTGACCTTCCATTGTTGAAAGAAGCACTTCTTCAGCAGACCTGCCTCTTGCAAGTTTCACACACAGCTCTAGAAACTGGCATTTCTCAGCTATACACAGAAGTGAAGACCCACCCGTGCATTTACCAGACTGATGGAGCAAATCAACCTAGTTCTAGGGGGTTGGTGGGAAGGCCACTAATTAACTCAACAGAAATGTACGATTACAATACAGAATAGTTCAAACATACTTTTGTCCTAAACTGAATGTTACCTACAGTAGAGATTTAAAGAAAAAAAAAAAAAATCCTTCACTACCACTGAAACAAACAAACACTGAAATACTTAATAATTTCTAGAACTAAAGTTTAAGATGAACATTGTCCCAGAGTCAAGGCGGCTGAAATAGACTTAAGCTGACTTGGTTCCAATCAAGAAGGTACTCTTCATAGGAAGATACACTCCACCTATTACTTGGATTTCAAAACTCCCCTTTCAGAAAAGAACATTTTATGTAGATTTTTCTTTGATCTGCTTAGGCATTTTAAACAGCTGCTTGATACTTCATGGAATTAGAAAGCTATGTATAACGCAGAAATCATTCCAGAACATATGTGCTCCCCCCCCCTTTTTTTTTAACAACGAAGGTTATTTTTGAGAACAAAGATTCTGTTTTCAAACAAATGTGGTCATTAGCTGTGGTGCGCCAGAAAACATATGGCATGTTTTGTTTCCGCAGAACTGTTCCTAAGGAAAGCGACTCAGCTCCCATGAGGGATCAAGTCATGTTCAATTCAGGAGGAAAGTTTACCAGGACGGGGAGCCAGGGGCCCTGCGCGACCAACCCGCCGAAGGCNGAAGGTTATTTTTGAGAACAAAGATTCTGTTTTCAAACAAATGTGGTCATTAGCTGTGGTGCGCCAGAAAACATATGGCATGTTTTGTTTCCGCAGAACTGTTCCTAAGGAAAGCGACTCAGCTCCCATGAGGGATCAAGTCATGTTCAATTCAGGAGGAAAGTTTACCAGGACGGGGAGCCAGGAGCCCTGCGCGACCAACCCGCCAAAGGCTCACAGACAGCTCTGAGCGCTCGTGATTTCAACACAGGACCAGGAGTCTGCACCTTGGTTTATGTCACATCAGCAAAGAGCTTCTAAGAGTCATAAGTCACTTCTGCAAAGGCTCTTGGCCAGATATGCAGCTTCCCACGGGCCACTGAACAAAGCAGCCATTGCTCATCCTTCTCCTCCGGGGTTATGGAGCTCAGTGGAGACACAGAATTTCAGAAATTCAGACCACCTTCCCACCAAAGACGACTATTTCACATTGTATTTAATAGAACCAACACCAAAGAGCTCTCCCCTCTTTGTTTTTCTCTTGTTTTCTTCCTGACAGCAGATCCATAAAAAAGTGAAAGAACCCTGAAAACATCACCTTGGGAGACAGAAAAGACTAACACAGCTCTGACCACGCGACAAGTGTCTCGGCCTTGACTGGCACAGGGGAAGCTAAGACTCTGGAGTGAGAGGCGTGCTGCCCCCGCTGCCGCTGTGGCACAACACTGTGTAGACGGTTGAACAAGTGCAAAGAGAACGCTGCTGAGTCTCGTTTGTGTAGCCTGGCCGCCACTGTGCAGCTCATGGTGTCGGAGGTGGTTTCGGAGACGGGCACGAACTCTCGCTGTCGAAGCTGGCGGCTCGGCCTTGCCACTGCGAAGAGGGAGAGAAAAGCACTTAGCCAATGCCAAGGGAATGTGCAGCTCAACTTGCCAAACTCATCCGGCCCATGCACTGAATCCACTTTTCTCCAGCTTTTTGTAAGCTTTTGTGTATTTTGCTGTTAGCCATGCAAAAACAAGGAAAACAGCTTTAGGTCAAGGGGATGAATTGGGAGATTGAGATTGACATATACACACTATTGATATTATGTATAAAACAGACAAATAACGAGAACCTATTGTATAGCTCAGGGAACTCTACTCAGTGTTCTGTGGTGACCTAAATGGGAAGGAAATCCAAAAAAGAGGAGATTGTGTATACGTATGGCTGATTCACTCTCTGTACAGCAGAAACTAATACAACAATGTAAAGCTACTAGACCTCAATAAAAATTAAAAACCAAAAAAGAAAGAAAGAAAACAGCCCGGAAGACCTGATTTTTAAAAAAGACTTGCTGTAGAGATAATGAAAGCTTTCTTTAGTGTGTGGAGAGTGTGTGTGTGTGTGTGTGTGTGTGTGTGTGTGTGTGTGAGTTAATGAGGTGCTATGACAGGACCATTTCTGAATGCTTCAGCCATTTTTCACACTGAAAATCAGATTTTGTTCGCAGCAGAAGAGGCCGTCTGCAGAGTGTGCCCTTACTGCCAAGAAGCCGCAATCATGAATTATTAGCAATTTGTCTGGGAGCTGTTAGTACAGCTAAAACTCTGATCTTGTTCAGCGCTGGCCTCTCCTCTCCAGTCTGTGCTGCCTGGGGGGCTTTACACTGGACTTGTGAAGAGGTAGGAGGCAGGAGGAGATGGTGGCTCCCGCCCCTTTCAGGTACCCCCACCTTTTCCTCTCTTACTGTCCTGTCTCACAGGCTGCCACCCCTCAGCCCAATTCTCACCCCTCTGTGAAGATGGTGATATAATGGGGCGTAATGGAGGGAAGAGAGGACTGAGAGTGGCTGACCCACACTTGGTCATTGAACCCTTCTTTACACTTCAAAGCCAGGCAGAGCTGGAGCAATGCTTTCTGAGAGAGGATCTGACCCTGTGAATATTCTAGACCTGCTGCATAACTTCAAAGTGAGTCAGTGTCCACTGCATACTCCATCCTTTCCGGGAGCAGAGGAAATACAGGACAAGGCTCCAGGGAGAGAAGTTAGGCAGGTGGGTGAGATGGCATTTCTGTCTCTTTTCTTTCCAGCTGTACCATGTGGCATGCAAGATCTTAGCTCCCTGACTGGGGACCAAACCCGTGGCCCCTGCAGTGGGAGATCAGAGTCTTAAGCACTGGACCACTAGGGGAGTCCTGAGATGGCCTTTCTGAACCTGAAGCTCAGCCCCTTCTGCTTCTCTCGTGCTTTCTGGGTCTCCATGTGGAGTAACAGGGCTGAGAAGAAGTGGACTATGCCTTTGTGCAGTGTGTAGGGGTGGAATGGAGAAGGGCAAGGTCCCGCCTCCAACCCCACCTCACAACACAGCCTTTCTAGACAGAGTTGAGCCACTTAAGAATCAGACCATCCCAGCCAGCATCTCCTGTGGGAGCCCACAACACGGAGTTGAGACCCAGGCCTATTGATCACCGTCATGTTCCCAGATTGAAGGAAAGCCTCTCTTTCAGTCCCCAGGCTCAGTTCTTCTTGGTCCCTTTGTACCTCTGGACAGGCCAACCTGCAGATCTTTACAACTAACCAAAAAAGGCTGGTCTGGAGGTATTGACAATCACCATTACGTGACCTGAGCCTGAGCTGTCTTAGCATGCGGGACCTGGAGACTGGCTGGGAGATGGCCCTGGCTCTTTTGTTCTTGCAGATAAGAAAACAAAGATGCAGAAGAAGCCAGCAGAGCCGGTCAGGAACAGAACTAGGATCTGAAATCAGGTCTACTGGCTCCACACTCAGTGTTCCCTCCACTCCGTCCTGCAGCCGCCTTCCCAGCTGGACGCACCAGGAGAAGGAGACACACGATGGAATAAGAAACCTAACCTCTTTGGGTCCACACCAGGTACTTACTCCTAACTCCAGGTGGCAGTCTCTCTGCTTGCAGCATCCACGTGAATGAAATCACAACCGAGGGTTTCCCTGGTGAAATATTTTAGATAAATAAATGCCTGGTTGTTGAGCCCACTGTGACTTCTGACTCAAGAGTTCTTAACCAGGTGCCAAAAGACGGTTACCAATGCTTTCACTGAATAGACCTTCATTTTAGAAGTTCTATTTTTTTCTGTTACAGCCTTTAACGTCACTTTTAACGTCAGTGAAAGGTACACTGCAATTACTGGCTTCTCCTCTGGGTAAGCATGCCACTTAAACCACCTGATGGATAGGCCAGTCCACAGGAGAAAAAAACGAAATGGCCACATAGAGTATTTCTTTTTCCCTTTACATAATAGCTCAAAGAGAAGTCACACAGGGCATAATTGTTTATCCAGAACAAATGAAGAAGGCACACTGGCTCCCCTGCCAGCCTCTGATTTTTCCTATGAAGATAAACAGGGAGGAGATGGGGTTCACAGACAATGGAAAGGTGAATGATTCCTGGCAGGCTTATTGTGGCGGCTCTGAAATAGCCTGGTCCCCAGCACACCAAGGAAGGTGATTAGTCCAGGGTGGCTGTGGTCCAGCGAGCTCTTTTATTGTTCTGAAATGGGTCAGGTTCCAGCAGATAGGTCCCATCCCTGGCAGGCGGTTTGGATTTGTCCCTTCCTAGTAAAACGCCTTGGAGAAGGTGGCTGGCCAACCTGGGCTCTGCATGTGGTGACAGCGATGACACGCAGCATCGGGCAGGACTGCTGAGAGGCGAGCGGCCACAGTCACTCCAGGGGAAAGGTTGTTCGCTATGGCTTAATCAATTTTTATTCATGAAAAAAAAAAATCCCAGCAGGGAAAAATACCTTTTCAGTTAATTTGTTCCCTCAACCTGATTTTAAAACCCCAAACAAGTAAGTATGGTGCCTTCTGTTCTCATTAATAAAAAAAGTCATGATCACAGAGCTTGAAACCCCTCTAAGAATGGTGCAATACAATACAGTGCTTTCTAGATATGATGCCATTCATCTTTCTGGGGGCGGGAGAATAAGATTTTGGTTTTTTTTAAATGTATGACACAAACGGGAGAAACAAGTTCCAGGAGCCAGATTCTTGCTCAATGTCCAAAACAGGACCAAAAGGGAGACAGGATGTAAACTCTAAGGATGATTGAGATGATAAATATTCAAGTACAACGCATCACATGAACACAAAAAAGGCTTACTTTATATTATCCTGGTGGGCTTTTAGATGCATCTTTATAAAGGGACTTCCTCTTATAAATTTGTACTGAAGAAATNAGGAGCCAGATTCTTGCTCAATGTCCAAAACAGGACCAAAAGGGAGACAGGATGTAAACTCTAAGAGACGATTGAGATGATAAATATTCAAGTACAACGCATCACATGAACACAAAAAAGGCTTACTTTATATTATCCTGGTGGGCTTTTAGATGCATCTTTATAAAGGGACTTCCTTTTATAAATTTGTACTGAAGAAACCCTAAGTTGCCAAGATGAATGCCATTCTCAGCTTCTTCATACAGAGCCATGATCAGCTGAGCAGAAAACGGAAGGCTGGGCAACTGGGGAGGGGCAGTCTCGGGAACCTGGTGTGTGAGGTCAGTAAAACAGTAAACCCAAAGGATATGAATCAATTTATTCTCTTTTCGTTTTCCATATACTGTTGCTTTCCCTTTGCTGTCTTATCAAATATTCATTTTCAAGGGCTGGGTTCTACTTTATCTTTCTTTTGTAGTCTGGACCAGGGAGTCAGAGTTCTCAAAGAAACAGGACTTGGAATCAGTTATTTGGCTTCATTAGGTTGTATTCATTANTTCGTTTTCCATATACTGTTGCTTTCCCTTTGCTGTCTTATCAAATATTCATTTTCAAGGGCTGGGTTCTACTTTATCTTTCTTTTGTAGTCTGGACCAGGGAGTCAGAGTTCTCAAAGAAACAGGACTTGGAATCAGTTATTTGGCTTCATTAGGTTGTATTCATTATGGAAAACGATTCTGGGGCTGAGTCCCAGCCCCACTGCACTACTCTGCACCCCACTTCCAACTCCAGCCACCACTGACTGGTTATTCCAGTTCATGTGGACAGACCAACCCAGTAACAGCAATGGGTTGTTGCATCTTCAAGGTTAGAAAGGTGATACAAGATGTGAGGTCAGAGTTTCTTAGAAAAGCCGAGATGGGAAAAGCTCACCTCTTCATTTTACCGACCAGGAAACTGAAGACCAGGTGGGGCAGTGAGGTGCCTGAGACCTCTCAGCTCCCGTCCCTTACCCCTGCCTCTATGCCTTCCTGAGCATTTTAGTGTACCTAGTCTATCATTAAATATCTCCAAAGGATTTTAAAGGGGGAGGACAGTTGCCACGCCCCCTCCCTAGATTGAATAAGCACTGCAGTCAGTGAGGTGCTGGCTTCCCATTGGAGGCTCAAGTGTAGGTGGAGGCTGATTGTGGGTACCTTACCCACACTTTGTAGAGAGGGCCTCTAGGAAAGCAGGAGGGCCCAAGAGCTGGCCTCCCTCAATAAAGCTCCAGAGCTGTGGTAAAATCCAGGCAACCAGGAGACGGAAATGTGACGTTTCATGCTGCTGGAGCACCAAAGAATTGATGCTTTTGAATTGTGGTGCTGGAGAAGACTCTTGAGAGTCCCTTGGAGAGCAATGAGATCAAACTAGTCAATTCTAAAGGAAATCAACACTGAATATTCATTGGAAGGACTGATGCTGAAGCTCTAATACTTTGGCCACCTGATGCAAAGAGCCGACTCATTGGGAAAGACCCTGATGCTGGGAAAGATTGAGGGCAGGAGCAGAAGGGGTGACAGAGGATGAGATGGTTGGATGGCATCACCTATTCAACGGACATGAACGTAGGCGAACTCTGAGAGATGGTGAGGGACAGGTAGGCCTGCAGCCCATGGAGTTGAAAAGAGTTGGGCACGACTTGACGACGGAACAAGTGCTGCTGGAAGCAGGCTTGACCACCCTGAGCAGGAAAGGGAGCTGGTAGCTTCTCTGGGTTTTCTGCCACACCTTTTCTGGGTCGCAGAATATGGGGAAGGAGTTACTCTGTTTTTAAGGAGACTCTGCTTTTAAGCTGAGGGGCCATGCGGTTTATTTTTTTATTAGTAGATTTTCCAATTTTTATACAACTCTTGAGACTTCCTGGCTTGAAACCTATCGCTAATAAAATGAGTGAATGACCACCTCGCTTTCTAGGCTATGGACTCGAGTCTAGAAGACTCAAAATGAGGTTTAAAACTTTCCTCAAAGTTTTAAACTCCTGCCCATAGGCTTCGGCCACCCCAACCCATGTCCCAACCCATTTAAGGAAAAAAAGGCCAAGGGACCATCGAGGTGATAAATGGCAGGATCTTAAACTGCTGGAGTTTGGTGGAGGTGGGGCAGATTGTAGGTGTCACTGGAAGGAACGCTTTCTTTGCAGTCGAGAAAGAAATAACTAGCTCAGGATTATGCAGCAAGTGGAAAAGGGCCAGGCCTGGAGCCCGTTTCGGGACTTCCAGGCAGTGCCGTGTCCATGACATCTCTGTTAGGACCTGGCTGGAAAGTGGGTCCCTGAAGCCTCACTCTCTTTTCCGGCAGTGGGGAGAACCCACATTCATGAGAGCGGAATGCTCTCTCTGGCCAGCTCCATCCACACAGTGAAAACCGCTGCAGGACGGTCTGGCTAGAGCCTCAGGGAACTTACTGGTTGGACGGGGGTGGGATTTTCTGCCAGGTTCTGATCTCACTCTCTTGAGGCTCTCTCCAGAAGGGCTGACTTGGCTCAGGGGCTCTGAAAGCATTCCTGGCCTGGCACGGTGAGCAGCTGGCCAGGCTTCCTCCAAGTTTTTATTTTACATTTAGAACTCAGGGTCACTTTCAATGTACTCCACACCAAAGCCTTCTTGTCAAGCAGGTTCCCACCGTCTTCCTCCACTTCCTTCCTGGCTGTTACACCTTGGGTGAAAAGCATGTGCCCCCCGCACCCAGCCGCCTCTACCCCCACCAAGGACCACAAAGGCGAAGTCTCGCAGCAGCCGACTGCCATTCTCTAGCCCCCGCTGCCATGCAGCAAACATGCCAAGGGCCAAGCGCGACCTCACCCACCTCTTTGAAGGATTTCTTTACCTCCACCAAGGAGTGCCAGTGTGCGATGGGCTTCCGTGGGTACGCCAGCATCTCGTTCCAGTGGTCCCTTCCCAGGCCTTCAGCGCTGATCCCCACACGACAGACTCCAATGATCTCATTGTGACCCACTCTAAGGGAGAAACAGAGGGCCTGGCATCGGTGACCAGACGTGCGCTCAGAAAGGGAGGTCCCGCAGTCTGGGCCTCAACCCCGCTGGTCTAATTCAGAGTGCTGAGCTCTTTAAACAGATGCTTGGCAGGGCCTCAGGGTGCCAGCTGCAATGAGACATTCCCCGGCCTCCTTGGATGGACTTTGGACACAGACAGATGAGCAAAAAGTTCTAACCTTGTTTGGAATCTCAGAAATGGTGGGCAGATGGCTTGACTTTGGGGAGTGGGAGTTTAAGGCTCTTCCTTTATTTGACTCAGTGAGTGCTTGAGACATCAGCACTATGTGGAAATAAATCAACCTGCTCTGAGTACCATTTCTCCACACCCAGCGGCTATGATTTGATTTATTCACTCAGCAAGGGCATCAGTCATCACTCACATTTGTTCACCAAGCACCTACTATGCCTTGAGAGCTTGTGCTAAAGATCCTGGATTTAAGCTTTACTGCATGCTTTTTTGTTTTTGTTTTTTTCCTCCTTCAAGCAAAAGTGACAATTGGAGAGAAGGAGGCACAGTGGCTAGAATAGTTGGAGAATCTGTTTGAGCCAGCCTTGACAGGAGAGCAGGATTTGAAAAGTGGAAGAGAAAAAACTCATACCAGGTGAGTGAAGTCAAGTTGGATGGATACCCTAGGTCCAGATCTGGAAGGTCTTGAGAGTTCAGGGGAAGAGCTTAGACAACAGGAGCCACGGATGGTTCTTGAGAAGGGCAGGCCCAGGAACAAAGTGATCTTTTAGGAAGGTGTGGCTGGGTTGAGGCAGGGAGTGATGGTGGCAGGGGTCAGTTCAGAGGCTGCATAGACATCCCCAAGCGGGAGTGGAAGCAGCAGTGGGAATGGAGAGGAGAGGGAGGGGTTCTCAAGAAAAGATACCAGAAGGAGGAACGGGAAGAGTCGGGAGTGAATGCAGGGAAACTGATGGGTGGGGAAGCCCCTGATGGCAATGAGCCCGCTGGGAAGTGAAGCTTGAGCTTCTTTGGAAATCCATGATTTCCCTCAAACTCTTGTACCTCCCTGGGTGGAGCCAGATTTGAGGCCATTGAGTGCTGGAGCCACATGAACCACAAGGTCCAAGGTCAAAGAGCCCTGTACTGCATTGGGGTGGGAGTGAGGGGCAGGGAATCACGGCCCCCTCGGACCTTACCTACCGGTCATAATCCATCACGGAGATGAGCAGGCTGACCTGGTCCATGTTCTCCGGGGGAATGTCAAAGATGATGGCCTCATTGTAGACAGGGTTGAGGGTGTTCTTCTTTATGGTGGTTTTCTTTTTCTTCAGCCTCCGCCCATCACAGAGCAGGGACACTTTGACATATGGATCTGTGCCCATGGGGGCCGTGGGAAGGGAAGGGAGCGTGTTAAGCAGATGTCCTCAGGCACCACGCGTGGCAGAGGGCTGGGAGCCCCAGACCTACTGTTGTTCTCAGGTGGCATCAGTGGGATGTTAAAGTAATTAAACCACCTTGTATTTATGTCACACACCTGTCTCTGCAGACACTCTGTGCTTCATAAACAAAGTCTTCAGTGAACTCAGGCTTTCTAGGAGAGGGTTTAATGGACTTTCGATAATGGGGAAGCTGGCCCCAAGTCAGACAGGAAACCTGCCCATGGGTACACAGTTCACAACCCTAAATCTCAGCTCCATGGTGGCTGGCTGGCTCCAAAGGGTGCTGAAGCTGAACAAAGGCACTCTCCTCCTTTTATCTACTTGCAGGCTTTTCTCTAAGGGGTTCTTGTCAGAATTAGTAACCAGAGGATAAAGTGGGTAAAAACAGAAGTGATGACAGCCAGGGAGTAGCCACAAGCCAGAATAAGGGAACAGCGACAGTCACGATGCTTGTGGGGTCCTCCCAGCCTGACAACAGGATTAAGGGTCTCATTGCTCCTTCAGGCTCATTTCTACCCAGCCTCAGGGAAGGGAGGAGTGACCCTGCTCTTGGCCTCCCTGGAAACTGTTTCCTGCCCACTCTTGGCAGTGGAGGAGGAGGGGGCCGTGGCCGGGGGACTGAGAGCCTCAGCCTTCTGGGACTCGGGGTGGCCGGCTGCCATTTCCTTTCTCAGTGTGATCTTGAAATCTCTCCAGCCCTCAAAGAGATGTCTTTTTACTGACCTCCCGTGCACCTCCCATCCTTGTCTCTCCTTTAGTTTTCTGAATGGGTATTTCACGGTCAGCTTCCTACCCTGAAATCTTCTACTCATCCAGGTGAAGTGACAGCTATTGTATCTCCCAGTGCAGGTGTCTCGGTCACCATCATAATTGTTACTTATGCCTCACAGCTCAAGACACAGGAGGGCAACTCACAGGTAATAACAGCTTTTGAGACACTGATGTGCTGAGACAACTTCTTGCCCAGAAGCCAGGGCTCATGCGACTCTGCCGGGAGGTGCAGGCCCAGCAGCCTGCTTCCTGGCTCCTCGTTCACAGGCATGTGACTCCAGCTCCTGGGCACCCAGGTACCCACGAGGACCTTATGCTCCCTGGGGAATTGTTCAGGTGGTGGAAGAGGTGCACAGCTTTGGGGGAGCTACAGAGCACCTCGACACCGGATCAGAAACTCAAGCCTTAAAGGCAGTTCCATAGTCGCCCAGGTGTGCCGCTGACTAACCAACGTGACGACAGCAGCTGGCCCTTAGCCATGGGGGCGCTTGGGTTTATGGGGGACCTGGGGAGACCATCAGGTGTTTAACCACCCTGCTGTGTCTGACAACCCATTGGCAAGGTTTCTCTCAGGAGGATGTTCAGTAAAAAAGAAGGAGGAGTTCCTAGAACTGCCGTGAGACAGTTTTCTCCTGTCCTCAGGCTCTGTTCTCTATGGATATGTCCTGGACAGTGTGCAGGTCCAAGCAGACAAGTGGGAAAGTTACTTCCAAGACCTGTTGTTGACATGGCAACCTCTACACTCCTCAAGTGTGAATGTTGCCTTGGAGAGTGTCTTCAGGCTTGAGGCTGCCAAGGACCGCTTATCCCCTCGCATGCCTATGTCCATACACTCCCACAGCAGAGCAAATGCCCATGTGGCCAGACTTAGAAATGTTTGACAAAGCCACCTGTCCCTGGTGCTGCCAAGTCACTTTAGTTGTGTCCTACTCTTGCGACCCCTATGGACTGTAGTCTGCCAGGCTCCTCTGTCCATGGGATTCTCCAGGCAAGAATACTGGAGCGGGTTGCCATTTCCTTCTCCAGGGGATCTTCCTGACCCAGAGATAGAATCCTGTCCCCTGGGCCACTAGGCAAATGCCTGATGACTAACTGGGAGATGCTCAGCTTCTTTCCCCACCTCTATTCACTCCTATGAGGCATATCTAATTTATAAAATTCCATGGGTATTTCCCTTGAAGGAACACATAATCTCACTATGGTCCAAGAGGCTAAACAGAGACAAGACGGTTCTCTGTGTGGTTTGCACTGGGGCAGAAGCTTGAGCTTCTAGCAGAATGCTGGCTCCAAACGACCTTGAGGTCCTTTTCTCTCAAGTAACCTAAGATGCAGCTGAGGGAGGGGCACAAAGACCAGCAGTGTGTTTCAGCCTCCTTGTCATGAGAGCCGTCATAATTCGGTATTTATTATATGCCAGGCATTGTGCTGAGAGATTTATGTATATCATGTCATTTAAAATGTCAAACCTATAAAATAGTTATGATTATCCCCCTTTTATAAATAGAGAATTTGAGATTTAAGAGATTAAGAAACTTGCCTAAGATTTCAATTTAGGTCTGACTCCAAAGTATACATTTGTAACCACTAGATTCAAAGTAGTGCAGACTAGATGTGGCAGAGATGGGTAGGTGTACTCACTCACCATCCTTTTTGGGGATACTGACCCTTATGATTAATTTGTACTGTTTTTTTATGCTCATGGTCCCAGTGGATAGGCTTAGGGAATTGATTCATGACTAGTTTAGATCAAGGAGAACAGAAAGATCCTTGGTTTTGGAGGTCAATGTCATATAAATCAAGAACAGACAATTAATGAGCTCCATGTATCCCTGAGGTTAGTCCAACAGCAAGGCAATCTGGGTTGAAGGCAAACTCAAACTTATCCTCCAAAACAGGAGATCAAGTTTGAGAGACCCCTGGCACGAGTGTCCCAGGTGCATCACCCTTTGACAGAGTTACCCATTCATTCATCATTCAGTACACACTTATTTAATGCTTATGATGTTCCATGAACTGTACTGGACACTTGCTTACATCAGTGAACAGGATGGAAATTCCTAGTGAAAAGAGGACCCCTGAATCTTCAGAATCAAGCTGAGATGTAATACCAGATTCCAAATGAAAACAAAGTACCCAGTTCCAAACCCAGGTAGAAAAGAGAGGCAATCGTGAGAGAGAGGTTGGAACTTGGCACGAGAAAAATCTCTCACCCCCAACCCTCTGACGTGCAACAACCCACACGATTATCTTGGTGACTTCGCCGTAAGCACTCTCTCTCTGGCACATCAATTTAATTACACCAGAGAAGACAGAGTGGGGACTTGGGCAGCAAAATCCTATTTCCTTCAGCAGTTTTGAGAGGTCTCAGTGAATTTCTGTCCCTGCACACATTTATTTTGTTATTAAAGTGAAATCTACACTAGTTGCATTTTTGGAGGAAGCCAGCTTGCTGACGCCTAAGAGCCTTGTACATGTTGGAAGAGGTTCTTTAAGCTCCCTACCATGTTCTGATGTGTGATGGTAGCTTCTGTGGAAGGAGAAGCATCAGGGAAGGTGCTTTCCGGGGCAGCTTTCAGCCTGGAAGGCATGGGTGATGCACAGAGGTGTGGGGGCGGCAGCAGTGGGGAGCTCTGGGAGCAGAGGCATTCAAAGCCGCCACGAATACACCTGACTTCAGTGTTTCTTGACCACCCTTCCCTGAAACCTCATTTTCCAAAGCCTAATATCTCGTCTTCTTCCAACTGCACCAGGTTGGGTCTGGGCCGAGATGTGTTCATCTGGATCATCACCTCTTTGCAGCAACTGTGATTATACTAAGGAAATAAAGAACGAAAGGGAAAATCTTCCACATACTCCCAGCCAAGTTCAGAGGCACCTCTGGAGTGGATTTATGTTTGTAATCAGAATTTGGAGAAGAGCCTTTTAGGAGGGAGTTTTAGGGAAACAAACCAAGCATTTGCATCTGAGTGCAGCCCAGCTATTCTAC
>SJYA01000592.1:275760-340142 GCA_006410615.1 Neotragus moschatus
TCATGGTCCCAGTGGATAGGCTTAGGGAATTGATTCATGACTAGTTTAGATCAAGGAGAACAGAAAGATCCTTGGTTTTGGAGGTCAATGTCATATAAATCAAGAACAGACAATTAATGAGCTCCATGTATCCCTGAGGTTAGTCCAACAGCAAGGCAATCTGGGTTGAAGGCAAACTCAAACTTATCCTCCAAAACAGGAGATCAAGTTTGAGAGACCCCTGGCACGAGTGTCCCAGGTGCATCACCCTTTGACAGAGTTACCCATTCATTCATCATTCAGTACACACTTATTTAATGCTTATGATGTTCCATGAACTGTACTGGACACTTGCTTACATCAGTGAACAGGATGGAAATTCCTAGTGAAAAGAGGACCCCTGAATCTTCAGAATCAAGCTGAGATGTAATACCAGATTCCAAATGAAAACAAAGTACCCAGTTCCAAACCCAGGTAGAAAAGAGAGGCAATCGTGAGAGAGAGGTTGGAACTTGGCACGAGAAAAATCTCTCACCCCCAACCCTCTGACGTGCAACAACCCACACGATTATCTTGGTGACTTCGCCGTAAGCACTCTCTCTCTGGCACATCAATTTAATTACACCAGAGAAGACAGAGTGGGGACTTGGGCAGCAAAATCCTATTTCCTTCAGCAGTTTTGAGAGGTCTCAGTGAATTTCTGTCCCTGCACACATTTATTTTGTTATTAAAGTGAAATCTACACTAGTTGCATTTTTGGAGGAAGCCAGCTTGCTGACGCCTAAGAGCCTTGTACATGTTGGAAGAGGTTCTTTAAGCTCCCTACCATGTTCTGATGTGTGATGGTAGCTTCTGTGGAAGGAGAAGCATCAGGGAAGGTGCTTTCCGGGGCAGCTTTCAGCCTGGAAGGCATGGGTGATGCACAGAGGTGTGGGGGCAGCAGCAGTGGGGAGCTCTGGGAGCAGAGGCATTCAAAGCCGCCACGAATACACCTGACTTCAGTGTTTCTTGACCACCCTTCCCTGAAACCTCATTTTCCAAAGCCTAATATCTCGTCTTCTTCCAACTGCACCAGGTTGGGTCTGGGCCGAGATGTGTTCATCTGGATCATCACCTCTTTGCAGCAACTGTGATTATACTAAGGAAATAAAGAACGAAAGGGAAAATCTTCCACATACTCCCAGCCAAGTTCAGAGGCACCTCTGGAGTGGATTTATGTTTGTAATCAGAATTTGGAGAAAAGCCTTTTAGGAGGGAGTTTTAGGGAAACAAACCAAGCATTTGCATCTGAGTGCAGCCCAGCTATTCTACATGCCTGCTCCTTGGAACGCTTCACTCTCTTCCACTTCTTGGGCTAATTTGAGTCAACTCGGGCAGAAGGTTCCTGAGACTCTGCTGTTATATTACAACCCAAAACCCTGCACAATGACAACAGCTGGCAGAATCATGGGGAAGGATCAAGCCTCTGACACTGTGTCCAGCCTGCAGGCTCTGAGGCTGCCTCCAGACAAGTATCTCCTCAGTTGCTAGACTAGCACTGGTCTCTCCTGTGGTACTTAGCGGCTCTCCTGGTGCTGAGACAGAGGCCCAGAGCCCTGCAGGGAAACCTCAAATACAAATGCACTTTGCTTTTCAGTGACTGTTCCTCTGACTCACTACAGGGCTGCTGCAGGGCTTCGTGGATCAACAAACACTTAAGACACTCAAACTTGACATAACCCTTGGAAGTCCTGAGGCCTCACACCAACTAGAAAGATGTTTCCTTCTTATTTTTTCCTCCCATTTGTTTGCTTCTTATCCTCTCCATCCTCCAAGAGAAAGAATGATCGTAATAGCTAATATCTCCTGACTGTTCAGTCACAGAGTTGGACATGACTGAGCAACTGAACAACAACTGACTGCTTATTAGGTGTCTGGCTCATTGCTAAACATTTACATGAATTAACTTGTCTATTCTTTTTATTTTATTTTAATTTTTTTTTCATCTCAGGTGTACATGAGTTCCCAATCTTGAACCCCCCCCCACCTCCCACTCACTTGTCTATTCTTAAAGCAACCTGTGTAAGGTTGTTTTTTTTTTTTTTTCTGCTCAGATCAGGAAACCAAAACATTACACAGCAAGGAAACGGCAGAACTGGTATTCAAAGCCAGGCCATTTGCCTGCAGGTCTGTGCTCCAATCGAAGCATACCAGCAATTCCTCCCCCTCCTGTCTGAACATCTCTTCATATCCTAAAGTTGGGACTGTGGGAGGCCATGTGGCGAGCACCTGGGTAGGAGAGGTACCTGAGTAGCCTGTGATGTCCATTGCCTTGAGGTTCCGGCATTTGATCACGGTGAGGGTAAGCCTGCCTGCTGTGGGCAGGTAGCAGAGGGAGAACATGATCTCGCCCAAATCCACACTTTCCTGCAAAGAAGCAGACAGGAGGGCAGGTGAGGGCCACTCCGGAGCCCAGGAGAAGCTCTCTGAGGCAGAGTGCTCTAAGGCTGGATGGTCTGGCCTCTGTCCTGGGAGTGACTGGGTATAAAAGGCAGTGATAATGACATTGGCTCTTCATCAGACACTGTCCTCTTCAACTTTCCTTCTCAGCTCTGATCAGACTCTGGTCCTGGTCCTCTCCCTCCTGCTTTGGCCTCACCTGCCCTACCTATGCCCTTTGGCTGCAGCCCCTCCAGACCACTAAGCCCTTGGGGGCCCAACTCTATTTTCCAGTTTACCTTTCTTGGTCACATGGGCCCTTGACTCCCCACCCTGGGGCCTGTGTTCCTGATAGTATTCTGTACAAGACCCACTCTGGCCAGCAAGGGTCCTCTCTCCCAGCATATCTGATTCTAGCTTTCAGCTCAGTTGATCTTCATGAGGCCCTCTGCCTTGGAAGCTTGTGTGCTAAGTCGCTTCAGTTGTGTCCGGCTCTTTGTGACCCCATGGACTATAGCCCTCCAGGCTCCTCTGTCCATGGAATTCTCCAGGCAAGAATATTGGGGTGGGTTGCCATGCCCTCCTGCAGGGGATCATCCCGACCCAGGGATCGAACCCTCCTCTCTTGAGTCTCCTGCATTGGCAGGCAGGTTCTTTACTGCTAGCACCACCTAGGAAGCTCTGGCAGCTTCCTTTCCTCTCCTGAAACACACCTAGCACTCCAACTTCCAGGCTTGCGCGTGGAAGCACAAGGAATCAGGAGCTGCTCAGGACATGGTACCGACCACCTGCCATTCCATGTTTGTGACAGGTCTTGGATCCACTTTGTCCTTATGTGTGGTCATGCTTCAGCTATGAACCCAGCCTGGAGCACATACCCTGCTGCCTCTTCTGACCCCAGAAGCATCATGACCAGGGATCCCAGGAAGTTTCTGAGCAACAGGGAATGGGAAAACTTCAAAGACGGTAAGCATGTCCGACTGTTGAATTGAACAGCACTCTGCTGGACTGCCTCCTCTTCCTGTTCCCCAGCTGACAGAGGAAGGTGCTGTCACTGCAAAATCTCCCAGGTTCTGAGGCTGACGTGGGGCTCCAGGATGCGGAGATGTTTCCTCCCTTAAAGTCCTCAGATCCAGGGTGGAAGAGGAGGCAGTCACGCTTTGGGGTGGCTCTGATTTCAGGCTGGCTGGCGAGGCCTCCTAGAGGAGCTGACTTCAGAGAAGCAGAGCAGTCAAGGATCGCGCCAAGGTTTTTTTCTCTTCACAAAGAACCACCCTCTACAGGGGACTCTGAGAGATTCCTGACACTTGGCCCCTTCTGTAGAATAATTCCCCCACCCTTTCCAGAGTACGTGGTCCCAATGCTCTCCTCTAGGTGGCACTATACCCACCGTTTCCCTAGCCCAAGATTTGTCCTTTTTCAACCCACTCCCAAATCAAATCCCAGGAGTAGCAGGTAAATCCACCCAGCTCCCTGGACAAGAAGCAGGTGGGGGTATTGTGGGCGGGGGTGAGGGGTGGAAGGGTGGTGAATGGCTGGGGTAGAGCTGGACACACTGTAGAGAGAGCTCCCCCCCTCCCCAACTCCCCCCAACACACACACACCCTAGTACCTGGAGCCCAGACCAAAACCCATGAACTGTGCCCTGTGAAGCTCTTCTGTGATGGGATTTCCACCTTTGAGGCTCAGTGACTGTGCAAGGCAGAGGGTATTGTCATTATTCCCTCCATCTCACAGACAAGAACTCGGTGGTTAAACTCAGGTGTAATGTCCTGACCAGGCGTGTGCAGCTGGTGGGAGGCACAGCTGGACTCTGATCCACCTAGGTGGATAGCAGCCCACCTAGGGAACATCTCAAGGTAACCCTGGCTCCTCTAGACCTTAGATCACAGCTTCACCTGTTCTTCCCATTTGGATTTGCTGAGATCCTGTTAGAGGCTCCATGTGTTGTGGAGAGTGTGCTGTCCCCCTCGACACGCATGTAGCCTAGAGGGGTGTAACCAGTTAAAGGAAGGCGCTAAGAGGATTTCCTTGGTAGTCCAGTGGCTAAGACTCTGTGCTCCCAATGCAGGGGACCTGGGTTTGATCCCTGGCTGGGAAACTAGATCCCACANGTGTGCTGTCCCCCTCGACACGCATGTAGCCTAGAGGGGTGTAACCAGTTAAAGGAAGGCGCTAAGAGGATTTCCTTGGTAGTCCAGTGGCTAAGACTCTGTGCTCCCAATGCAGGGGACCTGGGTTTGATCCCTGGCTGGGAAACTAGATCCCACATGCTGCCGCTAAAGATCCCAAATGGCAGAACTAAGACCTGGTGCAGAGGAAGGAAAGGAGGGAGGGAGAGAGAAAAGGAGGAGGGAGTCACCTAGTCCAGGGAGGGAGAAACAGAAAGTGGCCCATGGCAAGTGGCACAGGGGAGCGTGACTGTCCCCTCAGGCAGCAAGGGTCAGGTCAGCAGCACACCTGGCTGAATGTTCCATCTCTAGAGGAGGCACCGAGCTACAAGGAGGCCCCCAACTCCCCTGATTTCCTTATAACCCTCCAAGGTGCAATCCTGTTCAATGTTCAAGAAACCCGTTCAGCCTCAATAACAGCAAGAAGAACCAAGGTTATTGCATGCGTACCATGTGCCAAGTCCTTTGCTAAATTGCCTCCGTGAGTCTCACCACAGCCCTGTGGGATGGGTGATCTTAGTACCCCCACAGTAAGTAGGAGGAAATGACTCTTGAAGTTAATTGACTTGTTGAGGTCAAATGAATGCTCTGGGGCCAGACTTTTATAGGCCAGGGCTGCTGCCCAAATGNGGGCCAAGTGGCCCAAAGTCTGATCTTGGACCTTCTGCACTGTGTGATTGGGCCTGATGGCAAAACAGCTACTCTTGGCTCAGTGGATCAAGGCAAATATTAATTCCCCTGCACTTGTAGACAGCAGTGTGTGATCAGTCGCTTCAGTCATGTCCAACCCTTGTGACTCCATGGGCTATAGCCTGCCAGGCTCCTCTGTCCATGGGCATTCTCCAGGCATGAATACTGGAGTGGGTTGCCATGCCATCTCCAGGGGATCTCCTCTACCCAGGGATCAAACATCTCTCATGTCTCTTGCATTGGCAGGGGGGTTCTTTACCACTAGAGCCACCTGGGAAGCCCTTGTAGACAGCAGAGGACCAGGTTACTTGATAAAGGAAAATAGTTTACTTTTGAGTACATAGATGGGGCTAAGCAGACAGAAAGTCAGCATCTCCTGGAGGCACCTTCCTCTCTGGAAAGCCAGGCCCAGCTTGGCCCCATGGGCAGCCTTGCTGAGTCCTCTCAGCACCATTTGCTTTCTCAGGAGGTTTCAGCCCCAGATCCTGAACACTTGCCAGCCTCTTATCCTCACTGAGGATGTTTGTGGCTTTGGCTTTAATATAACCAGGGGTGACCAGGGGCTGCAGAACAGCCAGCACATTATTGCTTTCATCTTCACCTTCTGTCAAGAGAGGCCACCATAGGGCCCCTGACTGGCAGTGAGCTCCCTGATACAGAAGAGGTCACTGCTGCCCAGAAAGCAGCAGACTCCAACTTAGCCCTCTGGACTGCTGACCCAAGGGGCAGATAGGGTGAGTCTGAGCCCAGCAGCAGATGGTGAAAGTCTTGGCTATTGCTTGGAGCGGGGCAGGCCTGTAGCCAGGATATTGGTGCTTGGAGAATCCGGTCCTTAATTGCATGAAGCCTGTCCACCTACATCATTGCCCATTCTAGTAGCAATCTCCCCTGGCTGCTGTGCCCAGGCGTCTGGGCAGTTAAGATTTGTAAAGTCCCATCCAATGCACCACATTGCCCTTGCTGGTTCCCCAGGAGTCCATCTGCAACAGCTCATTAAAGCACTTTTCTCTCCTTGATGCACCCACACAGCCCTGGGTGTAGAAAAAAAATTTCCTACCCATGGACTGCCCAGGAAAGAGAGGGACTTTATTTAGTCCCTCCTCCACTAAGTATTCAGGCTTGTCATTTCACATCTCAAAATGAGAGCATTAGCCCAGATGCTGTAGCCTTAAGGTCCCTGCCAGCCATAAAAACCAAGTATTCAAACTGGAAAAATTCATCACCAGCCATCACCAATTAAGATGGTCCAAGGATGCCTAAGGGCTTCCCTGGTGGCTCCAAGGGTAAAGAATCTGCCTGCAACCAGGAGACTGGGGTTCGATCCCTGGGTAGGGAAGATACCTGGAGAAGGGAATGGCAATCCACTCCAGTATTCTTTCCTGGAGAATTCCATGGATAGAGGAGCCTGGTGGGCTACAGTCCATGAGGTTGCAAAGAGTCGGACACGACTGAGCGATTAGCACTTTCACTTTCACACTTTCAAGGATGCTTAACTGGTATCTGTCTGTTTACTCACCTCAAGGTATCCAGGAACTTTGTTTTAAATTTCATATGCTCTCATTCCTTCAGTTCCCACTGCCCCCCACCTGTTTTGTTCTCTAGGGCTGGGCTTCTTCCTCTTAAATAGGCAATGAGTGGCGTCAGTGCCTCTGTGTCCGTCTGGGGAATCCAGGCTGAGCGAAGCAAGAACGATGCTTCCCCATCTCTTAGAGAACACTTCTAGTCTCTTAATCATTAAGTGGCTTGTCTGAATCACTCAGCATCAGCAGAGAAGTATCCGCTACACTTTCGGAAGAGTCACAAGAGAGTAAAAGGATCTTTGAAGCATTGGGCAGGAAGTGCTGTTAGCCTGGGGCTGAGGGGCTGGAAGGGAGATGGGGTGGAAGCCAATTTGGCTTCAACGGGTAAAGAAAGAGCCAGTGAGCAATCCCTCTGTGTAGGCCTGGGGCTTGGAATTGGGGGTAGAGATGAGTCAGATGTGCAGGCTGGATGCCGGGACTGATATCCACCCCCACGGCCCCCCAGACCTCTTCAGAGCCCACGCCATGACCATAGCTTCTATTTGATTGTGGGGATTTTATGATGAATGCAGTGTTCTCATTAGATGGGGGGGCTCTGTGGGAGCAGGGATATGGACTGGTTTTACTTATCAATCCCCATGTCTAGCCCAGGGCCCGATTCACAGTAAGAGCTCAGGAAATACTGGCTGATGAAGGAATGATTGAGCCTGTGGACTTGAGGTCAGGCAACTCTGGGCCCAGGGTCCAGCTCTGTTTATGAGGAGTGTGAATTACTTTAATCCTTTTCTAGTCTTGGTTTTCTAATCTGTGAAATGGGGCTAATAACAGTACCTACCTCCTAAGGTTGTTAAATAAAGATTAAACGAGGTAATTTGTGCCAAGCGCTTAGCATAGTGCCTGGCACACAGTAAGCACTCAGAAAGTATTAGCCACTATTATAATTTGTTACGACTATCACAACTACTATTATCGAGAGCTCACAGTCTTGGGATAAGGCAAGAGAGAGAAAGGCACACGGGTAAGCAGCAGTGTCTGGCTTGATTAGTGCTGTAAGAGAGCTGTGGACAAGGTGTGGGCCCTAGAGGAGGAAAGAAGCAGCTCTGCCAGGAATTTTAGGGCAGGCTTCCCAGCGAGGGTGACACTCGGCAGGATCTAGCAAGGTGAGCGAAAAGAGCTTCCAGGAGGAGAAATAAGCGCGCAGTGCCCAGGGAGGGTCACCGGATGCATAAAGACACAGAGCAGAGGCCGGGAGGCCCAGCGAGGCTCGAGGGCGATGTGGGCCACAGGGCAGGCTGAGAGCAGCCCAGCCCAGGATGGCGTGTCTGCCTCAGGGCCCACACCTCACAGCTTGCCCTCGACTCAGCGGGTGAGCGAGACCTCTCTACACCTGCTCCTCCATCCCTAGGTCCCTCTCACGCACAGCAGCACCTTCCACCTAGACACCCACACCAGAGACCGTCTTCGCCTGTGCCATTCATTCGCTACAGCCTACAAAATGTTTCCAAATGCAGGGAGACAGTAGAAATGAGGCAGAGTCCCAGCCCTCCAGGAGCTTGTGTTCTGGAGGAGGGAGATAAACTCACGTAAGCAAGAGAGAATTGCAGGGTGCTGAGTGAACGTGGGCAGGGGCAGAGGGTAAAGAGTGGGGGGCAGGGTGGAGGCTGTTTAGACAGAGCGGTCGGGAGGTCAGTCAGATCTGAGAGGGGGGGAGGTGGGCTGCCACGAGGGGACAGCAAGTGATGCCAAGGGAGCGGCCTGCAGGGAGGGGCGAGGTGGTTGCTGTGCTGGGGAGCAGTGGGGAAGGCAGGCAGGGCCAGGGCTCTGAGGCCCTGAGGGGTGTTTGGATTTTCTCCTCTGGGGAAAGCAGGGCTTCAGCAGAATTGCAGGGAAAAATGGGTGGCCAGGGAAGAGTGGATCCCCGGGTCGGGAAGATCCCTTGGAGGAAGAACTGGCAACCCACTCTAGTCCTCTTGCCTGGGCAATCTCATGGACAGTGGAGCCTGGTGGGCTATAGTCCATAGAGTCACAAAGAGTCAGACATGACTGAAGCGACTTAGCACACACGCACGGGGAAGAGAAGTCGATAGGATCCCAGCTTCCTAGCCCTCCTGCGGTCTCCATACCCAATCAGTTTCCCAGCCAGGCTGTTCTGCCCTGTAAGAGTCTGCAGACTCTGAGGCCTGCTCCTCCCCTCCCCTCTGCACTACCTTAGCTCTGGTCCATACCAGGAGCTCCCAGTTTTCTGACTCCTTACTCCAACCCCCTGGTGGCTCACATGGTAAAGACTCCGCCTGCAGTGAGGGAGACCTGGGTTCGATTCCTGGGTTGGGAAGATCCCTTGGAGGAGGAAGTAGGAACCCACTCCAGTATTCTTGCCTGGAGAAGAGCTATGGACAGAGGAGCCTGGCAGGCCACAGTCCATAGGGTTGCAAAATGTCAGCCACAACTGAGTGACTAAGCATAAGTACAGCCCCCAAGCCCTCGGATCTATCCTCCTCGCTGTAATCAGAGAGTTCTCCTGCTCCAANAAGTAGGAACCCACTCCAGTATTCTTGCCTGGAGAAGAGCTATGGACAGAGGAGCCTGGCAGGCCACAGTCCATAGGGTTGCAAAATGTCAGCCACAACTGAGTGACTAAGCATAAGTACAGCCCCCAAGCCCTCGGATCTATCCTCCTCGCTGTAATCAGAGAGTTCTCCTGCTCCAAATCGTTCAGTGACCCCCATTCCAAACTAGTTTTGTAGCTGGAAAACTCTTTTTCAAATGAAATATACACAATGGATGAAAAGTGGCTTAGAAATGAGGTAATCCTGAATATTTGTTGGAAGGACCAATGCTGAAGCTGAAGCTCCAATATTTTAACCACCTGATGTGAAGAGCCAACTCATTGGCAAAGACCCTGATGCTGGAAAAGATTGAGGGCAGGAGGAGAAGGGGAAAATAGAGAATGAGATCAGTTCAGTTCAGTTGCTCAGACATGTCTGACTCTTTACAACCCCATGGACTGTGGGGGTTGTACACGCCAGGCTTCCCTGTCCATCACCAACTCCTGGAGCTTACTCATACTCATGTCCATTGAGTCGGTGATGCCATCCAACCATCTCATCCTCTGTTGTTTCCTTCTCCTGCCTTCAATCTTTCCCAGCATCAGGGTCTTTTCCAGTGAGTCAATTCTTTGCACCAGGTGGCCAAAGTATTGGAGCTTCAGCTTCAGCATCAGTCCTTCCAATCAATATTCAGGACTGATTTCCTTTAGGATTAACTGGCTGAATCTCCTTGCAGTCCGAGGGACTCTTGAGAGTCTTCTCCAACACCACAGTTCAAAAGCATCAATTTTTCAGCACTCAGCTNTCACTTCAACCAGCCAACGCCCACATCCTGGCCTCAGTCAGCCGTTCCTCATGAAATACCCCTGTATGTCATCATCTCACTCAGTGCTAAGTTGCTCCAATGGACACTGTCTCGTGCAAGAAGATGGGTGAGGAGGGAGCTGGGCCAGCATGGAAGAACCCTGGGCTCTCTCTGCATGATCTTCCCCACTGAGCTTCTCTGGGGTGCAGACACCATGTCTGGGAGGAGACAACCCTTCGCGAAGATGTTTCGGGCATATAAAGTGTTTCCCTCTGTCTCCTGCAGAGTTGGAGTTATTTTCCTCATTTTTGTCTTCTTGCTTCTTTAGGGCTTGAGGTGGGACAGTCTGCAGTCCTTGTGGGCCTCCTAGGAGAGCTGCAAGCGGATTCACTTCTTTGGTGTGTGATTTTTGTGGATCGGAGCAAGATAGCCCCAGTCACATGTCACTAGGCAGCAAGAGGCCATGATTGATTGGTCAACTCATCCAGTCCTAGCTCCTAGGCAGGACCACATTAAATTCAAGAACTGTGGTCTCTTAAAAAAAAAAAAAAAATCTCACTACCACCTTTTCCAATGTTGCATCCTCCTGGAACTCGAAATTCTCCCTGATGTCCAATCCAGTGCCTCCCATGTCACTTAGCCCTCCCCTCCTAGTCCACACTTGCTATTTCATCATAACACAGCCATTATGCCTTCAGAGTCTTGAAGACAGTATCAGTTTTGCCTGCCTTCCCTTCTCGAATACTGAGAAATCCAGGGTCCATGGCCTGCTAAAGTTTCCAGGTATTTCAGTGGCCTTCTTCTAGACCCACAATAGTCATCAACAAAGAACTGTTGATTGCTGGGCTGGTGGGAAGTTGAGATCTTCATCCAAGCAGAGGGGAGGGAAATTCTGGTACAAGGAATGAGTACCAACAACCCCGTGGAGGATGCATGGGGTTTGGGGCAGGGTTCAAACCCCTGGTCTACTGTGTTCCAGCTGCATAACTGTGGATGTCATTGAACTTGCTTAACCCTCTCTGACAATGAGCATCAGAGGTGATTCACTATGCGGCAGTTGCTCTAAGCCCCTGATCTGGAGGCATATGAGGAAACCACAAGGAAGACTTTGCCAGCTGCTAGTAGAAAAATATCAAGATTTACATGCAGTAAGCTCACAAGGGTTGTAAATCTCTCATTCTCCTGCCATATTGGGACAGGCAATGGCCCCGCACCTGGTGGGGGGAGGGGCCAGGTGCGCTCTGTAGATGTCTGAATCAACAACAGGAGGAGGGGCAGTTGCCTTGGGCACATCCCTGGGTGGAGGGTGGGAACAGGGACATCTTCTAGTCTGGATTTCAGAGGCCAGAGCTCCTGGCTTCATGGCCCATGAGAAGCTGTGCTGGCTGGCAGGCTGCCTCTTTTTTCCTCCTATCCCAGGGTTTCCCCACCCAGCAGCATTTTTAGTAAGTGGGGCACTGTAGAAGGGCATCTGTGCGTGACTTCTTAGACTCTAGGCTCCATCTCAGGTGTCCCAGCAACAGGATAAACTTAGGGGTGATGCAAAGCACTGACTCATTGGAAAAGACCCTGATACTGGGAAAGACAGGGCAGAAGAGGGCAACAGAGGATCAGATGGTTGGATGGCATCACTGACTCAATGGACAGGAGTTTGAGCAAACTTCAGGAGATAGTGAAGGACAGGGAAGCCTGGCACAGCACAGTCCATGTGGTCACAGAGCTGGATGCACCTGAGCAACTGAACACCAAACACTGAACTTGGAGCCAAGAGGCCTAGGTTCAAATGCCAGCTTTGATAGCCTACACGTTGTTACTGGGCCTCCCTGAGCTAGTTTTCTCACTGTAAAATGAAAGCATCATGCCAGATGACCTCACCTTCTCATCTGTAAAATGGGCTTAACCATGAAAGTGAACAGATGTGTGCACTAAACCCCCTGGATGGTGTCTGGTGCAGAGCAGACTTTACACGTGGCTGCTCGCTAAGTTGCTTCAGTTATGTCCAACTCTGCATGACCTTGTGGACTGTAGCCCGCCAGGCTCCTCTGTCCATGGGATTCTCCAGGCAAGAATACATACTGGAGTGGGCTGCCATGCCCTTCTCCAGGGCATCTTCCTGACCCAGGGATTGAACCCAGGTCTCCTGCATTGCAGGCTGATTCTTTACCATCAGAGCCACCAGGGAAGCCCCAGGCTCTTCATACACCTCCTCCAACTCTCGGCCCCCTTCCTGCTCTGTCCTGCTGTGGATGTGCGTCTGGCTGGGGTTTGCCTTGGTGGTCTCCAAGCTGCATTCTGACAATCCATCTCTGGAAGGAGAAGCTACTGGTGGGAAAGGAGGGCAAGGGAGGAGGGAGCCTGGCTCCAGGACCCCTAAAGATACCCAAGGAAGCACAGAGCTCTGTGCTGGGAGGTGATGGTGAGGCCCCAGGCCTCCCCTCCCCCGCTGCTCACCCAGGAGCATAATGATGAAACACCAAATTAGCTCCATTATTGTAACTCCTCCAAAAATTACAGGCCGCATGCTCTGCCAGAGAAGCTAATGTCTCCCACTGGTGAGCAGATGACACTAATGGTTATTTCCTCTTTTCCAGGCACCGAGTACCCAGTGGCAGAAACAAAGAGCAAGGCTTAGGCTGGGAGGCAGCCCTGGGGGTGGGGAGGAGGGGATCATGGAGCCGGGGCTCTTGCCTGCCTCTGTTCTAGAGCCACCACTGGTGGGGCCTGAGCTCCACAGGGGAAGTTCTTTCAAATCCTTCCTTCCCTCTCCCAGACGGACTGCTTCTTGGCACTGAATGAGCCTGAACAGCCCCCAGGCTCAGGAAGAGGCCAGCCTGGCATCAAGGCAAGACCATGCTCTCCCAAGCCTCAGGACATCCCCAGGCTGGGCATCCCCAGGGTTCTCACTTCTCCTGATGTGGCTGCTGCTGCTGACAATGGGGCCTGCTGCTCCCTGAACATACTCCCCTCCTCGCCACCCCAACTCTCAGGCTCCTTATCCAAGTCACCACGCAGCTTTCCCTGCTTCCCACACAGAGCAGAGCTTTCCTCTCACCTCCTCCTCCCACCCCACCCTCATCGGCCTGCCCCTCCTACCAGACAGCTCCATCTCCTGTCTGTGTCAGAGAGGCCACTCTTCCTCGAGGTGGTAGGACATGACTAGGCCAGCCCAGGCCCCTTCGCTCCAGGCCAGGCCATGGGAAATCACTGATTCTGGGACCTCCATTCACCGCCATCCACATGCCCCATGGCTCTGCAGGGCACCCATGACTTGGTTCTAGCCCACCCCTTTCTTAGCGATCAGGGTAGGAACTAGGTCTCTTATGGAATTCCTGGCCAAGCACCTTCTGCAACTACAGCAATTATCAGTTTGAGAGTAAAGACCTCTCTGTGATTTAATCAATATAAGAGCTCAAGGGGCCTTGGATATTACAAAGATCCCTTCTCATTTTACAGATCAGAAAATGGAGGCTTTGAAAGGCTGGGTGGCCAGCTGGTGCTAGCTGGAGTTCTTCAGTGCCCCTGTCTCTCACTTTCCAACTGCGTTGCACATGTATAAATTAAGTGCCTGCAGGGTGAAGGCCATGGTTAAGAGCTACAGCATGTACACTTATTGCATACTCAGTCATGTTTGACTCCGCAGCACTATGGACTGTAGCCTGCCAAGCTCCTCTATCCATGGAACTTTTCAATCAAGAATACTGGAGTGGGTTGCCATTTCCTACTCCAGGGGATCTTCCAGACCCAGGAATCAAACCTAGGTCTCCTGCCTTAGCAGGCGGATTCTTTACCATTGGGCCAACTGGGAGCCCTAAGGACTACAGGGATGTACAAGTAAACAAGACTCACTGAGACTGCAGACTTCTACCACAGTAAGGATGATGACAAAGAAGAGCCTTCAAGATCCCACTCAGAGCTCACATTCATCAGGCACTAGCTGCGTGCCGGGTATTTGGCTAAGAACTCTGGGCATATAGATTAGAGGTTAGTCTTACCCACATTTTACAGATGAGGAAGCAGAGAGATACGCACAAAGATATTAACCAGCTCACTTTGCTAAAGAGAAATGTGGTTCAAACCCATATAGCCAGACCGCAGGGCCCCGCCTCTCATCCACTGTGCCGAACCCTGCTGGTTTGCCGAAAGGTTGTCCTCAGGAATCATATCATTCCACTCATTACCCGGTGTTCTGGTTTCCTCTAATGCTTCTGGAACTCTGGTTCAGCAGTGTGTGACAGTGCTTTACATCTGTTTTCTCAATTACTTGTTCTTATAAATCTTTTTAAAAAGAACTTCATTTAGTGCCCCACAAATTCATGCACTAGGTCTTATGATTACCCCCACTTTAAAGATGAAGAAACTGAAGCCCAGAGGTATTCATAAGGTTTTTGAATTTGGAGACTATGCTCTGAACTGTCCCTGTGATGTTGTTCATTATTCTCTCCTGTCCTAGGAGCAGGGGTAGCTCTGTTTTCCTCAAGCATCTGGTTTATATTTATTTCATGGACACAGAACTCTGTGACCAGGCTTCCTTTCTCATGTAGCTGCTAGAATGCTTCCAGGCCCAGCAGGAGTCGGCCCCTGGCAGCGTTGGGNTGTTCATTATTCTCTCCTGTCCTAGGAGCAGGGGTAGCTCTGTTTTCCTCAAGCATCTGGTTTATATTTATTTCATGGACACAGAACTCTGTGACCAGGCTTCCTTTCTCATGTAGCTGCTAGAATGCTTCCAGGCCCAGCATGAGTCGGCCCCTGGCAGCGTTGGGATGGTGGGGCCTGAGGTGCTGGGTAGTGGCCTCCTTGGACTCCATTTGACTTTCTTTTTTTTTTTTTTCTTTTGCCACATTTGAATGATATCTTAAGTTTAATTAGAATCGTATCATAGGTCTTGTGAGCTAGCTAAATCGTTTTAGAGCAACACAAAATGACAGATACAAATAAAGGAAACTTTATAGCACTTGTGCAACCTTCAGAAAATTCACTTGATTTTCTTTATAGGAAGAACTAGGCTAATGTCCCTACAAAGACTTGCTGAGGACTGAGACAATGTGTGTAAAAGGGTTCTGTAAATTCAATTGTGCTGGGTCAGGGTCAGGTGGATTTACTGTTAATATTGTTCTTAATACGGTAGCAAGATGGGATCCCGGGCCCCAGGGCGCCTGACCCAGAGGCTGGTGAGGGGCCCTGGCTGTCTGGGACCCAGTCCTGCGTGTTGGGAAGACACTCAGAGCTGCGGATGGGCCCCAGGCTGCCATGGTGGGGTTAAAGCTGTGCTAGACCACTTTGCCCTTACCTGGAGGCAGTCCCTGGGTCTCTGGCCACTGGAAGCCAGCTGACCGAAGAAGGACAAAGGATATCGCCAGGGCCACCCCCAGTCCCCAGCTGGTCAAGTGTTCACCGTGAGGTTGTCGGTCTCCTGCTGAGGGTCTTCCAGGATGTTCCAATCTCATCAACTAGGAGGAGGAAACCACTTCTCACTGCGGAGCTCAGGGACTCACTGATAAAGATGAGCAGTAGCCGTGGTGCCGGAGAAGGAATGGCACCCACTCCAGTACTCCTGCCCGGAGAAGGCGATGGCACCCCACTCCAGTACTCTTGCCCAGAAAATCCCACGGACGGAGGAGCCTGGTGGGCTGCAGTCCATGGGGTCGCTAAGAGTCGGACACGACTGAGTGACTTCACTTTCGCTTTTCACTCTCATGCATTAGAGAAGGAAATGGCAACCCACTCCAGTGTTCTTGCCTGGAGAATCCCAAGGACGGGGGAGCCTGGTGGGAGGCCGTCTATGGAGTCACACAGAGTCGGACGTGACTGAAGTGACTTAGCAGCAGCAGCAGCAGCAGCAGCCATGGTCCACAGTGAGAAGGCAGGTCTGGAGGTGTGGTAGGTGCACCAGATTCCTGAGTCTGTCAACACCCTCTACTCCTTGACCCTGCTCACATTCTAACAGTCTCCTCCTGTTCTCCACACCACATCCTTCCCTTCAGGCCAGCATTCTTCCAGAAGCTTCATCTCAGAAACTTCCAGGTCTAAAGCAGACAATGTATCAATCCTCTCTCAGCCTCCACAGCGTTCCTGCCCCTCATTGCATTCGTCTGATTTTTCTAAGTAATAGGAAGATTTTGGATTTCATCAAAATGTTAATGGCGGTTATCTCAGGATAATGGGCTTATGGTGAATTGGATTTCTCTTTTTGTGGCTTGCTGTATTTTCCAGAATATCTAAAACAAGAATATAATGCTTTGCCTTGAGGCAAGGAAGGATAAAATATATTACAGTCGTGCAGCTTTTAAAGAAAACGATCTCAGTTTTGGTTCTCTGTTCTATCGCTTTCAAACCGACTCCAGGGAATCTCCTGTGTGCTTCATCTATAAAACTGAAATGCTGATTTCTTACTGTGTTAAGAGGATTAAACGAGATCTATACCTGGAACATGCTTTATAAACATGTTAGGTATTGCTGTTAGACATGGGAACAATAAACTGCGGCAAGAACCTCTGGAGGCCTTTTCTCATGGAAGTTCACTTCACCTTTGGGAACTATAAGCCTATGTTTCCCACATTTTACTAATGAGGAAACACTGAGGTGATGTGATTTGCTAAGGCCACACGGCAGAGGCAGGACTCACGCTCTGGTTTCCTGAATCCAAGTCCTGCTGACCTGCAGGTTCTTGTGGGCGGGCACTGTGTTTGCCAAATGCCTTGCAGAAGGCTCTTGGAGCCTGACTGACAGAACAGAGCTGACCAAGTGGCCTTGAACAGTCCTGCACCTTCATCCATGCCTCGGCTTCCCCAGAAGTGAAGAGATAATCCTTACGCCCGCTTCTCAACAAGTGGGGGACAGCCTAAAGTAGAAGCAGTTGTGGGTTTATTACAGTTACCCATATGGGCGTGTCACAAGCTGAATGATCTTTAGGATACAAGGTCTTTCTGAAATTTTTCTTTTCCAAATGCAGTTTCTCAGGGCAACCAAAAGATGTCCCTCTCTGGGGGCCTGGAGTCCTCAGAGGGGAGGTGAGAAAGGAGCCAGTCAAGCAAGGTCGAATGGGTAGAAGCCCCTTGTTGGGTCCCTAGTGTCTGAGGAACACAGTGTGTGTGTGTGTGCAACTGTGTGTGTGTGTGTGTGTGTGTGTGCAGGGCTACCCGCGGTCTGGCCCAGCGAAGACCAGGCCAGCTGCAGCCGGCCAGACACAAGGTGGTCAGGGGACTCTGTTAAGAGGCTCACTTCCTCTCTCATGCAAGAGTAAACAAGTTGCTTAGCCAGAGTTTCTCTGGTAAACGCTGCCCAAATTGGGTTGGGGGGTTGGGGGAATATTTTTCCTTAAGGAACTCTTACTCTCGAAAGAGAGCTGGGTGTCTGCCCAGCCTTGGATAGGATTTACTAATACAAAAAAAAAAAAAAAAAAGCCCTGTCAGCAGGAACTGGAATTATAAAGGCAGTCGCTATCTGTCCTTTTCTCTGGCCTCTTTTTCTTCCTACGCCTACCAAAATGGCCCAGAAGCAAGAAGACAGTTTGTTTCCCTGTTTTTCCTTCTAAAAGTCATCTCGGAGGGCTAACCCCCACTTTCAAAATGCCTGTGCAGGGTCTGCCTCCCAGGACAGCACGTGGGCTGCAGAATTCTTGCTAATTACACTGCCCTTCCCCACTGCCCTCCAGGTGCTCAAAACTTCGCTGCTCTGAGTGTTTTCCTTCTGCTTTTTCCCTTGCTGGCTAACTCTCAGCTGGTCTGATGTGCTGGCCTTGGGGAGCCAGGCTTGGGGGGAGGGCCCTGGGCTGTCACTCTAGCAGGACCCTTGGGGAGTGACTCAGCTGGAGACAGTTTCTGACAGCGTGGGGGAGGCATTTTCAAGCAGGTGCCTCCAGTCACACAGCCAGCCTGTCCCCAACTTCTCGTGTTTTCATGACACACCACCAGAGCTGTTTTTCTCTCTCTGGAATTTGGACTGATCTGACCACATGATCCAATGTGTCACTCCAGGGATGTGAGTCAACCAAAGGCTCCCGGAGAAGGTGGACTCACTGGGCCCCTGAGGGAAGGAGCCCCAGGCCAGTGCTGTTACAGGGCTGGGCTGGGGGAACTCCGCTCCCCATTCCTCCCACAAGGACTCTAGAGAGGGCTAGCCTGAAGCAGTACTGCCCTTATTCCCCATCCCAAGCTACCCCATCTTCCTCTTTGGGTTTTCTCTTTGGGACTAGCTGCCCTGTCATGGAGAATGAGTAGACAATTCAGAGTAGAGAATGAGAATCAATTCAGTCCTAAGAGGAAAACACGGCTATAGGGGATGACTGAAGAGGATGAATAAGGCCCAGGTGGGCATGGAGTTGGCCAGGGGTTGGCACAGGGCTTGGCTGTGGAGCGGGGGTGGGGGTGGGGGAGAAGGGGGGAAGGCCTGTTGGAGAGGCCACATTTATCTACATTGTTGCTGCTGCTAAGACACTTCAGTTGTGTCCAACTCTGTGCGACCCCATAGACCCACCAGGCTCCTGGTGGGAAAATCCCGCCCCTGGGATTTTCCAAGCAAGAGTACTGGAGTGGGGTGCCATTGCCTTCTCCGTTTCTACATTATTGCTGATACACAGACACCATAAAGACATGCTAACACCTGGACATGGTTGACCCAGACTCTATAGCTAGCTCTGTCCCCTCCCTCATCCCAGGAAGAAAACCGTATGTGTAGGGAGAGGCTTGGAGGTCGGGGGTTAGTTGGCTTGGGGTCGAAGGCACTCTGACCTACAGCTTCTGTCTCCTCTTGGTTTTCCTGCTGAAGTTGCTTTGCCCACTTCCACCAGTAGAGACTGGGAGTCTCCCGCGGGGAAGGGGCTAACTGTGGCAGAGTGTCGTCTTTGCTCTGCGCCCTTTCCTCACTCTCTTTAAAGCTCCAGCCCAAGTGTAGCCCCAAACCTGGTCTACTCCTGGTTCCCACCGCATCCCTGAGACAGCCTGGCAACATGACAAGGAGCTTCTCCAAATGCTAACAGTGAACAGAGGACCCAACGGCACACTAACAGGGTGCTTTTGGAATCTTTCACCACCGAACTCCAGGCCCAAAGGGCTCAGACGACTTCTCAGGCCCTTCCCTGGCAGCTCTCTGCCCATTTCTGGTGCACAGCACCCTCTCTTTTCTGGATACTCGTCCGTGTACTCCTAAGAGCCTGTATCCTCAACTGAAACCTCATCCCCTTCTCCTACCACCTGGGGCCTCCCTCTTAGGCCTCACTTTGGTGGGCAGGGTTGTTTCATTCTCAGCCTACTGCAAAACTAGGAGGGCTGAGATGGAGAGTGAGTCCCGCTTCCTATCTCAGGTAGCAATTTCATCTGTACCCCCCAAAGAAGGGCCTCTCCCTGCATATACAGGGANACCACCTGGGGCCTCCCTCTTAGGCCTCACTTTGGTGGGCAGGGTTGTTTCATTCTTAGCCTACTGCAGAACTAGGAGGGCTGAGATGGAGAGTGAGTCCCGCTTCCTATCTCAGGTAGCAATTTCATCTGTACCCCCCAAAGAAGGGCCTCTCCCTGCATATACAGGGATGGCCCTGGATGCCCCTTTATGAGCTCACAGAGGGCCAATGGCCATAGGGAGGTACCTCATTCTTAGGTAACAAGAGGCAACAAATGCTACGTAAAACCACAATTGCCTTCTATGGAGGGGAGCCTTCCACACTGCAAAGACAATATACCAATCAGGTCCCACCACTCTTGGTTCTGAATGTTTGAAGACGGGGCTGGAACTGAGTCTGGGCTTAGAGGCTAGCGAGAACGAAATTCCCCAGGGCAATTTAAAGAGGGGCATGGTTTGATTGTGACTGAGGCAGGGAAGTTGGGGAAGGAGGAGAAGAGCCAGCCAGCAGATGGACGCAGGCATTCTATGGGAGGCATGGCCGGAAGAACCTCAAGGAGAACCTCGAGGAGCAAGTGCCCCCTGAAGCCTCTCCAAGTGGCCATGGATAAGGCAGTGGGGCAGAGATACCAATTCCCACGAGAACAAACCTCCGATCAGAGTGCTGCTACTCACTTTGTGTGACTTGGGGTGGGGTGGACCCAGGCTTGCATCCCATGACCAGGTCAACGAAAGAGGCCAAGAGGGGGACCCTTCAGAAGAGGCAGGAAATTAGAGCCAGAGGGGACTAGGAGAACAACTGCTGTCCCCATCCCAGGAAGAGGCAGGCTCTCAGGGAGAGAACACCAACGCCCACCCCACTCAGAGCCAGCCTTGAGGCAGCACAGAAGGGAGTTAGGAACATGTTCAGTGGAGCCAACACACCCGGTTTGACTCCTGGCTCAGCCTCCCACTGGCTTTGTGACCTTGAGCAGGTTGCCGGAGTTCTCCTGTCTGGAAATAAGATAATAACGGTACCCACCCTGCAGGGTGGCGATGAGGATTAAATGTAAGCACATAGAGCCTGGCCAGAGAAGGCAATGGCACCCCACTCCAGTACTCTTGCCTGGAAAATCCCATGGACAGAGGAGCCTGGTGGGCTGCAGTCCAAGGGATCGCGAAGAGTCAGACGCGACTGAGAGACTTCACTTTCAGTTTTCACTTTCATGCATTGGAGAAGGAAATGGCAACCCACTCCACTGTTCTTGCCTGGAGAATCCCAGGGACGGGGGAGCCTGGTGGGCTGCCGTCTATGGGGTCACACAGAGTCGGACACGACTGAAGTGACTTAGCAGTAGCAGCAGCAGAGCCTGGCATGTGGAGGCAGAGAGGCCCCAGCTGATGCCCCGCTTCCACCTGCGATCAGAATTCTGCGCGCAGACAGTGATCTTGTGAGTCTAGTTCTCTCATCCGGCCCCATCTCACCTCGACTCCCTCCCACTGGGCACACGCTTAGACTTCTGATCAGACTTCTGATCAGATTTCTGATCACAGTGGGAAACAGTTCCTGGAGAAACAAGGTTCATTGTTAAGGATGTTGGTGCCCTCCCTGAGCACCAAGCTGCTCTAAGTCCAGAGCATCGGCAGGAAGACAGGGAGTTTTCTGAAGCAGTCACTGGTGTTTCTCAGGCCATCAAGACTGGGTGACTCCAGCCATGCTGGCCAGAGGGACGCTTCAGAGAAGGGTGGGCTTTTAAACATCCTGCTCAGTCCATCCCATCCCAGGTGCTGTCTCTCTTATTGTAATTCCCAAGGCCAAGTGACTCCATGGAAAACACTCTGTCCCAAGTTTTGCTGCAGCCCTAGAGAGACCGTCTTTAGAGATCACCGATGCAATGGAAGTGAACTTGGGCAAACTCCAGGAAATGGTGAGGGACAGGGAAGCCTGGCGTGCTGCAGTCGACGGGGTCACAAAGAGTTAGACACGACTTGGCAACTGAACAAGAACAACAGACACATCCTCAAGGTCTTGGAGACTTTGTCCACAAAGGAAGGCGTTAAACATTCATGGAGAATGAGTAGGTGTCAATTCAGACCTGAGAGGAAAACACAGCTACAGGGGCGGATTGATGAGGATGAATGAGGGCCAGATGGGCACGGGGATGGCGGCGGTGGGGGGCAGGGATTGTAGTGGGTGGCTGGCTCCTGGAGAGACCACAGTTATCTACATTGCTGCTGACACAGAAACACCATGAAAATATGCTAACACTTGGGCAAGGTTGACCTAGACTCTACAGCTAGCTGTTTCCTTCCTCCACATATGTGCGGTGGGAGACTTGGTGGTCAGGGGTTAGTTGGCTTAGGGTCTGAGGCTCTTTGATCTACAGCTTCTCTTTCCTCTTTGGTTTTCTTGCTGACGTTGCATGTTGGTTTGCCTATTTCCAGTCCCAGGAGAGACTAGGAGTCTCCCGCGGGGAAGAGACTAACTGTGGCAGAGACAGTGTCGTCTTTGTGCCTTTTGAGCTTCATGACTTGGGCTCCGAGTCTTGGCTCTTTCCCTTACAGGACAGAGAGGCTCACAGGCACAGAAGGAAGACAGGGAGTGGCCAGAAGCCTGGGAGGGAAGGAGAGAGGGAATGAGTGAAACAGCCAGGGGAAGAGAATTCCCTGTAAATGCCTAGAGACAAGGAAGCCAGCGGGGAGAGCAGGAGGCTGGGTCTCATGAGACCGAGGTTGGGGTCCTGAGCTGCACAGGCTCACGGAGCCGCCCCAGACAAGCTCTGTGATTTCTCTGCTCTCATCTTTCTCATCTGTGACAAGAAGACACGGGGCCAGATTATCTCCGAGGCCCTTTCCGGCTCTGACTTTCCCTAAGTCCTTGAGAAAACGGAGTCATAACACCAAAGAAATTAGACACCCCTCAGGGACAGCCCCAATTCTTCCCAGATGGTTGCCATTCTAGCCATGGCTACACCCAATGATCTGAGTCTCTTTGGACTGCAGCTGATCCAGGGGACTTGCTGCAATCCCTTCCTCTGGAACGAATCCTGTGGTCTGAATGTCCTTGACAGTGTCCAGAGGGGATGTTTGCCTGTTGCTTCCCTACGTGTCTGTGCTCAGTTGCTTGGTTGTGTCTGACTCTTTGTGACCCCATGGGTTACAGCCCACCAGGCTCCTCTGTCCATGGGATTTTCCAGGCAAGAACACTGGAGCGGGTTGCTATTTTCTTCTCCAGAGGATCTCCCCAATCCAGGGACCGAACTTGAGTCTCTTGCATCTCCTGCCCTAGCAGGTGGATTCTTCACACTGTGCCACCTGGGAAGCTGGTGACCAAAGAATATCTCTCCAGGAGAAAATGTCACCGTGGGTTATCAGGTGGTAGAAGCCACAAGACAAGTGTGTGCTCTGCTCTGCACAGCAAGGTGGGGGGAAGCACATCAAATGCACCAGTGCTGGAGGAATGAATTTCGGTTGATGCATGAGCTTGTTGCCTAATGATTTCCCATTCATTCTCTTGTAAGGGGAAGATTAGATATTTATACCATTTAGATGCACAGCATACTAATGAGCAGCACATGGGGCCAGGGCAGGGCAGGGTCGGCTGGCCCAGCCAGCACAGAGCCAGCAGAGGAGGGAGGCAGAACAGGGCTGCGGTCTGGTTGCCCGTGGAAGCTGGGTTCTGCGGGCAGCTGACTAGGGTGGGCAGTGGGGCTGTCTGGATGCTAGGAATTTATCAAGGGTGAGGAGGGAACTGTCCCCACGGTTCTGAGCCTCTGGCAGCATCTTAAGGCCATTTCATCTGAAGCTGTAGAGATGGACCTATTGTGAAAGGCTGAGTTTAGAAATGACTTGAAAGAGAACACCCAAGGCCAATGGAGCGGTTACTGAGCAACTCTGCATATAGCCGGGTCAGAGCCCTGTCTGGACCAATTAGCTTTGTTTTCCAGCCCCGCTGGGAAACCTTTAACCCCCTGTACCCAAGAAAGGCTACTGGTCCCAGGTGGCCCAAGTGAGAGGCTGTGGAAGGCCGGTGCAGCCATCACCTCTGCTGAAGGGACAACTTGCTGGTCTGGAGCTCTCGCTTGCAGTGCGGGAACCCTGCGGCAATTCTGGGATTCTGTCTCCTCCCTCTCTACCCCGAAAAGACTTGTTGCCTGTGGGTTGGAGCTCAGACCCACACCCCACTTCTCCCCCTTGCTGGGTTCTTGATGGATTTTCAGCAACCCTTGGGTAGAGGAGCCTTGGCCCTTTGAGTAGTTCCTGAAAGAGTCAAGGTCACATTGGCTGCGGAACCTGNACCTCTGCTGAAGGGACAACTTGCTGGTCTGGAGCTCTCGCTTGCAGTGCGGGAACCCTGCGGCAATTCTAGGATTCTGTCTCCTCGCTCTCTACCCCGAAAAGACTTGTTGCCTGTGGGTTGGAGCTCAGACCCACACCCCACCTCTCCCCCTTGCTGGGTTCTTGATGGATTTTCAGCAACCCTTGGGTAGAGGAGTCTTGGCCCTTTGAGTAGTTCCCGAAAGAGTCAAGGTCACATTGGCTGCGGAACCTGGGCCTGGTGGGGAGAGTCACATTCTCAGGACCTGAGCTTTGAGTGTGGTGGGACCCCTGGTGCACCCCCTTCCTACTTCCTCCCAGAGTAGAACAAGAGCTCAGAAGGCAGGGCTGCAGGTCTTATTTCTGGAGCAGGGAAAGCTCTCCAGGCTTCAACATCCCCATCATCACTTGGCATCCTTGAGGGAGGCAAGCAACCAGGCCCTTCTCTCCTCCCGTCTCAGAGGAGAAATGCTGGCCAGGTGCATTCTACATTGGCAGGGGCTGAAGGAATCAGCTGTGTGGGATCTGGTCTGGACATTTTTGCCCTTATCCCAGCCGAAGAATTGATGCTTTTGAACTGTGGTGCTGGAGAAGACTCTTGAGAGTCCCTTGGACAGTAAGGAGATCAAACCAGTCAATCCTAAAGGAAATCAACCCTAAATATTCATTGGAAGGACTGATGCTGAAGCGCCAATACTTTGGCCACCTGACACAAAGAGCTGACTCATTGGAAAAGACCCTGGTGCTGGGAAAGATTGAAGGCAGGAGAAGAGGGTGACAGAGGATGAGATGGTTGGATGGCATCACTGATTCGATGGACATGAGCTTGGGCAAACTCTGGGAGATGATGAGGGACAGGAAGGCCTGGCGTGCTACAGTCCATGGGGCCGCAAAGAGTAGAACACGGACACTGAACAACAACAAACAACGGCCTGAGGGTGGAGGTGCAGGAGAGCTCAGCGTTCCTGAGAATAATGAGGATAATGAGGCCAGGCCCCAGGGAGTGTGGGGGTAAGTGAACATTAGCAGAGACAAGCAGCTCCAGCTGAGCAGCAAGTAAACAAGTGAGGCTGCAGCCCCGAGCCACATGGGGGCTTCAGACTCAGGCTGGTGTCAGGCTGCCAGGAGGGCACAACCAGGGCTCACAGGGGCCAGGCCACCAAAACAGTGGGCAGGGCTGGCTGGCTTCATACATTATTCAGAGCAGTTCTGACTGGAGGGCCAGGGGAGCAGTCTTCACGGGTTTGGGAGGGCAGCCCGGGCCCAGGCCCAGCCTTGCTCCTTTCACACCTCCTGGAGCCTCCATGTGACCCTGATCTGCCCTGTGCACCTCTCTTGGAAGGTTCTATCTCTCGGCTTCTCTCCAGGCTTGGTCCTGCTTGCAAGAGTCGAGTCTAGAATTCAAGGCAGAATTCCAGGGATACCTAGCCTTGCTGCAAATTCCTGATGCAAGGTGCTGTCTTGGCCTGATTTGCTCTGAGTGGAATGGGGCCGCTCACCCACTCCCCCCAGCTCCATCCCAGTTCTTCCCAAGTGTGGCAGATACACACATGCACACTGCAAAACCAGCCTGCCAAGTCACTGAGAGCTCACTTCCCTAAATGACACATAAACGAAAAACAAGAGTTCCCCTAAAATGATACATACAACCATGTCCCAATCTTCCACCAATGATCTCCTCTCCAATGGGGCTCCAACAGCTCTTGGCAAGGCTGATGCTGAGCAAACTGGTCACATCTCAGTCTGCATCTAACTTGATCCATGGCAGGGTCTGATGATGTTGCTCCTTCCCGCTCTCATCCTGGACACATAGTCTTGGTTTCCCTGGAAACTGTACTTTCCTAGTTTTTCCCTCCTAATTAACTGGTTGCTGGTTATCAGCCTCCTTTGCTGACTTTTCCTCATGGTCCCCACGGTCTAAACAGTAGAGTGTCCCATGGTTCAGTCTTGGGTCTTTCCTCTTCTCTAAATTTGGGATCTCAACTAACCTCACGGATTTTAACACCATCTACATGCTGATATCCCCATATACTGAGTTGTTCAGCCAAGGCTTCTCTTCTGGTGCATTCTTTATCCAAGTTACTATCCAACACCTCCACTTGAATATCCCAAAAGTATCTCAACTGCCACATGTTCAAATCTGAGTTCTTGATCTTCCTCCTCATATGGGTTCTCCCTCCAGAATTCCCCAACTCAGTTGATGGAGATTGCTGAGTTGCTCAGGCTGACAATCTTGATTCTTCTCTTTCTCTACACCTTAGACCCCACACCCAATCTGTCAGCAAATACTGCTAATTCTGCTTTTGAAATACATCAAGAATCAAGAATCAAGAATAGCTTACATCTCTACCCCCATCTCTGTCCAAGCTACCACTGTCTCTCACGGCAACAGCTTCCCAATGGATATCCCTGTCTTTGCCCTGGTTGTATAGTCTATTTCCAACCTGTCAGCCCTAGTGATGCTTTTAAACTTTTGACTGTGGAACTCCATAAACCTTTCCTGCCCCTTCCCCCTTCTCACTTCATCTTTTATTCTCTCTCCTCTCCAGCCCCATTTCTGCTTCAGCCACATTGAACCTTTACTTCTTTGGACAAGCTGGGTGTTCTCCCACCTCAGGATCTCTGCATTTGGCATTTTCTCTGTCTGGACCTCTGCATGGCTCTCTCCCCTCTTATCTCTCAGGCCTACTCAGCTGGCCTCCTCTTGGGGATATCTCCCCTGACTAACCTGTTTTACCCTGTGATTGGGCTGCCCAGGTGGTGCCAGTTGTAAAGAACCCACCTGCCAATGCAGAAGACACAAGAGACTTGGATTTGATCTCTGGGTTGGGAAGATCCTCTGAGGAGGAAGTGGCAACCCACTCCAGTATTCTTGCCTGGAGAATTCCATGGACGGAGGAGCCTGGCGGATTACAGTCCCTGGGGTCACAAAGAGTTGGACACGACTGAGCAGCTGAGTACGCAAGCTCAGGACCTCTCCTCCAGCCATCCTCCCAACTCAACACACCCCACCACACTTCCAGGCTTTATTTTCTCCAGGCCACTCATCACTGTCAAACATACTATTTATCTCACTTACTCATTACACCAGGGTGTAAGCTCCCTGAGAACAGGGGCTTCCTTTACCATGCATCCACAGTGTTTTTTTTTTTCTTTTTTTTACTGTTCATGGGGTTCTTGCAGGCAAGAATACCCGAGTGGTTTGCCAGCTGAAGCTCCAATACTTTGGCCACCTGATGTGAACAGCTGACTCACTGGCAAAGACCCTGATGCCGGAAAAGATTGAGGGCAGGAGGAGAAGGGGACGACAGAGGATGCGATGTTTGGATGGCATCACCGACTCAAAGGACATGAACTTGGACAAACTCCAGGAGATAGTGAGAGACACGGAAGCCTGGCGCACTGAAGTCCGTGGGGTCGCAAAGAGTCAGACTCAACTTCGCGACTGAATAGCAACAACCATCTGCAATGTCCAGAACTGTGCCTGGTACCTTGCAGATGCCTGAAGAAATCACCACTGGATTAGCAATTGCTGAACCACCCCTCCTTGGCTATCCTCAGTTCTCTTTTCGCTGTGCTCTCCGCCTGCTTGGTATCCTTTGCTGGACCCTCTCCTCTTTCTTCTTGACTGTGACTGTTCTCCAAACTCAAATCTTATTCTTGAATTCTCTTTTGCCATCTGCATCCCCCGTTCCACTCTCTCACTCTTCCAGCTTCTCACCTCTGTCTTCCCCCATTCCCTTTTCATACCTAGTTAAATAGTGTTCTTTTGGTTACATTTTTACTTGCTCTGAAACCTCCACCCAACAGTCAGCTTCTTGAAAATAAGGACTATGTTTGTCCTTCAATACCCAGCGTTCTTGGACCCAAATAATTTCTTAAGAGGTTACTGAAGACATGTGGGTGAAATTTCATTATGCTTCCCTCTTGCTCCTGCCCTCCCTCCTGGCCAGGGTAGAACTGGGAGCCTGAGATCCAAGGTGGGCACTTTGAAGGTGTTGCATCAAACTGCCAGTTAATGAATATCTGGGAGGCTTTGTCCCAGGGTGATTGAATGAGTCGCAGTGACTCAATTTTGCAGATTNCCAGTTGTAAAGAACCCACCTGCCAATGCAGAAGACACAAGAGACTTGGATTTGATCTCTGGGTTGGGAAGATCCTCTGAGGAGGAAGTGGCAACCCACTCCAGTATTCTTGCCTGGAGAATTCCATGGACGGAGGAGCCTGGCGGATTACAGTCCCTGGGGTCACAAAGAGTTGGACACGACTGAGCAGCTGAGTACGCAAGCTCAGGACCTCTCCTCCAGCCATCCTCCCAACTCAACACACCCCACCACACTTCCAGGCTTTATTTTCTCCAGGCCACTCATCACTGTCAAACATACTATTTATCTCACTTACTCATTACACCAGGGTGTAAGCTCCCTGAGAACAGGGGCTTCCTTTACCATGCATCCACAGTGTTTTTTTTTTTCTTTTTTTTACTGTTCATGGGGTTCTTGCAGGCAAGAATACCCGAGTGGTTTGCCAGCTGAAGCTCCAATACTTTGGCCACCTGATGTGAACAGCTGACTCACTGGCAAAGACCCTGATGCCGGAAAAGATTGAGGGCAGGAGGAGAAGGGGACGACAAAGGATGCGATGTTTGGATGGCATCACCGACTCAAAGGACATGAACTTGGACAAACTCCAGGAGATAGTGAGAGACACGGAAGCCTGGCGCACTGAAGTCCGTGGGGTCGCAAAGAGTCAGACTCAACTTCGCGACTGAATAGCAACAACCATCTGCAATGTCCAGAACTGTGCCTGGTACCTTGCAGATGCCTGAAGAAATCACCACTGGATTAGCAATTGCTGAACCACCCCTCCTTGGCTATCCTCAGTTCTCTTTTCGCTGTGCTCTCCGCCTGCTTGGTATCCTTTGCTGGACCCTCTCCTCTTTCTTCTTGACTGTGACTGTTCTCCAAACTCAAATCTTATTCTTGAATTCTCTTTTGCCATCTGCATCCCCCGTTCCACTCTCTCACTCTTCCAGCTTCTCACCTCTGTCTTCCCCCATTCCCTTTTCATACCTAGTTAAATAGTGTTCTTTTGGTTACATTTTTACTTGCTCTGAAACCTCCACCCAACAGTCAGCTTCTTGAAAATAAGGACTATGTTTGTCCTTCAATACCCAGCGTTCTTGGACCCAAATAATTTCTTAAGAGGTTACTGAAGACATGTGGGTGAAATTTCATTATGCTTCCCTCTTGCTCCTGCCCTCCCTCCTGGCCAGGGTAGAACTGGGAGCCTGAGATCCAAGGTGGGCACTTTGAAGGTGTTGCATCAAACTGCCAGTTAATGAATATCTGGGAGGCTTTGTCCCAGGGTGATTGAATGAGTCGCAGTGACTCAATTTTGCAGATTCTTTGACTCTAATTGAAAAAGCCTTCTGTAAGCTACCCTTGGATTCTGTTGCACTGAAGCACATGGGTGTGAGAAGAGGATGCAACTAACTCTTTTCTGGCAAGGAAAGCAATTTCATTCCAGGAGGCCAGTCTTCCACCAACACACTGGGACCTGCATGTCCCTCTGGGACAAGAGAACTGCCTTCCTACCTCCCCCATCAGATTGTGAAGCTTTGAGGACTGGACTGAGTTGAAGTTTTCATATCCCCCGGGCCAGCCTGGTGTCTGGTACACAGTAATTACACCACAAATAGTTACTGCACAAAGAGAAGAAATCCACCATATGAGAGGTTCTTTCTAGATCTTTCCCCCAATCCAAAGAAAATAGAGAAACACACTCCCTTCCCTCTGACTCTCTCTTAATACTTTCTTCCTTCACTGCCATCAAAGCCTAGCCTAACATTTTCTTTTCCTAGAAACTTTCCCAAACCAATCTCGTCTGACTCTGATTTCTTTTCTCTCCTCACCATTTCTGCTTACAGCTGCACACAGCAGCTTGGGTAGTTTTGTTTGTGGACATCTCAATTGGTCTGTCCCCAAGCGTGTGCCCTCTGTGTGAGAGGGTTGGGAGGTTGGAAGGGGGAGTCACGGGACACAATTCCCATTAGCCTAAGCTGTAGGAGCCAGGCTCTTTCTTTGTCATCCTTTCCACAGCCCAGCCAGGCTTCTATACACAACATGTGCTCAGTGATCAAACTGGCAGCACATAGTTGACACTCAGGACGTGTTTGTTGACTGAAAGAGGAATGAATGTCAAACTCAGTGCCCATAGGAAGAACGCTGGGGAGACGGTAACAGAATCAAAGTGTCAGCACAAAAGTCCCCTGGAACAAGAGGAATGAACCAGGTCACGAAGAAAAATCCAAACCAAACGCTCCTCTGGATTTCCTGACGAGCTGCACAATTTCAGGGTCTGTCTTCTGCCCAAGGAGCAACATAACACACTTACTCCCCCCTAGCCGTGCAGGACATGGGCTCTGCTGAAGGCCTGGACTTGCTGACGGCTTCCACCACTGCCTGTCTGGGTGGCAGTGGGTATCCCTGAGCCTGCAACCTCCATTTCTTTACTTACACATAGGGCACAGTAATACGGCTTCTGGTGAGGATGAAATGGGATAAAGTTGCTTGTGCTCTTGGCTCCTGGTAGAAACTCAAGTAAGAACCTCCATATTAATAACTGGCAGAGGGGGGACCTGAGAGGCAGGGAGGGTGCTGAGCCCAGGTGTAGGACTGTGTCTCCAAGGAAAAGGAGGAAGGCCGTTTGCTGACGGGGCCTTGCTTGTGGCACCAACTCCTTGGAGGACATTTCCCAGGGGCTTGAAGAGAGGACACTGAGGGGAGGGAATTCTGCCCAGTGGCCTATCAACCAGGGTTTAGGCCTCTACTAGGGAGACCACACTCCCACGCACTGGGTTTTTCTGCTATGAAATCACTTCTTTACAGGAGAAGCTGAGAATCTCAGAGTCTCATAACTTGGAAACTGCTTTCTGAGGAAAGTGCAGCCCAGAGAGGGCAAGTCACTTTTCCAAGGTCACACAGAGAACACACGGTAGGACAATACATAAAAGAGAGAAATAAATAAAATAGGAATGAATAACAGCCAACCACCTGTCGGAATAGATGGTCCAGACCAAAGTTGGGGCTCAGACCCGGGGGTGGTATAAATAGTGCCCTGGAGGCTGAGTTAGAAGAGAGGCACCGTAAGCATGGAGCTCGGCAGGCTGCCCTGTGACGGTGCTGCCCTAGGCAGCTTTGCATTTTATTTAGGTGACTACATATAATACAAACTAGGGACCATTATTACCTCCCACTTTCCTGATGAAGAAACTGAGGCACAGTTTAGACAACGTCCCTAGGGTCTCAAAGCTACAAAGTGCAAAAGCTAGAATACAAAAGTTTGTCTGGGACCGAAGCCTGAGCTCTTTGTACCCAGCTCTGCTCATTCCCAGGCTAGAGAATAGACTGTTCCAGCACACAAGGCCTCCCTTCCCCACTGCAGACTAAGTCCAGGCTCCCTGATAGTCTATGGAGTACTGCACTGCCACCAAAACACACACACACACATGCACTCACACACACACACACACACATGCACACGCACATGACTGCACACGCTCACTCTGACCTGTGGGAACCCGGTAAGGCAGAAAGATGGCCAAGTCCATTAACACCACCAAGCATGGCACACATTTATGGCCCCAATTACAGCCTCCATGAAGGAGCAGGAATGGGGACAGGAACAGTTGCGTGCGCTGGGGTCTGAGGCCTCTGTAGCAATAACTACAAGATTACAGAGATGTTAGCAAACCTTGGTGAGGGCAGCTCTATTATAATGATAAATCTACAGCTTTATATAGAAATAATGAGACTAGGGGCTGAAAGGGGGGAAGGGAAGAGCAGAATGATCTCAGCCAGTGGAAGTTCTGCGTGGAGAGAAAAATGGCAAACCGCAGGGAACTCCCAGGAGACCTCCAGGGGACCTTAGTCAAGCCAGCGAGAGGGGGAAGCCTCAGTGGCAGCCTGAGTGTCTTGATTCTGGGGAACAATAGAGGGCTCCGACGGCTTCTCACGCTCCAGTTGAGGGGGAGGGGTAGCTCTGTTACAGCCTAAGCTTCGCCCAGAACACCCTGGGGATGCTGAGGCCAGTGTTCCTTGGGCCTTCTGGGTTTGCACTTAAAACAGCTCGCCTAATTGGATGCATACCTTCCCTTCACTAGCTTTGAAGCTCCACGTTCAGTGCTCGTAAGGAAACAACACAAATGCTCCAGGCTTTGCTACTCTAAACCACCTTAAGCGGGGTTTGGTCCTGGGGCAGGGCTTGGTTCCACCTGCCAGGGCTGCACCTGATCTTCCCGTCTGCGTGCGAGGAGCAACAAGCAGACAGCATTCATAGACTGGTGTGACCTCAGAGCACCCTCCCCACCTGCTTCTCACAGGGCCTCCACTTCAGTCCAGACCACCTGATCCGACTGGTTCATTTCTTTGCTACTTCNCCACCTTAAGCGGGGTTTGGTCCTGGGGCAGGGCTTGGTTCCACCTGCCAGGGCTGCACCTGATCTTCCCATCTGCGTGCGAGGAGCAACAAGCAGACAGCATTCATAGACTGGTGTGACCTCAGAGCACCCTCCTCACCCGCTTTTCACAGGGCCTGTGAGTCACTGACCCTCCACTTCAGTCCAGACCACCTGATCCGACTGGTTCATTTCTTTGCTACTTCAGACATCAGCCATCGACCCGAACCGTTACTCTGAAGGAATGCAGAGCCATGCCTAGCTCTGCTCATTTTCAAAATACTACTTGACTTTCTCCTCCAGGAAGTCTTCCCAGGTTAACTGCACTGCTTCTTTAATAATCCTTTCCCTGTGCACCAGTATGTAGTTTTATTTGAATTAACTAAGACATCGGTCATTCAGCAAGAAGGTGCTGAGATCTTATGTTTGCATAAAATGGCACGCTCAGCCCTGAGGGAAAATAAAAAAGTCAAATGTGGGACACAAACCATTCCTAAGCCACTGGGAGGACTTTGCAAGACAGAATATGATTCGGTGTGTACCTGAGGGGCCCAGAGAATAAATCTAGGAGTGACTTCTCTGAGAGTGGAAGGACTCTGGGGGAAGCTTTCAAAGGTGGGCTGGTTTGGGTCAGAGAAGTAGGGGAAAGGCCTGGCTGCCAGAGGGAACCTTGGGAACAAAGGCAAGAGGCAGAAATGCTGGGCATGTTCAGGGACCAGCCTGTAGGTTAGAGGAGCTGGAGGCCAAAATGCAGCTCTAGGAACGGAATCTGGCAGGAATCTGGCACGCTGGAGAGATGGGAGCCGACTGGGCTCATCCACACTGGCCCCCACGGTGCTGGCTACAGGATTTCACATACATCGAGTGCTCAGTCATTCCCGTCACTGTGACTTGGGCCTCTATGGCCTCAACGTAATTATAGTTTTAGAGTCAGCTCAACCCAAAGCACCAGCCCTTTATTTCTTTTTCCCTTCCTTTGCCTGAATCCTCATCCCCCAGGATAAAGAGACTGCCCCTGAGAGCCAGCCTGCTGAGAAGCTGCAAAGAGGAGGGCCCTGGTGGCCTCACCAGACAGAACATTCATCCCACAGACTGCGAGCAAGATGGGTGTATGAGCAAGTCACCCCACCTTCAGCTTCGGAAACTCCTGGTCCCAGACTCCTCCTGTCCTTGGCTAGAATGCTTCCCTGTCCTCTTTGCATATCAAGTTATGTATAGCAATCCCTCCCCACACAGCTAAATTCTCTTTCATCCAAGAAACTGTCCCTGACTGTCCTAATTCTCAGATCTTACAACTTCACACATTATTTGCTACTTTGCATCACTAGCTTCTGCATGAACATTTCTTGTCTCTATAATTCAAGTTCTGCATTGGGTCAAAGAGGCTGTCTTCTATCCCAGACCCCTCTTGCTCCCCAGTGCTTTGCACAAGGTCCTGCTTAAGAGAAGATGGAGGAGGACTATAATGGTATTGACTGAGGGTGATGAGGATGGTGAGGGTCTGTGATTTTTCTCAAGCTGGGCTGGGGAAGAGGTGTGGGACAAGAGGAGGTACAGCCACAGAATTCTAGGAAGTTAGCATTCAGGTGAGGGGCATCCCTGAGCACAGGCTGCCTGCTCCAGGATGAGGGCTTCCATTGTGCCTGGAGCTAAAGTCACAGGAAAGGGAGGTGGAGGAGAAGGGAGGCTCCTCAGAGGACTGAGTTGAGTCCTGCTCCTCACAGCCCCTGGCCCCCACCCCTCTCTCTCTGAGTCCCTGGGCCTCAGCCTCAGGATGGGGAGGACTAAGCTGCTCTTCGCTACCTGTACAGTCACCATAATGAAGCTGTTGCCATTTGAGACCACAAGGGAAGAGCTGTACCAGATGTAAACTTCACAGTGATTGATAGAGCAGAGCTCCTGAGCTTGGGGCTGGTGCACAGCTGCTGTTCCAGCCGGCCCCATCTGCCCGCCCTGTCTGCAAGCCCCCCTGCCTGTGCTGTTCTCTGTTCTTGGGGATGACATTTCAGGAAAGCAAAAGTAGGGGAAGCGCTGGGACGTCAAACTGGACCAAAGTTAGCACCAGCTAGGAGAATGGGATCAGAGAAGGCAGTGGCATCCCACTTCAGTACTCTTGCCTGGAAACTCCCATGGTTGGAGGAGCCTGATAGGCTGCAGTCCATGGGGTCGCTAAGGGTCGGGCACGACTGAGCGACTTTCACTTTCACTTTTCACTCTCATGCGTTGGAGAAGGAAATGGCAACCCACTCCAGTGTTCTTGCCTGGAGAATCCCAGGGACAGAGGAGCCTGATAGGCCGCCATCTATGGGGTTGCACAGAGTCGGACACGACTGAAGCGACGCAGCAGCAGCAGCAGGAGAATGGGATAGACCTTCCCGGAGCAGAAACAGAGCCCACCAAGCTTTCTCTCCTTGAACAAATCAATTCCTTTTCCCACCAGAGTGGGGTTGATTTTCCCAGCCTCTTTCCTTAGAAATTCAATACATAGATATTGAGCATTGATTGTCCACAGGGAAAGTCTGAACTCAGAGAAATAGTGAAAGAAATATCCCAGGGGACACTCAACCACTTGGCGTTCAAGACACCAGACACAAGGCCATTGGCATTTGGTGGCAATACCCCTTCAGGGCTCTCAGCTGCCTGGCTGAACTTAGAGAGAGGTGCCTCCCACACCTACATCTGTGGGATGCAATTACACAGCTTCTTCAACAGCCACCCAGGGCCCTGGAGAACACTGTCTACACTGGACCCAAGGGTTTTGGAGATACCCTCTTAGTTCTCTGTGCCAAACCTGCCCCCCTCTTAAAAAGCCAACTCAAGCCCTACTCATTTTCAAAATAGTGCTTGACTTTCTCCTCCAAGAAGTCTCCCTGGGTTAACCGTATCCAACTCCCATTGCTGCTTTAATAATCCTTTCCTTGTACACCAATACATAACCCTTTCCTTGTGCAACTTGAAACCTTCCTGGTTAATGCTAATTGATTGTGAAGAGCCCAGCATCTGGCTCTGTGGTGTGTGAATTAGCCAGGTCTCCTTCCAGGCTGGCCTCCTCCCCTACCACCTTCCAGATGGCGCAGGCAGGCAGGGCCTGAGAGCAGGGGCTCTGCTGCATGACAGTTTCTAGTTCTGGTTGTTAAGTATTTCCAGTCCCTCTTCTGGACATGTGGTAGGATTGCTTTGCCCTGTCCCCTTAATATTAGGAGTCACATGCGTCTTGCTTTGGCTAATGAAAGGAAGTGACATGTGTCATTTCAGCATGGAAGCTTTAAGAAACAGTGCACAATTTGCCACATCCCCTCCTTCCTGAGGTGGTAACTAAGAGCACAGGGTCAAAACGGAGCCTCTGTAAACTTGGTGGCAAGGTAGAATGGAACCCTGGTCAAGCTGCAAAGCACACGTAACATGAACGAGAACTAAATCTTGGCTGCTTTAAGCTACCAAATCCTAGGATTATTCGTTGCTGCGGCATAACCTGGTTTATCCTGATTAATATAGCCTGTCCTTGATTGCCTGTGCCAGGCTTCTAGTACACATCAAAGCCCTTGGCACATGCTGCTGTCTGAGTCAGTCTATAGGCCTGGCCCCATCCTCACCCATGATTAAAGACATACATTATAGGTGGTAGTCCTGAGGCCTAGCAGGTAGAGGCAACCACTACAGAAGATTCTTCAGAAGCAATAGATACAAATCCCCTTTCCTTCCCTTCCCAACCACTTGAGAGCTCTGCTGTCATCCTCCCTCCCCGCCCACCCCCCAATCTGGGGCCCGGTGCAAGGATTTCCCCTGGGGTGGGCTGGCCTATGAGTCCCAGTCCCCTTTCACATCCTGAAGGGCAGAGGCCCATTTGTCTCTAGGGGTTCGCGGGTTCAGGGACACATCAACTCAAATCCAGAACTATAAACCCTCAAGAGGCCCCCGGGGCCAGCGGTACTCACACTCGTGGCGTACTGGATGTCCTTCCAGATGGAGGTTTCCCGGGACAGGTCGGAGGCCTCAAAGAGGTTGTCCAGGATCACCTCCCCGATCATGTCGTGGCGGGAGAAGCGGTCAAAGTCGAAGACGCTGAGATGCAGCTTGCGGTCGGCCAGCTCCTCGTAGGGCACCGGGAAGTGGAAGTTCTCGTCGAAGGTGGGGTTCAGGGTTTTGCGGTGCACCCGGGTCTGCAGCTTGCACTTGCGATCGGGCAGGAGGTAGATCTTGACGTAAGGGTCGGAGCTGCCACAAAAGTCCTTGGCTGGGAGGTCGAAGGCCTTCAGGATGCGCACAATCAGGGTCTCGTTCTCGTAGTCGTAGCGCAGGCTGAAGTTGATCTTCCCGCAGCTCTTGGCCTCGGATTTGGCATCGTCCCCATCCACCGACTTCTGCTTATAGAGTTCGGGCTTGATGCGGCCGATACTGGTGGGCTGCTCCGCCGCTGGGGGCAGCTCGTTGCCGTAGTCCACGCTGGACACGTGCATCTGCCGCGGCAGGTGGCGCTTGAAGGACGTGTGCCTGGAGGAGGGGCGGAGGGGTGAGAGAGTGAGGTCGGGGGACGGGAGAGCGAGGTGCAGGCCGACATGGCTCAGGACTCTGGCTCATCCTACCCCGTGTGAGGCCCCCTTTACTTCCTGCTAGGTGACCCCCTTTACCGCTGCCGCACTTTGCCCGCGTGTCTTAATACNCCACGCTGGACACGTGCATCTGCCGCGGCAGGTGGCGCTTGAAGGACGTGTGCCTGGAGGAGGGGCGGAGAGGTGAGAGAGTGAGGTCGGGGGACGGGAGAGCGGGGTGCAGGCCGACATGGCTCAGGACTCCGGCTCATCCTACCCCGTGTGAGGCCCCCTTTACTTCCTGCTAGGTGACCCCCTTTACCGCTGCCGCCGCACTTTGCACGCGTGTCTTAATACACATAAAGTAGTTGGAATGGGGCCTGGTACACAACAAGCTTTAGTAAACATTAGCCACTGTGATCTTTTCCCCTGCTTTTCTGCTTCTGACTTTCTAGATTTCTTTCCTGGTAGACGAGACTCTGGTTCACCTATTTAAAAAGCTCCCCTATTTAGAAGGACCATCCTTTCCCACCCTCCACACAGCATTCCTTCACCACCACCACGATCATCACCCCCTTTCCTCTGCCACTTTCTAGCTACACGACCTGGGACACATTATTTAATCTCTCTGTACTATAAGATACGAAAAAATAAAAGTAGCAATTGCATAGCATTTCTGTGGGGTGAAATGAATGCACAAAAAGCGCTTAGAACAGAGCCAGATATATAATGAGCTCTTATTATCTCATGGAGTCTTACGTTGGCTCCTCACAGCAACCTTATGAACATCATTAGCCCTATTTTACAGTTGGGAAAACTGAGGCTTAGGAAAATGAGCAATTTGCCTGATGTCANTGTACTATAAGATACGAAAAAATAAAAGTAGCAATTGCATAGCATTTCTGTGGGGTGAAATGAATGCACACAAAGCGCTTAGAACAGAGCCAGGTATATAATGAGCTCTTATTATCTCATGGAGTCTTACGTTGGCTCCTCACAGCAACCTTATGAACGTCATTAGCCCTATTTTACAGTTGGGAAAACTGAGGCTTAGGAAAATGAGCAATTTGCCTGATGTAAAAAAACACACTCCATAAATGTGACCCAGCACTTGCACCATTTCTGCTTTCAGTCTGAAGACCAGGCCTGCTTCCCTTTGGCTGGTCTACTGGGATCCTGGACCCAGGAATCCGCAAAAGCCCCAGATTTTTGATAAATACAACACCTTATGCATGCACGTTCCACATCTTTTAAACGTTTCTGAATTTAGAGTAGGTTTTGTCATTGCATGGTGGTTGCTTTTTGTCATTTTGTTTGTTCAAATAAAGAATGTTGTACACAATTTCTGTAAGGCAGGGAAACTCTGTCAAAGGCTATTCTCCTTCTCAAAATGTTAGGAATCTCTTCCTTCTCTCCCGCACACTGCAGACTCCATCTCAGAGGCGGTGCAGCCATAGACACGTCACTAACTTTTATGCCCCTGCACGTCTGCATATTCCTTTCCCTCTGGACAAGCCAACACCTCCCAGCCACACACATCTCAGGGCTGGCCCCCTGCACAGCACCCCACCTCCAAGGTTCCCCTCTCCTGAAGTCACTCCTGGTACCCACCTCCGAGCCAGTCACCCACCACGGAAGACATCACCTGACACATTCTCCAACCAGAACAAGCACATGATTATTTCCGGTCTCTGATCCTCACAGGCTGGAATCTCATTCATGTATTGGATTATTCAGGAATGTGGAGGTAAGGAAGGCAGGGTCCACCCCTCACCTGGTGGACGACGCTGGCTCTGTGGTCTGTCGCTGCAGCCGTGTGTGGCGCTTGATGTGCTCTTTGACGGACATCTGCACCTCGGCCGGGATGTCTGGGGATGTGTGGCTGATCTTCACAGCCGCCTCTAGGAAGCCCAGGCTGTGGGGGTCCTTGAGCTTGTCCGCCATGTTGCCTCTGGAGCGGGGGCTCTGGAAGGCCTCCGGGGAGGGGTTAGCAGAGGAGGGGCTGGAGGCCTCCTTGTTCCTCCAGGGCATCCAGCACAGCTTCCAAAAGAGAAAGAGAAAAACTGCCACCAGGGCCACGCCACACACAATAACTACCACTGCGAAGAGGCTGAGAGAGGTGCCTGCCCTCCGCCAGGCAGGGAGGCACAGAGACAGACGGAGGTGGGGAGAAGCGGGAAGGGTTTGCAGAGAGGGGCCACACACAAGGGACAGAGACGGAAGAAGAGAAAAGAGCGGTCATGAGAAGGCTGCCCAGGCACAGGAGGGATGGTTGTAGGGTCAGTGCTCCACATCCAGCTTGTGAAGTATCTGCAGCCTCGTGTTCACCTCAGGCTGATTTCTCCAGCCTCGCCCCTCCCCCCACCGCCAGCTTGGGGAGCACCTGGGCTGCCTCCCCGACTCCCTATTGGCGTGTGTCTGGGGAAGGGAAAGTAATTTAAATAACAGCCTAAGCAAATGTGCAAATTCGTGAAGCGTTCACATTTGGATGCTGTTTGAATTCCTATTAGAACTGTTACTATGGCCAGACTTATCGCAGAGTAGTTTTTTGCAGACAGCTCTCTTCCTCCACAGGTTGTGAGGCATCAGGGGCTCCAGGCTGAGATACTTCATTCTCTCCGCTCACCCCAAGCCCACCAAGCCCACAGCAGGAGCTAATATATAGTGAGTAGGTTGACTTGAAGGGAACGAGATCAAGCATGATCTCCTTGAGGGTGGGGATCAGGTCCAATGCTTCTCCTGTATTCCCAGAAGTGTGCACACAGTAGGCTCAACAAATACTTGTATGAAGTTGGACTCTCCCTAGCGAAGGAAATGGCAACCTTTTCCAGTATTCTTGCTTGGAAAATTCCATGGACAGAGGAGCCTGAAGGGCAACAGTCCATAGGGTTGCACAGAGTTGGACAGGACTGAGCCCGCACACACCACACCAAGCTGGAATCTGATCCACGTAGTTTACTTCAGAGCTAAATGCAAACAATTCCGATAGCTGTCCTTTGCCCGCATTCCTGTGGCTATGTGAGAGCTCTGCTATAACACTGGTATTTTTGAAAGTCATGATTGATTCAGAGGCAGGCACTCACTGTCCCACCCTGTGCCCCAAGTAGGATGTCCATTACCTTAGGAGAGTTGTGAAGGATGCCTCTCTCTGGGAGAAGTTACTAAGCACACCCGCCACCCCCACCCCCCACCTTTAGGAATGAAACTTTGAGCTCAAGGCCTCTTCTTACTCTGAGACATCAGGAAGCCTTGAACCAATGGGTTTGCACAAAGGTCACTTGTAGACAAGCCAAAAGAGGAGGCTTATTTGGCTTGCATGCGACTGAAAAAATCAAGCAGTGCCATCATCACCGTTGTCATCATCACACCAGATTCCTGGCTTCTCTGGAAATGGCCTGAGGACTTGGTAACTGGACCTGCGCTCCCTCATACTGAGAACTGGTGATGCCCTCTGGAGGGCTGTGTGCTCACCAGCTCTTGTCCCTGTTACTTGCCTGCCACTGCAGGCCTATGAGCNTGCCATCATCACCGTTGTCATCATCACACCAGATTCCTGGCTTCTCTGGAAATGGCCTGAGGACTTGGTAACTGGACCTGCGCTCCCTCATACTGAGAACTGGTGATGCCCTCTGGAGGGCTGTGTGCTCACCAGCTCTTGTCCCTGTTACTTGCCTGCCACTGCAGGCCTATGAGCTTGCAGCCTCTGAATTATCCTGTCCCAAGCCATAAGAATCTTGGGATTTAAGGTGAGGAATGACCCTACCAGTACCGAGGTCAGGCTGTTCTTTTGCAGGTGGGCGCAGTGTTCCAGACGAGGGACTTGCCTGTGGTCAGAGATCACAGAGCCTAGAGCAGGGTCCAGATGTCCACTGCCCACCCAGCCTGGGGCTCATTCCACTGTCCCAGACTGTTTGTCCTGGATTAAACTGTAGGTTACTATAACCCTGTGTTATTTTTTATTTGTCTGACTCAGGGCTTAGCATAGAAATTGACACATGAGAATGAATGAATGAATCAGTCGATCAGTGTCAAATAAAACAGCGGTCATTATCGCTCAACCAATATTTACTGAGCACTTGCCATATTCCTGGTACTAAACTAGGCTGGGAGATGCTTGGTCCCTCTTTGGGGGATCAAGAGAACTCTCACAGCACAGGCCCCAGGGAAAGCTCTCCTCCTTCCAGAGGGACCTGAGGAAGAGGCCAAAACATCAGTCATCCTCCCTGGGGAGCTAGCACTGCCTCCCGACTCCCTGGCTGTAAGGTATTGGCCTTGATCAGCTATCACCTTCAGGACTAAGGAATAAGAACATACGACCCTCATGCCTTTTGCCAGCTTCTCCAGCCCCCAGGCCCCTGCACAGAGACCTGGGAGCCTTTCCCCAGCATAGGAGCTGAGGTTAGCCCACCAGAGACTGCTAGGGGCCAGACAAACTGATTCTAAGCGAACTTCTAGACTAAAGCTCTCCAATTATGATGTGCATGCATCCTGGGAGTGTAAGAGAAAAAAATATCAGATTTCTTGAATATTTATTCATTATCTGAAAAATAAAAAAAATCAGAATTATAACATACAAATTGATAGTAATGAATTTTGTTATTGAATTTAGTCAAGTTATGAACATTACAGTGTCCAAGGCGCAAAGTGCTTTTTATGTATTCACTCATTTAAGACTCTCCAGCGAAATAGGTGAAGATTATTATCTTCATTTTGCAGATGAGGAAACTAAGGCACAGAAGGTTAAATAGATTGCCCAGGGTCACACAACTGCTAAGTGTTTGGAGAGTCAGCTTTACAATACCCCTTTTGTGCATGTGTATAGAACATGGGAGCAAATAAACACATATTGAAAGTATTAAACAAAAATAAATTTTGCTGTTATGATTTCATGATCTAAATAGTTTGGAGACTGTTTCCTTAAGCCCTGATACCCTTGGGGTTCACAGGAATGCTACCACAGATATAGCTAAGTATATGCCACAGACATATATGTGTGTGTGTGTGTGTGTGTATTCAAAAGTATCTGGCCATCTCTGAGATCTTCACATCTGTTCTTTGTTACAGCAGTTCCGGGTGCATTCTCTGCAATATGAGTCACCTTAAAACAAAAGGTATTTCTAGGGTTTTGTTTTCCTTTGATCATACATCTTTCTTGCTCTGGTAATAATTAGAATTTTAATGAGAAAGGGGGAGAAATGGGGGGGGGATCCAGAGAGCAGAGAGTGCATTTAAATGTTTCAGTCTGACAAAAAAAAAACAAAACTGAATTCATAAATGAAAAGAGAGGTGGAGGAATCAATTTTTCCTCAGCATGGTTGCTATTTGGAATGTGTCTCCACATGACCCCTGGCTGTTGTTCCCTCAGCGCTGTGAGACTATTGGGAATTGGCACCCGGTGCTCAATACTGGTTATGTAAGGCCAGGAGGCCCTTTCTCTGCCTGGAGACTCTTCCTCCAGGATACCCCACAGGTGGGCCATGCAGAGAGAATTAGGTCCCGATGCTGAGTGGGTCCACACCACAGGGGAACGAGGTGGTGAGCAAGGCTGGTAAGACCAGAATTAGGCCACGGTGGGTATGACTGCAGAGGATTTAGCTCCTTTAAAATCACTGCGTGTGGCCTGGAATTCAGCCTGCCCGCAGAGCCTGGCTGAAAATGTGTCACAAAGGGCTGTCCAAAGGCCCCGGTGACCTAAGACACTTGCCTTCCTACCCCGGGCCTGCGGGGACCAGCCCCCCAGGATGCATTGCATCTAGTAAACCGCAGGTGCACACACAGCCTTCCGAGCTGCTTCCCCACTCAAATCTTGTTTGAACCTCAACCCTGTGAGGCAGATAGCATTCTGATGGGCAGTTTAGCCACCTTTTGAGTTCTGACCAGTGCTCTTCATATTATACGATACACTAGCTTCATGGTAAGAGAGAAGAAGGACACAGTGGGGGAAGGGGACGGTAGGACAAATTGAGAAAGCAGCACTGACATATACACACTCTCATGCGTAACAGAGAGAACTAGTGGGAAGCTGCTGTGCAATGCAGGGAGCCCGGCCTGGCGCTCTGTGACGACCTGGGGAGGCAGCATGGGGGTGGGGAGGGAGACTAAAGAAGGAGGCAATGTATATATATAATTATGACTAAGTCGTGTCGACGTACGGCAGAGACCACCACAGCACTGTAAAGCAATTATCCTCCATTAAAAGAAAGAGAGGTCAGCCACGGGTAAGGGAGAAAGAGGAAACTTGGAAAAAGAGGACGAACTTCCTAAGTGTTTGTATTTCTATTCTTCCTTCCTCTCCTTTTCCTTCTTTTTTTCCCCTTCAGCCTGGAGAGAAGAAGCATTGTCTTGGAGTCAGACTGGGCTCATTCAATGTCCATCTCTATTGGTTATCAACTGTGACTCTTAATCTCTCTCAGACTCTGTTTCACCATCTGTAAAATGGGTAGAGTAATAGTAGCTACCTGACAGGGTCATTGTGAGATTTAAATGAGATCAAATGTATCAAAAGTGCAAAGGACAGTGCCTAGAATGTAGTAAGCCATATAATAAATATTTGCTATTTTTATTAGAATTATCTAGTTCTGCCCAGTCTGATTTTGAACGTCTTTTAATTTTACAATTTGTTTAGTTTTACAACACATGCAAACCATGAACACTAATAAGAGAGATAGCATTAACTTTATCATTACAAACTAGGAACAATTTTACCAGTAGAAATAATACAATTATTCTATTATATAATATATATATATAAAGATAATACAATTATTCTATTATGTCTCTCTATATTAGAATATGTATTATAATACATATATACTATAGTTAGATCTCCCTGTATCTCAAGATGCAATACATCCTATGTGAAAGATCTCACATCTCCAAGTTTTTCTGTCAATACTCATTGTTAAGTTGTTTTGCCATTACTGTCACCAACCAGCTGGTGAACAGAAGCAAGCTCCAAAGGAATAAGAAGAAATTCATTGAAGAAAAGTGTACAATTCAGAACGTACTATGCTTTTGCAAAGTTTGCTTGGAAACTAGGGAAAAGAAGTCCATTACTCAGTATTAGGTATCAGAGGAGACCAGTATTTTATGGGCACCTGGTTTGGGGAACCATATTGACCAGTTACCCAGCAGCCTCTGGGAGAGCAGATAGCGATGGGACTTGGCTTTGGAAACACACCCAGTGATCTGGTGCTGTGCAGGGCACGTGGTTTCTAGCCTGGACTGGGGAAGGGCTCGAGACACGAGGCAGACATCTCCACTGAGCACCAGTGCCGGAATGACCACAGAGCACGCTCATCAATTGTGTGACCTTCAACAAGTTACTTAACTTCTCCAAACATTGGTCTCCTCTTTTACTTCAAAGAATCACAGTAAATATTAGATAAAGTAAGGCCTTGAGCACAATGCTGGATACATGGTGTGTGTGTGCTTGGTTGCTCAGTCAGTCCGACTATTTCCAATCCTTTGACCTCCCACCAGGCTCCTCTGTCCACGGGATTTTTCAGGCAAGAATACTGGAGTGGGTTGCATTTCCTCCTCCAGGGGATCTTCCCAGCCCAGGGACTGAACCATGCCTCCTGTGTCTCCCGCATTGCCAGGTGGATTCTTTACCCATTGAGCCATCGGGGAAGCCCAATATGTGGTGAAAGTTCCCAAAGGTAAGTCGCTGTTATTTCTTCCTGGTTTTTGTTTTTGTGGTGGGTAATAGTTCGCTAGGTACAGAACAGACCCAAAGCTTGGCCACTGAGGCAGGGAAGGGGGACATGGGACCAGGGGGCAAACATATGAGAGACTTTAAGACCCTTCTTTCCTGGTGATGATGATCAGGCCCCTTCTTTCCTGATGATTCCCTGAAGGCCATCAGGGCAGGACCTGCCTGTCACCTTAAGTGAGATTGTCTGACAGAGGGGGATGGCTCGTGGCCTCCCTCTCTCTCTGGAAAATGGTAGGCTATTAATTAGCAACCCAGGCATTTCTTATCTCCCCACTGACACTTCTTTCTCCAGAGACAGAGCCCTGATACTCCAATGCTCCCTCCTCTTCTCTCCACCATAGTGTTAGGATTTATCAGCTTTTCTCATCGCTTGCTATTGTTCCCATTTTTCTAATGGGCTTCCATGTCAGGAAGATCCATTTTGTAATAGTAACAGACATTCTTGCTAACAGACTGTAATTGAAAAGATGAACTGGAGAAAGGAAGTGAAAAGAAAGGACCGTTTCCTCTGCTCCTCTCAAAGCTGGAGAAAGCTGGCTGCAGGGTCTGGGGTCGCTGATGGACCCTCAGAAATGGGCAATGTCAGGCTCTGCAGAGTGAAAGCTGCCTCAGTGAAGGAGCTCCTGGGCAAACACAGCTGGAGGCACAGACCCACACAACTTGAAGCAGCCAGCAAGAAACTCAGAGGCCCCAAACCCTGGAAGGTGCAGTGTCTAATCTAGGAAGGGAAAAGACTGGTCAGAACCATTAACACAAACACTGGTAATGGAAGTGTTAGTCGCTCAGATGCGTCCGACTCTCTGTGACCCCATGGACTACTGTAGCCCACTAAGCTCCTCTGTCCATGGGATTCTCCAGGCAAGAACACTGGAGTGGGTTGCCATGCTCTTCTCCAGGGGATCTTCCCAATTCAAGGTCAAACCCATGTCTCTTACATTTCCTGCATTGTGGGCAGATTCTTAACTGTCTGAGCCACCAAGGAAGCCCTAGTAACAGTATTTATTATTTATTTCTATACAGTGAGTGCTGTGCCCCTTACAAGATCTCTTAATCCTTACATCCTCCCTAAGAAGTTAGTATTCACCTCTCAAAGAAGGTCTTCCCTGGTGGCTCAGAGGGTAAAGCGTCTGCCTGCAATGCGGGAGACCTGGGTTCGATCTCTTGCCTGGAGAATCCCATGGACAGAGGAGCCTGGTGGGCTACAGTCCACAGGGTCGCAAAGAGTCGGACACAACTGAGTGACTTGACTTTCACCTTCACTTTCTCTTTCTCAAAAATAAAGTAACTAAGTTGAGAGATGTTAAGGTAGTAACTTGTATAAAGTGTACCTAAGCGGAAGAGTTGGGATTTGAACTGGGGATTTTCTGATGTTGGAGCCCGGGGTCTTGAGTAGTTCCCTGAGGGGTCTGGAGGCAGAGCTGAAGTGTTCCAGAGGCAAAGTCTGGGCAGAGAAGCTGGGGAGGCATTTCTTCACTATAATTAGGAGAGGGTGGGGAGCATCTTCAGGTTTTTGGCCTGACCCTCTGAACCTGGGCAGAATTCTGGAGGCCAGCCTCCTTATCCCCCGTCTCTTTCTCCTTCCCTGGAAGATGCAGAAACTATAGCCATCAGGCAAATAATCAATGGCCCCTGGAAAAGTCCCATCTGGAAATGTACCTGAGAAATCCCTGAGAGAGAGAGAGAGAGTGTGTGTGTGTGTGTTGGGACAATGAAGGCTATTTGTTCTGAGGCTCACAGACATCTTCCATTAATAATAAGCTCTGCTTGTAAATTTATTAGGAGAACCTGGTATAATTAAAATTCAGGGTTGGGGGAGGGGAAGCAGGAAGCCTTTGCTTCCTTTTCCTTTTTTCAGAGATCCAGGCTGAACTACCGATGGGGATAATTAGTGGAGTCCAAACAGAGAAGGAATTAATGCTCTTGGAAAAGCTGTGATGAGGAGAGACAATGCTGGACTAATTACAGCCGCACCAAGCTTTACGACTGGGTGCCTGTTTCCACCATCATTAGAGGATTCAGGGATAAATCGGAGACTAATATGGAGTTTCATAGTTAACAGAGGATTGGCATTAATTTAGGGATTATTTTAGTATTATTATTTTGGTGGCTGGTAACTGTACCTTTCTGCCGGGTGGTCAGGACGTGTGGCCCCTCTGAATGGAGCAGTCAAGGTTGGGATGATGGGGAGAGGGGCAGACAGAAAGTTGGATTCTTTTTCCTTCACCTCCATTTCCCTGTTTATACCTGTAACCAGTGATAAAAGAGGTCTGCCTGGTCCTCATGGAGCAAGAAAAACAGTTTAGCCCCCGCCTAGAGAGAAGGGAGGGATAAGGTAGTATTATATACCTGGAGAATCCAGAGCTGCATGTATTGCTCACTTCCACTTTTCAGTCCCTCTGCTTTCAGTTCCTAACTGTGGCTGTGTCCTTCTGTTTTTAAATTTTCCCCCCTTTTTCCTCCACCTTCTGTTTTTAGGCGTCTTTTCCTAAGTTGGACTAGCAGGGGTGCCACTTAGCTGGGTCAGGACTTTTCTCTTACCCTATGTTCCCCCTACCCCCCACCCCACTCCAGACAGTTCTGTGGGAAAGCGAAAGTGTTATTCACTCAGTCGTGTTCGACTCTTTGCAACCCCATGGACTGTAGCCCACCGGGCTCTACTGTCCTTGGAATTCTCCAGACAAGAATACTGGAGTGGGTTGCCATTTCCCTCTCCAGGGGATCCTCCTGACTCAGGGGTTGAACCTGGGTCTCCTGCATTGCTGGCAGACTCTTTACCATCTGAGTCACCAGGGAAGCCCTACACAGACCTAAAAAAAAACCTGGCCTGATCCACATGCTTCAGTCCTAGTCCTCATTATTTTCAGTCACACATCATACCCCAACTCTGTGGACAGGGAGGACACAGTCATGCTAGAACAATTAGAAAAGAATGTATCTTTTGGGCAGAGCTTGGGGGAATGGAACATTCTGTATCTACCATCCCCACTCTTGAAGTTCCCACACGAGAGAAGGTAACTTCTAGAACTGTAAATCCAAGGGCTCTACAACTCCTAGATCCTTGATCTTGGTTCTAGAATCTTAAAGCCCAAGACACACCATAGTCTGAATATCATCACCATGGGTTCTAAAGGATTCTGTATTGCACTTTTCCCCAGAGAGGGCAAAATCTGCATAATTCTTTCCTTCCATCAAGGAGTGAGGGACTGACTTAGTTACAGAAACAGAACTTCTTTGTGTGCTTGGATGAAACGCTGTGCATTTAATTTGGCATCACAAGCAGGAGAAATATTATCTGTGCTGCAAAAGGCCAACTTCAAAGCCAGGTGGCTGAATCACAGAACATCTCCAGAGTCATTAGAAAAGTGGACAAACACCACATATATCTCCTGGCCATAAGTGCACCAGAGAATCATCATTCCTGCCTGCCAGCCTAGGAGGGCAGGGCCACTCAGGCTTGCTCAACAGATCCCTGCATTTTCTGGAACAACTCTGTACTGTCAGAACCCAAGCTACCCACACCTAACACTCTGCAACTTAGCTTATGAAAAAAAAGTTTATTCACCTCCATAAGGCAAAGGACACAAAGAAAGGTGAAGATTTGCCTGCTAGTATCCCTGGGGTGGGGGTGGGGGGTGAGGGCAGGTGGATAGTAAGAAGGAAAGCAGACCCTTTACCTTTAAAGTGTTTAAAGAAAAGATAGGACTTGCTTTTAGCTCAGATAGCTGTGTACAGATGTTTCCAATTCAGGGTCTGATTGAGCTTTCTTGTGCAATTCGTATCACAGACCTTGGCATATAAGAGGGTCCCTGAAAATGATAGTAGAGTCTGAATCTCAGTTGTTGAATCTCAGGGTGTGACTTAAAATCGCATGAGCTGGGGACTTACAGGAGTAGAAAGGCAGAGGAAAACATTCAGTGGCAAAGGGATCTGGGAATACTCTCATCACTTGCATTTTTCATGAAACTGCAAATGAGAAGATGCAGCATTTCTCTGAATGGAGAAGCTGGACCCAGACAGTTCTGGAATGCAGTTGTTCTGGGATGCCTGGGAGGTGGGATACCTCAGGGCCTGATCCCAAATTCCACAGCATCACCCCAGACTCCATGCACACCTAAGCCTCCAAGATCCCAAAGCCACACTTAACCATTTTTCTTTTTCCTGCTCTGATCAAGGGTCTTCTTCTGCCTCTCCCATCCCTTTCAGATCCCTCCCCCCACAGCTTGGCCCCAGGGCTTGTGACTCAGCAGCCAAAGTTAAAGTTCCCCAGGGCTGACAACTCAACCTTGCTTTCTGAAGCAGCCTGCAGGGAAGGCATACTGATTCATCTGGGCCTGCTGGCTCTTACTCCTCAGCCTTCCCTCATCCTCAGCCTGGCCATCCAGGTACCTGTCTTTGCAGACTATGGGGTGTCCCTCTGGAGTCAGAACACCAATGCCTCCCTGTATCAGGATGTGTACACATGTATGCCAGCTGTCCCCTACCCTTAGCATTTCTGCTCTAAACAGACAGGAGGAACAGTCTCCATCCAGAACTCGACAGGTGTGTTCTCACCTTGAATTAGCCCCTTTAGGGTCTGAGGGGGTCAGCGCAAGCATTAAGAGACCCACTGGAGAAGGATCATTGGAGCAAAGAAGGGAAGGGAGCTGGGGAAGCAGGCAAGAAGAGACTCCCTGACTTGGGGAAAATTGTGTGTCTGACAGGCATACGGAGTTGGGTAGTGCAGGAGGTGATGGTACCTGAGAACCAAAATCTGATAATACTTACTGGGCCTAATTCGTTCAGAGATTCTTCAAGAAGAATCAACCTCCACTACCCTACCACCCTCTAAAAGTTCTTCTGCATATCCAACCTCAGTCCTTTCTGCTGCAGTAATCAGCTCATTGATTAAACACTGCCAGGACCAGAGTTGGGGGGAGCAGCGCCCCCTACAACCCACACAGAGGCGAAGTGGGCTCCACCCGCCCCACGGTTGGACACAGCCCCCTCACGCACACAAGCCTCCCCCAGGCCCACTACCCTCCTCCCTCTCCCCTATTCCCCAGCAGCCCTGTTCCTAACCTAGGACCTAGCTACATCTCCGACCTTTAACCTCAAAGGAAAACAGGGCCCTGGAACCTACGGTTTCTGGAGAGCTTACCCCACCTGTACCTCCTCGCAGAACCGCGGCTCAAGTCCCCGCTTCTGGTCCCAGGAGAAGCGCGTGGAGATAAAATTCCCGCCTCTCGGGGCCCCCTCCTCGCTCTCCCGCGCGGATGATGCGCCGCCGCGGGGCAACCCCAGCGTACCTCTAGGCCCAGCGCCACGGGGGTCGGGGTTGGGGTATAAGGAGGGGTGGAGTCTGTGGAGCCAAAGGAACCCCGGAGCCCGGGTCCCTGCAGGACCTCCCCACCCCCACTCCGTATTCTCTCTCGGGGTTTCACACTGCCCCCAGCCTCTCCCCACCGCCCGTTACTCCCTCCCGCCCAGGACCCTCCAGACATCGGGATCCGGACAAAGAAGCCCGGCTGCCGGGGGCGAGAGCGGCCGCGCGGGGCGGGTGAGGCAGGTAAATACCCGCGGCGGGCCGGCCGCCACGCCGCCCACCCTCCCGCGGTTCCCGCCGCCAGGGCGCGACACGCCATTCCCGCTGTCGCGACTCCCGGGAGACGCCGCAGTTGCGCGCCAGGCCCGGGCCCCGCGGGGCTCGCGCTCCGGACTCACCGGCTCCGGCGAGCTCGACCCGGCCCGGGCTCCCTCCTGTGCTCGGCAGCCGCCTGGGACTGCGTCCGGCGCAGGGTCCGCGCCGTTCGAGCAGGAGGCGCCCGCTTGGCGAAGTCGGCAAGAGACACCGGCTCCGCCGCTCATCGGCCCCGAGTCCGAGTGAGTCAGAGAGAGACCGAGGGCGCGAGTTATAGGGGTGGGGAGTGGGGGGTGCGGCGGGGAGGATGCCGAGACACCCTCCCCCACCCCGCCCCCCGCCCCCCAGCGGAGACGCAGAAAGCCACTCGCGGTCGGAGACACCCGGACACAAAGACCTCGTGCCAGGCGCAGACCCAAGTTTCTCCCTGAGAGACCCAGGGGGCTGGGGCCGCGTTCCCCGGGAGATCAGATAAACTGACGGGACAGACCGACGGACGCACCCAGGGACCTTGACATCCTCCGAAGAGACGAGTTACTTCCTCAGCCGGGATGTCCCTGGTCCCCTGCTTGCTCCACGGATCCCCTCCCCGGAAAGATCGTCCGCGGGGCAAGCAGAGATAGCAAGAGGGAAACTGAGGCCCCTCGGGGAGCCGCGTCCTGGGAGCCCGGCTTTCCGTGGGGGCCCCGCAGAGTCACACGGGCTTGAGCAGGGGGTATTCTCTCCCTCCCGGATCCCTTTCGCGTCTCTATGTCCTGCGAGCGATGGCCAGGGCACTAGCCGGGGCTGGATCCGAATCCAGAATCCTGAGCTAGAGTTCTCCACCTAGGCTCCGGGGTTCCCGAAGCTGGGGCTTTGGGGAGCAGGGACAGCCGGGAGAGACTCCAGGAAGGGAAGGGGCCTCTGCTTTCCTGTTACCTGAGTCGGCAGCGCTCGGACTCCGCTCTGGGGGCTCTAGCTCGAAGCTCCGACAAGTCTCCACGTCCAGCCCGAGAGGGGGCGGCCGGGCCCGGCACAGAGAGGCCAGGACCGCGAGCGCCGCCTGGCACCGAGGCTCCCCGGTCCCCCGCACCCGACTCATGCCCCGGACACCGCAGCCCTCCAAGCAGCCGCCGGAACCCGCGCCGCGGCCGGACTGGGGCGGGGCAAGGCGGCCCCAAGAAGACCCTCCCCGCAGCGGCCCCCTCCGGCTCCGTTCGGCTTTTAATCACTTCCCCGCAGGGTCTCCGCCCCTCACGTGGCATCCCGCGGCAGCTGGCAAGTCTGGCGCCTCACGGCCGCCCCCTCTACACTCAGCGACCGGTCTGAGTCCGGGCGGTTCAAGGCGGAGGGACCGAGTTGTCCCGCATCCTGTAGGGTTCAAGACCTGGGAAAGAGCCTAGGATCCGGCTCCGCATTCATGGCCTGGTGTGACCTTGGGCCTCCCTGAACCTCAATTTTTCCTCTCTGTGAAAGGGGTACAAATGAAAACGAGTGCTTCACGGGCTGCGGAGAGATATAAAGACAGTGGTTGTGAAAACACTGGGTAAATTGCCACATGCCACACAAGTGGCAACGAAATGGAGAAACCTATTCTAGAAAGATGGATGACCCTGCTAGGAGTGGGAGGACCTTGGCCAAGGTTCCTAATCGGGGAAATTAGTCAGACTTGCCCCCTGTCCCAGCTTCAAAGGCAGAAGACCCCAAGACTGTGGGGCGATGCGAACTGCAAAAAGACTTTCTGAGCCCCGCATTCCTGCTGTCCGCGGTACCCGCACGTTGCTATGGCGACGGGAGGCAGCGGCCGTCTCTCTCCATGGCAACCGGAGGGGAAAGTTTCTGGCGAATAAGAACGGGGGGCGTTTCAAGAGGGCCCTCGGTTCCCGCCAGACCCATCTCCCCAATTCAGTGTAACACTACCGGTGTTACGCTTGCTGTTAAGCATAACAAGAGCCAAAAANTGTCTCTGCTTGCTAGGAGTGCCACGAATGACTTTACTGACTCAGCCCCACCTTCATGCCTACTCCTGTACATTTGTAAAGTGGTACAGTTTACACAACACACTCTTGTATGTTGTCTCACTTCATACCTGCAACAGCCCTAAAAAGTGGGTATAATTATCTTTCTTTTACAAGGTGAGTTCTCAAGAGAAGCTAAAAATAACTGTCTCGGGGTCACACAAGCAAATGCCAGAGCCAGAACTTGACCCTGTGTTTTCACATCATTCGTTGATTCGGCATTTATTGAGATCCTACTAAGATCCAGTTCTGTACCAGGCACCTGAGATACAGTCCCATGTTGTTTCCCGTAAGCACTGGCCTCCAACCACTCACAGCGTGCAGAGCCCTCAGCCCATGACGGGCTCTGTCCTGGGAGAGTGCCCATAATCACTTGTGGAGAGAGGCCACACGTGAAATTGGTTTAAAATGAGTTCTTTGACCTCTTTGCTGCAGAGGTGCCCAGGCCCACATCGACTGTGAAATTCTCTTCTGTGGCATGATTCCCTCTGGATCGCCTTCCTCTCCTGATTCTCTCACTCTCTTGTCTACCTCCTCCCAACCCTTCCTTTTTCTCCAGGGTTCAACTCTCATCCCTTCTGTCCCTGCATATTCTCCTGAGTGATCTCACCTACTCTGAAAGCTTTAAATACTAAATAATACTAACAGTATCAAACACTAAGATTTATTGTGTCTCAAAATCTATGTTGCTCGCTTAATATGTGCTGTGCTGTGCTTAGTCGCTCAGTCGTATCCGACTGTTTGCGACCCCATGGACTGTAGCCCGCCAGGCTCCTCTGTCCATGGGGATTTTCCAGGCAAGAATACTGGACTGGGCTGCCCTCCCCTCCTCCAGGGGGCCTTACCAACCCAGAGATTGAACCCAGGTCTCCCGCATTGCAGGCAGATTCTTTACCATTTGAGCCACCAGGGAAGCTGCTTAATATGGATTGCATCATTTAATTCTTACAACAACCCTATTATTATCTGCAGTTTATAGGTATCAAGTGATAGAGCCAGAATTTGAATCCAGGAAGTCTCACTCCAGAGCCCATACTGTAGGGACTCCCAATTCTGAATCTGACTGCTCACTCTCCTTGGTTCTAGGCTTGCATTCCCAAATTCTTCTTGTGAACACTTTTACGCCAGGCCTCCTGAATCAAACCTGTTGCAAGACAGAATTCATATTTTTCTTCACAAACCTGCTCTGCTTCCTTGAAAAAGCACATAACTAAACCAAACCAGACCCTAAATCTCAGGGCCCTCCTTGACTCTTGCCTCTTCCATATCCACCCACATTCAGTCTCTCACCAAATCATCTTGTTTTAACCTTTAAAATGATGAGCCCCTGTCCTCCTCACCACTGTCACTGCCCCAGCATAGACACTCAACATCCATCTTCTGGATCATGGAAATCACGTTATGGGATATTCTAATTATGTCACCCTCTCACTTAAAACCCTTTACTGACTTCCCAGGGCCTTCAGGATGAGGCTGACACTCTCTAGTACAGGGACTCAAGTCCCTTCCAGACCTGGCCTCGCCCACTTTTTTAGCCTCCTCTCCCAGAGACCCCTTCTACCTCTGCAGGCTGCTTGTGCAAGGGTCACAGAGTGATAACCCCTGTTTCTCATCCTCACATCCCACCCAATCTCTGTGCTTTTGCTGATGGTTCCTGCAGATCCTCTCTTCTCTACCACAGCCCTCTTTAGATTCTAGGACTTTACAATTGCTTATCCTTCTGCCCTGAACAACTTCTCTCTTTTCCTTATCATCCAGCTGGTTCCGAAAGGACATAGTGGGGCATGGAGGTTAAGACTGTGGGTTTGGGAGCTAGGCTGTGTGGGTTCGAATCTTAGATCTGCCATGTAGTATCTGTGTGACCTTGAGCAAGTTACTAAACCTCTCTGTGCTTCAGTTTGCCTGTCCTTAAAATGGAGATGTTAATAGTAGTATCGGAGTACACTCTCTTGTCAGTATACCAATGTACCAAGAGGCTTAAATGAATTGAAATACATGAAGCACACAAAACAGCCCCTTCCCTAAGTTCCAAAGCTTTCTCAGATGTTCCCTTTCTCAGCCCAATGCTCACTTTTTTCACGGAGTTTAGCAACAGTCCATCATTGACTTGTCAGCAGGTTGTGAGCTCAGTGAGCTGGGGTCTTTGTCTCATTTATCTTCATCTCCTCAGTACCTTAAACCTAATTCACACTCAGTGAGTGACTACTGTTCTGAAGGCAGGTAGATATGTGAATATAATACAGTGTAAAGCAAGGGTGTGAGCGCTGAAGGAATTCCAGAGTAGAATTAAATTAGCCAAATCAGGGAAGGCTTCCTGGAGGAGGAGAGTTTTGAGTTTTTTAGGCAAATGAGACTGGAAGGAATAGGGGAACAGGAACACCTTCCAGGCACACCTTGGGACAAGGTTTTCAGGCAAAAATAAGCGCTCCAAGTGAAGGGGGACTGAGCAGCTTTCCTCAGCTGGAGCATAGTTGAGGACAGGTGGGAGAGAGGACCATCAGCCCTCATGCATCCCCACATTCATGGTTAGAAGCTCAGTCTCACTTGCAAGAGACCAGGTTGTTCCAGCCAGTCAGGAGGCCAGCCCAGGAAGACCAGAACCTGGCCCTCAGAAGGAGTATGATGAAACTACAAGAAGTTGGGGAGGACAAGATCCAAGCCCCTCTGTGAACACACCATAGTCTAGGTCCTGAAAAGTTTCTTTGTGAGAGGAAATTGCTCATTTTTCCAAGTATCGAGGCATCACTGGAAAGCAAGTGTGTCCACTGGGGCAGCTAACTGTTTTCAAGGATGTTTTTGATGATTGCACCAATTACTGCCCAATTAGTGCTGCTAATGGGGACTGCTAATGGAGAATGAGAAGTCAAGTGGGCCTTAGGAAGCATCACTACCAACAAAGCTAGTGGAGGTGACGGAATTCCAGTTGAGCTATTTCAAATCCTAAAAGATGATGCTGTTAGAGCGCTGCATTCAATATGCCAGCAAATTTGGAAAACTCAGCAGTGGCCACAAGACTGGAAAAGGTCAGTTTTCTTTCCAATCCCAAAGAAAGGCAATGCCAAAGAATGCTCAAACTACCTCACAATTGCGCTCATCTCACACGCTAGTAAAGTAATCCTCAAAATTCTCCAAACTAGGCTTCAACAGTATGTGAACCATGAGCTTCCAGATGTTCAAGCTGGATTTAGAAAAGGCAGAGGAATGAGAAATCAAATTCCCAACATCCGCTGGATCAGCAAAAAAGTAAGAGCGTTCCAGAAAAACATCTACTTCTGCTTTATTGACTATGCCAAAGCCTTTGACTGTGTGGACCACAACAAACTCTGGAAAATTCTGGAAGAGATGGAAATAACAGACCACCTGACCTGCCTCTTGAGAAATCTGTATGCAGGTCAGGAAGCAACAGTTAGAACTGAACATGAACAACAGACTGGTTCCAAAGGAAAAGGAGTGCGTCAAGGCTGTATATTGTCACCCTGCTTATTTAACTTATATGCAGAGTACATCATGAGAAATGCTGGGCTGGATGAAGCACAAGCTGGAATCAAGATTGCCGGGAGAAATATCAATAACCTCAGATATGCAGATGACACCACCTTTATGGCAGAAAGTGAAGAAGAATGAAAGAGCTTATTGATGAAAGTGAAAGAGGAGAGTAAAAAAGTTGGCTTAAAGCTCAACATTCAGAAAACTAAGATCATGGCATCTGGTCCCATCACTTTATAGCAAATAGATGGGGAAAGAGTGGGAGTAGTGGCTGACTTTATTTTGGGGGGCTCACTGCAGATGGTGATTGCAGCCATGAAATTAAAAGACACTTGCTCCTTAGAAGAAAAGCTATGACCAACCTAGACAGCATATTAAAAAGCAGAGACATTTCTTTGCCAATAAAGTTTTGTCTAGTCAAAGCTATGGTTTTTCCAGTGGTTATGTATGGATGTGAGAGTTGGACTGTGAAGAAAGCTGAGCACCAAAGAATTGATGCTTTTGAACTGTGGTGTTGGAGAAGACTCTTGAGAGTCCCTTGGACTGCAAGGAGATCCAGCCAGTCCATCCTAAAAGAAACCAGTCCTGGATGTTGATTGGAAGGACTGACGCTGAAGCTGAAACTCCAATATTTTGGCCACCTGATGTGAAGAACTGACTTATTGGAAAAGACTCTGACACTGGGAATGATTGAAGGTGGGAGGAGAAGGGGAAGACAGAGGATGAAATGGTTGGATGGCATCACCCACTCAATGGGCATGAGTTTGAGTGAACTCTGGAAGTTGGCGATGGACAGGGAGGCCTGGCGTGCTGCAGTCCATGGGGTCCCAAAGAGTCAGACACGGCTGAGTGACTGAACTGAACTGAACTGAACTGAATGGGGACTGTGAAGTCCACTCCCCTACTACCCACACACCTCCTGTGGCCTCCCTCCCTTTCTAGTTCGTACGCTCTTTCTCATTCTTGCACACGTATTGCCTTTCCATCTCTCCCTCCAACCGCTGGGCTGGCTGTGGGAGAAGAGAGGGCCAAGGGTGGGGCTTCAGGCCTCCCGAATTAGAAAAGTGCACCAGAGCTGGGAGGGGGGCAGAGAACAAAGGGCGGAGGATGGGGAGGGTGGAAAGGTTGGCCTCAGGGAGAATATCTGTAAAGTTCGTAAGGGAGGGGCTGGTAGCCTGTGAGGGCTACCTGCCCCTCAGGGTATGTAATGACTGTTTGCCACCCCCACCCAAGGAACCTGTTGTGCCAGAGCCCTGGTACTAAAGGGGTTCACCCCAGCAGTGTGGAGATGGCCTAGTGCTGAAACAAGGTGATGCGTTGTCTAGGCTGCTGGTAGGAACATCAGCTAAGCTTGATAGGATCATGTCTTGTTTCATTCTGAGTAATTCTTTCACACACACACGCACAGGTGCAGTCTACCACACAGACATACACACAGAGGCCACATTCAGACATGTACTCAGGGGGATTTTTCAGCCCTGCTCCTGAAAGCTCTGACAGTTTTTCTGACTTGCTCTCCCTCTGGAAAGCTTTGAGCTTTTAGGGAACCTCAGCGATTTTTGTAGAATGGATGAATGGGAAGTTTTGGAGGAGTGGTCCAGAGCCCACTGAAGTCTTGGTTCCTGAGTGGGCTTCTTCACGGGGGTTTGGGGGGAGGTGGAGAACCACCCACTGACCCACCCCAGTGAGCAGAAACCAACAGTGGCTGATGGAGCTCAACACTGGAGCCCCGGGGAGAGACAAGGCCAGAGGAGGAAATGTTAAGCCTAGGGCTAGAAGGCGGAACCAGGAACAGGAGGTTGCTGAAGTGCGGCCTGGATGCAGGGGAAACTTCCAGATGGAGAAGACATGGGGGTGGCAGCGGGGCCAAGGCTCTGCAACCCGAGGGAAAGCACAGACTGAGAGAGAGCCTGGGGCCCCAGCAGGAGGGGTGCGCAGCCTTGCTTGTCTCAACACTTTCAATCCTCTAAGATTCTTGCACATGAAAATTGCTAAATACCAATTGGTTTCCTCGCAGCCGTGGTCACCTGGGGTGGAAGGTGGCTGAGAGGGGGTGGATGGGAGGCAGGGGACTTTGTTATTCATTGGATTAATTGTTAGAGCAGCCCAATGGCCCAACAAAGGGAAGTCAGTTCCCCTCCCTGAAAGCCATCCAGATGGTGCTGGAGGCTGCCTTGGGGTTTGTGGCCAGAATGGGGTTCCGCTCTCCTAAGTCCCCTCTGGCTACCCCCATGCCCCTCTCTGCCCCACCCTCCGCACAAGGCCCTTGAGTCTTTCCTCATTTTGAGCTTCTGCATTAGGAGAAGGGTCCCATCTTCCTGTCTTGGTTAGACTCCCAAGGGCCCTGTGTAGACCCCATATTTCTGCTGCCTTAAACTGCCCTCAGACTTCACGGGAATGACTTACTTAGTGATCCATCTCCTAGGCCAGAGAGGGACCAGCCCATCTGTGATGTGAAGGCAAGGCGCGCATCCGTTTTGTTCACTTCTCTTTCCCCAGACCTTGCTTAGTATCTGTTGCATAGTGGGTGCTCAATCAATTTTAATCGGGTGGATTAACTGACATAAGAGTTTCAAAACTGGTGGTGGTGACAGGGGGAGCCGTTTTAATTTGATCAATTCCTCCTTGCCAGGAAAGGAAGGAATAGCCAGGAGGTGTCTAAAGGCAAATGATAGGTTCGTGGACCACAGGATGGGAGGAGGGTGTGTCCACAACCTGAAATTTAGACTGCACAGTGAGAGCAACTGTTTTGAAGATCTAACAACCAAAGCTTTGAGATCTTCTCAGAAGCTCTTAGACCAGAGCCAGGGGCAACCCTCCTAGGAGGCCTTTGCCTCCCTTCCCTGATCTCACTGGCTCTGATGCTAGGTGCCTCCAGAGATGTAACTCAGGGCAGGTGCTGCCTGACTGGCTCCACACTCAGCCCTTACTCACTCAGTCATATCTGATATCTTGGCAACTCCAGGGACTGTAGCCTGCCAGGCTCCTCTGTCCATGGAGAATCTCCAGGCAAGATCACTGGAGTGGGTTGCCATGCTTCCTCCAGGGGATCTTCACAACCCAAGGATTGAACCCAGGTCTCCCGCTCTGCAGGCGGATTCGTTACCATCTGAGCTACCAGGGAACCCTGGCTCCACATTCTGGAACTCCTATTCTTGGGCCAGGAGCCTGATCTCTTCTGCTCGGGTTCTCCTGGGAGCTGTTGCGGATTCCTACTGCCACTCTATGTTGTGCTTCTAAGAGGAATGTCTCCATCCTTTAATGGCCCTACCCAAATGAAGACAGAATTTTATTTCTTTTCTTCATTTTAGATGATATAAAAAGTTTTGTGTAATTAGATTCTCAAAGCAGAGCCTCTGATCAGAGTTACCACACTTAAGCCAGAAAGAGCACGTGCATGTCATTGACACTCACAGAGGTCCTGGGCTTGTGGGGTCGAGCCAGTAGGGCTAGGGTCCCAGGGGTCATCAGCAAAATGGCAGGAATAAGTCCTTCCCGTACAGTGAATGGTTCCTGACATTCACTGTAGGCTCTGCAGTGGCAATTCATGGGTTGCTTGTGCAGTAACCAGTCAGAGAGTCCAAAGCTAAAGGCCACCAGGGCCAGAGCAGGAGCCAAGGCCCCCACTGTAGACCAAGAATGCCAGAGGCCAACAGGGGTAGGATCAACACATAGCAGGCTGGGCCCCAGGCAAGTGCCACAGACACTTACGAATGTTCACAATTCGCCTTTACGGGGAGGTGGTGTTGAGCTATGTGGTTGAGTGGTTTAAGCAAGATGAGAGTTTAGCGCTGAGCAGAAAGCTTCCTTTTCTTCCAGCCACTGCCCATCTTTGGATGAACTGATCAGGCTACACTGACCTCTCTAATCAAAACATGAAATAAATAGGACCACAGTAAACTTTCACCTGCTTCCCACGTGGCTCAGTGGTGAAGAGTCCACCAGCAATGCAGGAGACGCAGGAAACATGGGTTCAGTTCCTGGGTCAGGAAGACCCCCAGGAGAAGGAAATGGGAACCCACTCTAGTGCTCTCACCTGGAGAATTCCATGGACAGAGGAGCCCAGAAGTCTATAGTCCATGGGGTCACGAAAGAATTGGACATGACTTAGTGACTAAACAACAGCAAACTGTCACCCAGATAACTGGATGACCTCCGTTTCAGCCTAAGACCATTGTCACCGGGCAAGACTCAGCAGAAGTTAAGAGCAGGGGCCTTGGAGTTACTCAGAGATGGCTATAAATTCTGGGGATCTGGTTAATTCAATGTACATAAACCACCTCAAGCCACCCCCCCCCCTCATTTAGCCTCCTTTTCCTCTTCTGTAAGAAGGGATAATATGGCCACCTGCTAGAACTATCAGGAGGACTGAATGTGGTAATACTGGGAAAGACTTATCATACAGTAAGCGGTTATTAAATGGTAGCTCTGTGAAGATTATTCAGACTCTGTAAGTGATTACTGAGTGAGCTCAAATACAAGGGGAGGGCTTTGATAAAGTGCCCTATTCCAGATGCCCAATTGAACACATTAACCACATAGGAACAGTCACACACACTCCTGCCCTGGCCCCAGATTGTCCTCAGGTCCAGCAGGAGTACTCTGCCCCCAGGTAACGCAGGCAGATGTCTTTGCAGGACTGGAAATCTTCAGATGGTCCCTTTCCCTCAACAGTGAGCTAGGCACTAGTGGAGGAAGGGGCTACTGGTTAAATCAAGCCATTTGACATGAATTATGAATCGGTGACCTTTCCCAGCTTAATTACTCCCTCTGCTGGGTGGTCCAGGCTCCGGTGCTACGTCCACAGGGGGCAAATTTTGCTCACAGTCAGCAAAGCCCAGAGCATAGAGCTTCTGCTTTCATCCACTCTGGCTTGTGCAGCTATTTCTGTGGGGGGAAAGTTCTCTCACTGTGATGAAGGTCATGCCCTAGGTCAGTAGCTGGCCCCCTTCGGGCTCTCCTAATCCCTTGACTTTTGCAGAATCAGCTTATCATTCTTTTAAGCTTGATATCATTGCCAGTTCATTTTTTAAAAGTTGAACCTGAAGGTTATTATTGAAACTGAGATACTAATAGAACTGTGGGTTCTTGAATTGCTGCATAGACACAAGCACATTCAGACAAAAAGTTCACAGGGCACTCCATGGCCCTCTGGGACCTGCAGGGGATTCTGTGAGTTTGCAGCTATGAGAGGAAAGAACCAAGATGCTGAGGTTTTTTTTTTAACTAAAAAAGTTCAAATATGTGTAAGAGAGTAAAACAAAATTGCATGCACCTTTCCCCTAGCTTCAGGGATTATCAACATCCTCCCAATCTTGTTTCATCTCTCCCCCCAACTCTTTACTTTCCTAAAGTATCCTGAAGCAAATTACAGATATTATGTCGTTTCACATGTCAACCAATTCTCCTGGATGTGCTTTTAATAAAATCATATATATTAAGCATACATAATGAAACTAACAAAATAATAATTTTTAGTATTAGTGAGGCCATATTCAAATTACCCTGTGGTCTGAAAAATAATGTCTTTTTGTAGTTGCCTTGCTTCAGTTAGGATCCAAAGTGGTTGGTTTTCAATGACTTTCTCTATTTAAAGTTGGTGATCTGATAGAATGACCTAGAGAAAAGTTCGGTAGTCATTAATAAAAGTTGGCTTAAAGCTCAACATTCAGAAAACGAAGATCATGGCATCCAGTCCCATCACTTTGTGGGAAATAGATGGGGAAACAGTGGAAACAGTGTCAGAGTTTATTTTTTTGGGCTCCAAAATCACTGCAGATGGTGACTGCAGCCGTGAAATTAAAAGACACTCCTTGGAAGAAAAGTTATGACCAACCTAGATAGTATATTCAAAAGCAGAGATATTACTTTGCCGACTAAGGTCCATCTAGTCAAGGCTATGGTTTTTCCAGTGGTCATGTATGGACATGAGAGTTGGACTGTGAAGAAGGCTGAGTGCTGAAGAATTGATGCTTTTGTACTGTGGTGTTGGAGAAGACTCTTGAGAGTCCCTTGGACTGCAAGGAGATCCAGCTAGTCCATTCTGAAGGAGATCAGCCCTGGGATTACTTTGAAAGGAATGATGCTGAAGCTGAAACACCAGTACTTTGGCCACCTCATGCGAAGAGTTGACTCATTGGAAAGGACTCTGATGCTGGGATAAGGGGCAGGAGGAGAAGGGGACGACAGAGGATGAGATGGCTGGATGGCATCACTGACTCGATGGACGTGAGTCTGAGTGAACTGCGGGAGATGGTGATGGACAGGGAGGCCTGGCATGCTGCGATTCATGGGGTCGCAAAGAGTCAGACATGACTGAGTGACTGAACTGAACTGAGGGCTGGAGACATGGGGGGAAATTTGCATTTTTCAAAGACAAGTCTTGAGCTCCAGAAAATTGTTTTATGCTTGGGCTTTTGGGGAGTGTACCCTGGAGCCTTGGAAGCAGAGATACTCCTTTGACATAGAATCAGTTTAATAGCCATCTTCTAGGGTAAATATCACATGATTACTGCAAACTGGGCTGGGGCTTTGCCAGAGCCTTTGTGCTGCTCCTGTCTCAGAAGTTACATCTGTGTCGTCCATTCGTGGATTTAAGAGATGGTTATGGGCATGTGTTCTGAGCTGAGAGCTGAGGGAACAGACAAGAAGCAGACACAGACTGGGTGCTACAGGAGCTCACCACAAGAAATGTCTTAAGCCCTTTGGCAAGTGTGTGCAAAGAGTAGAGGGAGCCACTGTGTCTGCTGAGAGTCGGAAGATTTCCAGAAAGGGCCACACTGTGAACTGATTCTGGAGGTTTTGAAGCTTCCAAGAGGATCAATAAGTCAAATCTCCAGATTTTAAATCAGAAACAGACTTGGAAATCAGAAAATCAAATGTCTACTTTATTACAGGTGAAGCTGAATTGGGGTTCTCAATAAAGAAGGCTTAGCACTGAAGAATCAATGATTTTGAATTGCAGTCCTGGAGAAAACTCTTGAGAGTCCCTTGGACTGTAAGGAGATCAAACCAGTCGAACCTAAAGGAAATCAACCCTGAATATTCATTGGAAGGACTGATGCTGAAGCTTAAGCTCCAATACTTTGGCCACCTGATGGGAAGAGCCACCTCATTGGAAAAGACCCTGATACTGGGAAAGATTGAGGGCAGGAGGAGACGAAGTAACAGAGGATGAGATGGCTGAATGGCATCACCGACTCAATGGATATGAGTTTGAGCAAACTCCAGGAGATAGTGAAGGACGGGGAAGCCTGGTATGCTGCAGTCTATGGGGCTGCAAAGAGTCGAACATGACTTAGTGACTGAACAAGAACAGTAAACTGAATTAGAGAAAACAGCTTAGATCCAAGTCCTGAAGGGCTACCTGCTCCTGATCCTGAGTGGTTTTAGGCTAAATGCAATAGGGAAGCGTTGAGGATGTAGAGAACAGAATGCAACATTAAAGAAATAACAGGCAGCTTGTAAAATGCTATGGTAAACAGGTCAGAGCTTCATTAGAGTGGACCCTGGAGAGTGACATTGGGAAGTTTATCTCAGCATGGGCCAGGAGCAGCTATGGATCCTCAGTTCAGGGAGGTCTCACAGGTGAAGAGATAGGAAGGCTTCCAGTTCAATCTGTGGCCTCAGTGTCCTTGCTCAAGGCACTATCCTGGCTTAGGGACCCTGCCTAAAAGCTTTCAATTGTGTCCTGCCCCTCACACACTCTTCTTTATGAAAGCTTCTCTTGCCTCATTTTTGCTCTCCATGTTAATCCGTGCAGAACCGCCCAGCTATACTGCACTCAGTGATTACAGAGGAGGGCCCAGCACTTCCCACCAGATCTTCTCCATTATACAAGAACTTGTTGCCAATGACGTAATCTCCCACAGACTTCTGGATGTAAGTGATTAGGTTAAGATGAGGTCATGGGAGTGGGGCCCCTGAGATGGGATTAGCGCCCTTATAAGAAGAAGAAAGCACCAGAGCATGCTTGCTCTCCAATATGAGGATACAGCAGGAAGGCCACTGCCTATAAGCCAGGAATAAAGCCTTTACCAGGAACTGAGTCACCCAGCACCTCAGTCGTGGACAGTGCAGCTTCTAGACCTTTGAGAAATGAATGTTTTCTTTTAAGTCGCCCAGCCTCTGGCATTTTTAAAGCAGCAGCCTGAGCTGAGACAAGTGGGGAGCTTGACAATGACTCCATGGGTGGAGTGGTTGGAAGAAAACATGACTGGGGGCATAGAAGAGTGAGTAGTTGTGGGGTTGTGGAAATTACGAGTATGGTCAAGTTTTTCAAGGAGTTTTGCTATAGTGGGGCACAGAGAAAGGAGACAGCTGCTGGAGAAGATTGTGGTATCAAGGGATACCTTTATTTTAAGATGAGAGGTATTCCAGCATGTTTGTATGCTGATAAGGATGAGCCAGGAGGGAGGGGAAAGGGATGATGCAGCAGAAAGAGGTGTCTGTGCAGGAATGATGACCTTGAGCGGGAGTGGAAGAGATCCAGTGCCGAGGGAGAGGGCTTGGCCTTTGATGGCAGCATGGCCACTCCATACCTGGTAACAGGAAGGAGAGAGGAGGGAGATGGACTCCATGCATTCACTGTGAAGGCCGGTAGATGGACATAGCCATGGGAATTTCTATTCTTTAATGATGCCAAGTGATTAACTGAGAGTGAGGATGAGGTCATGGGAAAAGCGGGCTTTGAGGAGGTGGAGAAAGTATGAAAAAGTCCTCTTGAAGCATATAAGAAACTAGGTGAATGTAGGAGCACTTCCCAGAGGCACTGAGGGTCCACTTGATGTTTATGAATTTAAAATGAGACAAATCGATATG